>CM054825.1:5883205-6273205 GCA_028984105.1 Lavandula angustifolia | reverse complement strand
TAATTTTTATATTAAAGTTATTATATTCGTGAAAATTAAAAGTAAAGTAATAGGACAACTAGCTAGTTAATTAACTATGATATTTGTCATTTTTTATTCTTTTTACCCGTTCTGAGGAGCTGGTCAATTTTTCCTACTACGTTGATTCGATCCAACCTTTTTGGTGAATATATGAAATGTGATGAATTAAGATTCATTTGTGAATCTTGAAGATCAATGCCGCGTAATCTTTGTTGATATGATGAGGTGGGAAAAAGGGCTTTTTCCATGTGAAGTGATTCCTAGGTTTTTATTCCAAACAAAAAAAAGACACATAATTTGTTGGCTGAATAAAATCCCTTTTTGAATGTTTGATACTCCCTTCATTCCATTTAACATGACACGTTTTTTTTCGGCGCGAGAATTAAGAAAGTCGATGATAAAGTATGAGAGATGGATTAATGATAAAGTATGAGAGAATAAATAATAAAGTAGGAGTGAAATGAAAAATTAGGAGAGAGAAATAAAAAAAGTAAGAGAAAATTTAGTAATATTTTTAAAAGTTATTTCCTTTTAAGGAAACGTATTATTTTAAGTGGGACGTCCTGAAAAGAAAAACGTGTCATGTTAAATGGGACGGAGGGAGTACAATTTTGATAATTGTCATCATTACTTCCACTCTATTTTTGCGACTTTTAAAGTGTATATATTTGGCTGCTTTTATAAGTTTGCTCGCACTTTCTCATGAAAAAGAGATTACACGAGATCATACTAAAATCTTTCTTTTTCATATATAGAGATATTGGAAGAGTAGGGAACATTCTATGAGATTAACGCTTCAATGAACAAATCAAGATAAATTTTGAACTTTTAGCTGGCATAAAGTATATTTTGAATATATTAGAGATTTGAACAAACTATAAAGATATGTACATTATATGGTTAACGAACTTCATAATGAATATGTAAAATTCTTGTGATTTTAATGGCCTTTATTGCATGCATGTCGTGTTATTATCAAGGATTTTAAAGTTTGTAGTACGATGATAGTAATTAATATATAAGTTGAGTCGAAGGCACATATTGTATGTAGAATGATATACTATATAATTATGATGTCATGCATGAAGATTTAAGTATTTTTTTCATCATACGCACTTGTCTGCTATTGCAGGTTTCTTTGGTCATAGTGTTATTTTGTTTTCTTTGTTAGTCATTTAGTATTTTATTTAAAATAAAAATGAAATTGGAGTATAAGATGATTGTACATGTTGATTTAACGAAGTATGATTAAATGTTGTTCTCTCAAAGTTGACAACTGGAAAGTTGAAAATATCAAGTGCTCAGAAATAATAATCAATTTATCTTGATTTAATTTCACTGATTTTAAATTAAAAAGATACTTTAAAAAATAAATATTCCCGCACACGTAGGGGGTAAGAAAATGATAGCCAATGAATCAACGAGAATTAAGCCAAAGGCTAGCTGCCACACAAAATAGTGGCTGGCTTCTGCTCCGTGCTTTTCTTGAGAGAGAGAGACATGAAATAATTCTTCATTTCTTTTCACCAAAAATATACACCTACTTTTTTTTTTTTTTTTTTTACGAGGAATCCACGCTCGCTACCTTTGGGCAAAAAGCACAGTAAACCTCGCTCCTCGCGCAATATCGCAAACCACACAGAAGAGTTAAATCACCCTTAATGTGACAGGGTGACAGACTCACACATAACGTGTCCACTGGAAATATACACCTACTTTAATTTTTAACCTACTTTAATTTTTAACCATCTCTTTCTCTTTGAATCAAACTTTATTTTATTTATGGTTTGCAAATATCTGTCATGGAAAAAAATGAAATATAAAATAGAATACAATAGAAACTAGAAGATTTCATATAGATAGAAAATGGAAAAAATGTGTCTTCATCATAAATGTGAGGAGAGAGAGTACTAAATAGTTTCAATCATGATAACAGGAAGGTGGGCAGGGAAATTTCGTCTCTATCTTATTATAATCTATGGATGTCATTCTCTTTCACTACTAGACAATTTTTTGTCCTTGTCTGGGATTGGGGGGGAAGGACATACTTTGCTTTTATATCAAACCTCCAACTATTTCTGCATAAAAATTGCAAAATTTAAAAACTAATACGGTGTGTGTATTTTTTTCATTCTAGCACATTAAAATCAAATTCGTAATATCAATTTTGTTATTTACTTATACGAAATATGTTCTTATTTACAGTTTTGAGGCAACCTCTTATTTAATGTTAAAACTACGAATATGCTGAGCGCTCACGCTTCGATGTACTACTAACTAACATATAGATATATTAATACAATAAGAAACGCATAAAAGAAATATACACAAGTCAATCTCTAAGTATATATAAATTATACGGATATCAAATTTTAATAGTAAATTGTACAACGTATATTATATATCTACGTAATAAAAGGGGGAATGGTGACCATATACCCAGGTGACTCCATGATTCACCAAAAGGCCATTCTCTCTTTACCCTCATCTGTTTCAATTAGCCGCCCCCGGTTGACCCTTTCTATTTTTGCTCATGTGGCTGCTGCTGTTGTTACGACCCATTTTGTTTGGCTGTTGGGAATCCCATCCGCCGCTTCTCAACATTACTATTTTGCCTCTTTTATATTCATTTTCACCTCTCCTTCATTCTTTACCATCATCCAACCAGACCCTACCATTTCATAAAAGGATACCACGTTCATAAATCACAATTAAACAATGCAACATTGTATATGGTCCAAGTGTTTGATTTTCTTTTTTTTTTCTTTAAACGGAAGAAACTCTTAGCTATCTATGATGCATATTGATTAAATTTCACTAATTTGTACACTAGTTAATTTGTTGTTACCCCTTTAGTAGAAGATGTAAGGAATGATGCATACAATAAACTTTTTGAATAATAATTGCATTAAATTAATTATGTGTGATAAATTCGACTTTTCGTGACATTGTTGGGATTCCAATATTTTTAAAGAAAAAATGCTTAAGACTTGTCTAACAAATCAGGTCTATTTATTTCCACAAACGGAATCTTACCTTTGAACGTGGAATATTATAAGTCAATTTGGATTTGCTTTTCTCCTTTTAACTTTTGGTTTGAAAATCTTGTGGTTGTGTATTGTGTTTATATATATTTTATCTACAATTAATATTACAGAAATTTATTTAAGATGCTTCTCGCAAAAATTCTCTTCAGTAATAAATTTAAGGTAAAAACTTTGGTGTATCTGGTTGCACGTGCAACCAAATAATTAATTAAAAATTTATTGTAGTCTGCAATACAACTTTGTTGTCGTAATGCAGTTTGTGGTGGATATGAGGGGTATAACGGTTCGGTTCGATTCGGTTTTTTATGTATTTTAGGAATCGAACCAAACACATAGAAATGGTTCGGTTCGGTTCGGTTCGATGGGTTTTTAAATATCGGAATCGAACCGAACCGAACCGCTTATAAATGGTTTTGTTCGGTTCGGTTCATGGGTTCTCCTTTTTATTTATTTATTTATTTTTTAAATCCTAAATAATGCAAGAATAATAGTTTATAGGATGTCACTCGTTCCGAACTCATAAGTATAGAGTTGTTACTCATTTTTCTTCCTTTGTATAGATTATAATTGATCTTAACTTAAATCTAATATCTAAATCCAACAATATTCTCATATAAAAAGACAAATATTAAATAAAAAAATTATAAAATAGGATATTGGTTCGGTTCGGTTCGAACCGTTCAAAAATTCTTGAAACCGCGAACCGAACCGAATGTAAACGGTTTCTAGAAAAATAAACCGAACCAAACCGTGAAACCGAACCAAACCACATTTTTCGGTTTGGTTCGGTTCGGTTCGGTCCGATCGGTTTCGCGATTCGGAGCGGAACCACTTACACCCCTAGTGGCTATTGGTCTTTCACCCGACATACGCGAGTTCAAAACCTAATATCATTATTTTTTTCAATTTTTTCTTTTTATTTTATTTTAATATGAAAAATTGTACAATTATTACACTCAAACACTCATCTCATATAAAAACACAGAAAAATACTTAAAATTTGTTCTTTTACTTTATTTAAATACCAAAAAATTGCACATTTAACACACTTAAACACTCATCTCATAGAAAAACACAAAAAAAAGGGCGTAGCATTTCCACGACTAAAAGGGTTTTGGAAATGCTAGCGTTCCGAGACCTAACAACAACTTTTATGTGTGTTTTTTTTACATTAAAAATTGAATTATTATTTTTAAATTATAATATGGCACGAAAAATAATAAATTTAATTTCTTATTTTTAAAAAATAATATATGACACAAAGAATATTAATATGTACTTAAAATTTACTTTTGTTAAAAAATACAATGTTTTTTTTATTTTCTTTCAATTTAATAATTATATAGATAATGCACATAGTATGAATAAAAGTATCACTTGTTCTAAATAAGAGTATCATTTGTTATTAATCAAAATATCACTTTTTATGAATAAAAGTATCACATATTATGAATAAAAGTATCACTTGTTCTTAACAAAAGTAGAACTTATTCATGAAAAAATTATCAATTATTCTGAATATATCACTTGTTATGAATAAGAGTATCACTTGTTATTAATCAATGTATCGTTTACTATGGATAAAAGTATCACTTATTATTAATAAAAATATCACTTGTTCTTAACAAAAGTATCACTTGTTCATGAAAAGAGTATCAATTATTCTGAATAGATTATCACTTGTTATTAATCAATGTATCACTTATTATGAACAAAAGTATCATTTATTATGATTAAAAGTATCACTTATTATTAATAAAAATATCACTTGTTCTTAACAAAAGTATACTCCCTCCGTCCCGCTTGACTTGTCTTGTTTTCCTTTTCTGTTTGTCCCACTTGACTTGTCTTGTTTCCTAAACAGGAAAATAAATACTACAAAAACTACCACTTTTTCTTTGTGGGACCTACCTTTCTACACACAATTATCCACTCATCTACACATAACCACCAACTCATTTTAATCTCCGTATCAAAAAAAAGGACAAGTCTTATCACTTTCTTAAAATGAGTATACCAATTAAAATGAATATATTATTTAAAAAAATGATCAATTGATTATTAAAAAAATACAACATTAAATAAAAAAATAAAATAACTTAAAATTCACTGTTGGGATTCGATTCGAAATCAGGCAACTTGGGTAAAAGCCCAACAGCTTTACCAACTACACTATACTAGACTATTGTTGTAATTATAAACCACATTGTATTAATAAGAGATATCCAGTTGCAGGTGCAACCGGATATACAGGAAACCAACTCTAAATTTAAAGTAATAAGAAATTATTTGTTTTATTTTAATTGCTAGTTATTTTACTATTCGAAATTGAAATCATGTTATTATTAAACGTAGACACTTATATATCAATTAATGAAATAGTAGAAAAAAGAAGATTATGTTGGGACAATGTGGAGAAAAAATAGCACACGTAATTCTTTCATGTTAGGGCGTATCTGAGGCGATAATTTTCTGTTGCTCGTTTAAAAGAACTCATTTCCTCTATAGAAAGCAAATCATATTTTCAAACTTCCCATTTTCTTCTTAGTATCTACATGGTAGTCGAATATGATTCTCAATCTGTCTCACATTCATACTTCCTTCTATTTCACCTCTACAAATATTTAACATGTGGCATAAATTGTAATTAAATAACATCAAAATCAATTATAACGGTTAAATATGACACATGTCAACACACTTATAAAATATGACATATAAGGAAGCACAGGAGTGTGACACTAAAGTCTTTGTGCAAACCAACATAATATACTGTCAATATTAATCTACTAATACTAGCCGAGAGAGAGATTATGCGATTCTCGTCCAGATTTACTAATCAAATTACAATATAGATATTATTATTATTATTTATAACTTGTTCGGGTTGGATCATGATTTTTTATTAGTATGATACGAATTCACAATTAAGATTCTTTTAAAATTTGACACTTGCTAATTTTTGCCATTACGATCCAAAACAATATGTTCGACATTGTCCTTCTTACCTCACCCAAAAAATCAATAACATATCCATAACAATATACTCACTCCGTCCCGCTAATATTGATGTAGTTTCTTTTGTCGATTACTCTGCTATTTTTGTTTTTATCCAAAAAATAAAATAAAATTATGGATCACAATGAATCTAAATAATGAACTCCACTACTTTCACCCACTTTAATACAACTCTACCGCATTTCTTAAATTCTACGTTGAACACACTTAAGATAAGAATAATGTAACAAAGAGAATATATAATAGGGAGACATCCGATAAACTCATCAATACTTCAGCATTATTATTGTCGATATAAATAAAATACTATAATTGAATACCCATGGTGCTTAAAGCCATCGAAAGTGGAACCACCTTTATCATAAAATCTGAAATATTACAATCTGGGGAAGAGTTATCTGGTCTAGATTTACCACATGGTTTTTGCTGGATTTCGATTAGCCGGAGGCACGAACTTTCCGCAAATGATGAAGAATAGATACTTGTGTCCAATATTTAATATTTTGATACTATAAAATATCACCCATATACAGAGTAAATCTTTATTATAAATTGTAGGAGTATCCGAATAAATTCATAATTCTCTAAAATAATGTTATAATTGTTTCGGTTCTAACGTGGGCCAAGTTTTAAAAAAAAATAAAAAAATGTCAATTTAGTAAAATATTGTGTTTCCAAGATAAATTCTATGTAAATATATAATTTACTGATATCATAAGATAATAAATTTTTAAAGCTACTAACATAACTAAATAATTTACATTACAATCACAGATGTTTTTTTCTCAACTACTTTTTCTATATTATTTATTTATTTTATTAGTATATTCGAAACAAGTTTAATGCAGTTTAATTGAATGCGAGTTCAAAATATTTTTTCAAGATTTGGAATATGCTTATTCATTTCTAAACATCTTTGATTAAAAGTTTCAAGTCTCAATATCATTAATATACTTTATATTTGGTTGTTGATTGTTTCGAAATTGAGACAGATTAATTTTCAGTTCATCATTAACATATATAAGTTTTATAAAACAAATAAAGAATGGAAGAATGAACAAAGAAATTTAAAAGATTAAAAATAAAAAAGAATTTGAAAAATGTAATACAAAAAACTGATTTTTTTTTTAAAGAATGACAAATGAAAAAATAAAATGAAATGAAAAGTGTAGGATAATTTTTCTAAAAAATGTAGGGAGAAAATTTGGAGTTTGAACTAAAACTCACCAAATAATAGAGAATTACGGATTTTTTATTTATTTATATATATCATTCATAATTCTAAATCCTAATTCTGATATATTTAATCCAAACATAATATATATTTTTTATACGGATTCCTAATTCCGCAATTCTATTACCAATTGCCCCCTAATATAGTGAAACATATTCCAACGTTCGTGTGTTTTAAAATGTAAATTTAGTTAAATCTCATTTCTAATTTTCTTATTATATCCACAAGTTTCGGTGTATTTTTGTCGAACCTACAACAAAAATGTTCTAAATGCAAGAAGTGATTCCTTATGTTTAAATTATTCATTGTATTGTTTCATAAATAAACAATTTCATTATTTCTTAATAAAAAATGCTTATGTTTTTTAACCGATAAGTAATGTTTTAATTGTTTGAAAAATATATTTTTTGCGGTAACTAATCTAAATTTAAGCAGTTAATTGCTTAGTATCTATTGAGATTTTTTTTGTGCTTAAAGCACCAAAATTTTCGAATTTTAATAGTATGTATACCAAAACTCTGCTTTTGTTCAAAAGAAAAAAAATAAATAAGAATTGTTTATAATAAAATATTTATAAATAATAAAATAATTTATTATTTACTAAATATAATATATTAATGAATATGTAATTTTGAAAATAAATTTTAAATTAATAAACATGCATTTATTAAGTATTTCTATCTTTATAAAATAATAAATATCATAGCCCCCAAATAATATAAATTAGTGCATATATATATGTAATGTGATGTACACGTGTCGGCATAACAGAATATTGCCTCAACAACATCCAAAGATTATGATAAATAGGTGAAGGGGCAAAACCATAGAATACATTGGTGGAACAAATTGCTCCATTTTTTTTGGCAATTGCACAGAAGTAGTAATATTATAAGAGCAACTGTGCAAGTGTAAGTGGGTACGTGTTATATAAATATAATAATTCATTTAGATGAAAATTATTTGTCTAGAAATCTCTTATACTGTATCATAATGATTACAAGTTTTCTACGATGTTTAATTGTTTATAAAATAGAAAATCGTAAAACATATCAACTCTGGTTCTTTAAAAATAAATCATGGGACATAATTGTATAGATTTAATATAGAGTAAAATAAAAAGGTTTTTCTTGGATTTTACATTAGGTTTTAATACTTTGTAGAGATCAAGTTAGAAAATAAATAATTTAAAATTTATAGCTTCGGATCCCATGAACTAATCATATTTTAATTACAATTTTGCCTCATAAGTCATAACCTTTTTTGGAAAATGAAAAACAAAAGCACAGAAAACATTAGTAGAGGGTTGATTTATAAGTTAGTATAGTTATTGAAACTTTTGATAGAAACAAAAGCTTTCTTCTAAATAAATAAATAAATAACGATATTACAAGCCACTTATTACTTAAATGTCACTAATTAAGAAATTGATTATTAACTTAAATAAATTAGAAGTAATCAACGATTTGTGAATGATATTTTTATAATATTTATTGAAAACATTCTAGTACTTTTTTTTGTTAAATTTAATAATTTGACATCGAATTTGTTTAGCGATCAACGATAATTTATTATTGAAATATTGGCATACAGTAATTAGTTTTCTCGTGTTAGATTTATAAAATAAAAAAGATACATTAGTATATATAGGATATCTTATAGCACAATTGCTAAATATTAGCATAATAAGATAAATCATTAGAATAAAATATTATTTTTAATACAAACAATAACACGATAATTCGATATACATGAATAATATAGAGAATAAATTACAATAAGAAATAATAAGTAATTTGCACCGTTCATCTTACTATTGGATGGTTTGGATTAAATATACTTAGAGATATTTGTTTTTTATATGTTTTATGCATAAATGCAAACGTGTAAAAATTACAAAGTTTATACATAAAAAAAGTATTATGCCTAAATATATATATATATATATATATATATATACATTCTACTTCCTATATAACTTTATATTTTTACGAGTAATACACCATTAGAAACATTCAAAAGTTATATACAATGCAGTATTTGGATTAAATAAAATTGTATGCACAATATTATTTTTCAAGATTTTCGATTATATATGTACTTCAAAATAGTGCAAGAAATTAGTTCATATAAAAAAAAAGTATGTCGACAATCCATTAACAAACAAATTATCTGGTATAAATAACTTTTTCCCAGTAGTCTCACATATATAAAAATATACTCCCCTCCGCTACGGCTTAATAGGCTTTGGGCACGATTATTAAGAAAGTGGGTAGTTGTGTGTAAAGTGGTATAAAGTGGTGGGGCCCATTAGAATTTATTAGAGTATTATTTTAGTTAGTGGTCAAGTCAAGTGGGACAAGGAAAAAGAGGAAAGAAGCTTGTCGGACGGGACGGAGGGAGTATATTTTAATGTTATCTCAAGTGTTGAGTTTTCTTGTTATTGGCAGTGTTTCAACATCTGAGAAAATTTTGGTTTTTCTGTGGCTGTAACCAAAAACCAGGGTCAGATTATACCCATTTGGCAGCTGTTTTCTCCACCGAGCCAGAGCTTCACCTTAACCCTTCCAACTCCCCCAACTTGCTTTTCCCTACCCCACCCCTCCCACAATATTTCCAAAAGTCGTTTTGAATTTTTATTATATTCCCATTTAATTGAAGTTCCTATAAAATCGAAATTCCGATTTATAATTACATTTACTTTAATGTTACATCTTGTATTACACTGCACCAATCAATCAAAGTATTATGTCATCCAATACATGAGAACACCATATTCTGTGTCTAAATTCTAAATTAATTTGATTAATGTAGAGGAGTCGTGCAATTTAGTAATTCAATAAAGAAATAACGTGTTTTTCCCTTTCTAGTATATAAGGTTATGAAATGATGTCACTCTTGACATAAAGTTATGGCTGGAAGAGCGGGACCAGTTGCCCAAGTGCTTGGACAAAATCTTTTTCAATTGAACAGCACCCAGTCTTTATCTATATAAACAACACAACCTAGTCCCAAACTTTTCGAACAACAAAGAAAAATCAAATTTTTATAAGCAACAAATTTTCTAAAAGTGTGGAGAGAACCTAACCACCCCTTCCTTCCTCCTCCTCCTTTCTCTCTCTCTCCCTCTTCTATCCATTTATATCATGGCGGCTTCTGTTGAGAACCGGCAATTTCCACATCTTGAACCGGGTTTGCCTGGCGTCGGTCGTCCTATTAAACCCGGTCCGACGGCCCAGCACCGCCCGGGGTCACCGGCTCGGAACTACAACTTCCCCCCATCCGCCGACCTTGCTTTATCCAATAACTCCGTTAACGGCAATGGTAGAGTCGATTATTCTTCGAGCGATGACGAAGACGATGATGACGAAAATAGTTACTCTTTGCTTATAAAGAAAGGCAACGCCGAGTTAGAGCCGTCGGTTCTGGACTCGAGAGACGAGTTCACCGCCGATAATTGGGTGGAGCGCAACCCGTCCATGGTCCGGCTCACCGGCAAACACCCCTTCAACGCGGAGGCGCCGCTGCCGCGTCTCATGCACCACGGCTTCATCACCCCGGTCCCCCTCCACTACGTCCGCAACCACGGATCGGTCCCCAAGGCGTCGTGGGACGAATGGACCATCGAGATCACCGGTCTAGTGAAAAAGCCGACCCGGTTCACCATGCACCAGCTCGAGACCGAGTTCCGGAGCAAGGAGTTTCCGGTCACGCTCGTGTGCGCCGGAAACCGCCGCAAGGAGCAGAACATGGTGAAGAAGACCATCGGCTTCAACTGGGGCGCCGCCGGCGTCTCCACCTCGGTGTGGCGGGGCGTGCCCCTACGCGCCATTCTCAAGCGGTGCGGGATTATGAGCAAGAAGAAGGGCGCGCTCAACGTGTGCTTCGAAGGGGCAGAGGATTTGCCGGGCGGCGGCGGATCCAAGTACGGAACGAGTTTGAGCAAGGAGATGGCGATGGATCCGGCGAGGGATATTATATTGGCGTACATGCAGAATGGCGAGAGGTTGTCGCCGGATCACGGTTTTCCGGTGAGGATGATAATTCCCGGATTCATCGGCGGCAGAATGGTGAAGTGGTTGAAGCGTATAATCATTACTACGCAGGAATCCGATAATTATTACCATTACAAGGATAACAGAGTTCTTCCTTCACATGTTGATGCCGAACTCGCCAATGCTGAAGGTACGGTAAATTAATTATTAAACTATGATCTATGAAATTAGGTGATTTAATGGTGAGAAGATACGTGTTAAGTAAGATCAGGTCAAAAGTTTGGTAAATACTCCCTCCGTCCCAATTTAAATGTCCCCTTGCCTTTTTGCACGGGAATTAAGGAGAGTTGGTGGATGTGAGTAGAGATTTAAAAAGGTGAAAATTTGTGTGTTAAAATTTGCCAAAAAAAGAAAGTGGACATTTAAATTGGGACACCCAAAAATGGTATAAGGTACATTTAAATTGGGAACGGAGGGAGTACATTATATTAAGAGAAGTAAATAATTTGTAGGAAAATAAACTTTACCTTTTCATTTTTTTCAAAAGAAGTGACATCATAATGAAATTATTTCTAAAATGAATAAATGAGCTGATGTTAGCGATTGTACGTTGCAGCTTGGTGGTACAAGCCCGAGCACATAATCAACGAGTTGAATATCAACTCAGCCATCACAACCCCTTGCCATGAAGAGATCCTGCCCATCAACTCGTGGACGACTCAGAGGCCTTACACGTTGAGGGGCTACTCGTACTCTGGTGAGAAGTATTCAAATTAATAATCTCACTGTTTGCCTCAAATATATATATAATTATGGTTTCATTTTCACAAAGCATGTTATTTTGAACACGTATCAAACCCATAACGTGGTATTAATGAAAATACGAAGCTTATGACCGAAGATATCATTCTTCTTTGGTCAATTAATTGCTGTGTACATCGTACTTCGCAACTGTGGATATAGATTCTGCAATTGCTGGATCTGATTCTGTTTTTCTGCAACCCGACTGCCTGCATCTAGGCACATTTATGGTCTTCAACTTTTTTTTTTTTTTCAAAAATAAACAGTATTTTGTCTTAAGAGTGGCAAAGGGACAACTTTTTATAACTGCGAAGGGTCAGTCGGTCCAACACCACTGGTTTCTCTATTTTCTTCTTTTAAATTATGGAAAATACAAAAAAAAGTAAAACTTGTCCCTTGCACATGATTATATTCCAGAGTAACTGTGCCTTTATATTTTAATATTATATATCATTATATATTATAGACTTCTCGCAGCTGGTATCTTAAAAAAGAATTAGATCTATGTGGTTTCAGATATTTCCAAGCCGGTCACAGATTAGGGGACATGATTTGCACTCTTGCATAAATAAAAAATTAAGCAACTAGCTGTGTGGCTGAAAAGTAATTAATTGACTAATATAATCATGGTATCTTATAATGTTACGTGTTAGCAATAAAGTAGGACTTAATGAAGATTCCCATTAGTTATTATTGGAGACGAATATACTTGTATTCACATTGGATTCATGTGTTTGGCCATTTTACTATAGACTATAGTTTTGAATAATTTTAAAGGCCTATCTATGTTTGATGTGTAGTACTAATTAATGAGACTTTATTGGAGGGTAACGATTTTGTCAACATAAGATATCAATAAATTTATGGTATTTTCTTTGATTAAATAGGGGGAGGGAAGAAAGTGACAAGAGTTGAGGTGACGATGGATGGCGGCGAAACATGGAAAGTTTGTTCGTTAGACCATCCCGAGAAGCCTAACAAGTACGGCAAATACTGGTGCTGGTGTTTCTGGTCACTTGAGGTGGAGGTGCTCGACCTGCTCGCGGCAAAGGAGATAGCCGTTAGGGCTTGGGACGAGACGCACAACACACAGCCCGAGAAACTCATCTGGAACGTCATGGTACGGTAACATTACACGTCATCTCTATATTATATGAATTTTTACTGCATATTCCAAAATTGACCCGACTATCCGACTTCAATTATTAACCTCTCCCTTTTACTGCATTCAATTAATGGATCACGTGAAAGACACGTGATCGCATACATGATACTGGTATTAATTCCATTTAAAGTAGTAGTATTTTTTAACCTTATTCTGGTTTCACCATTCTAATTGCAATGTTGATCTAACTTATTCTAATACATTTTTGCTTCAGGGTATGATGAACAATTGTTGGTTCCGCGTGAAAACCAACGTGTGCAAGCCACATAAAGGAGAAATCGGAATCGTCTTCGAGCACCCAACTCAGCCCGGAAACCAATCGGGCGGATGGATGGCGAAGGAGCGCTACCTGGAAAAATCCTCAAACGAAAACCATACCCTAAAGAAGAGTGTGTCCTCCCCGTTCATGAACACCACCTCCAAAATGTTCTCGATGTCGGAGGTGAGGAAGCACAACTCCGAGGACTCGGCGTGGATCATCGTCCACGGCAACGTCTACGACTGCACCCGCTTTCTCAAGGACCACCCCGGCGGCACCGACAGCATCCTCATCAACGCCGGCACCGACTGCACCGAGGAGTTCGACGCCATCCACTCCGACAAGGCCAAGACGATGCTCGAGGAATACCGAATCGGCGAGCTCATCACCACCGGCTACGCCTCTGCCGACTCCTCCCCTAACAATTCCGTCCACGGACCGTCCGGAAACCTCCAGCTCGCGCCCATCAAAGAGATTGTTTTCCCGACCAAAAGCGTAGCACTCGTCCCACGAGAGAAAATCCCATGCAAATTAGTTGAAAAAGTCTCCCTTTCTCATGACGTCAGAAAATTCCGATTTGCATTGCCTAATGAAGAGCAAGTGTTGGGTTTGCCAGTGGGTAAACACATCTTTGTCTGCGCCGCCATTGACGAAAAGCTCTGCATGCGTGCGTATACGCCGTCGAGTGACGTGGAGGTCGTCGGCTACTTCGAGTTGGTTATCAAGGTATACTTCAAGGGGATCCACCCCAAATTCCCTAACGGCGGTTTAATGTCGCAGCATCTCGACTCGCTCGAGCTTGGATCATTTATCGATGTTAAAGGTCCGTTAGGCCACATCGAGTACACTGGAAAAGGGAACTTCCAAGTCCACGGCAAGCCTAAGTTTGCCAAGAAACTCGCCATGATCGCCGGCGGCACCGGAATCACACCTATTTATCAAGTGATGCAAGCAATTTTGAAGGATCCAGAGGACCAAACGGAGATATACGTCGTCTACGCGAATCGAACCGAGGATGATATTTTGCTCCGAGATGAGCTGGACGCATGGGCGGCGGAGTATCCGGAGAGGGTTAAAGTGTGGTACGTGGTGCAAGAGAGTGTAAAGGAGGACTGGAGATACAGTGTAGGGTTCGTGTCGGAGAGTGTGTTGAGAGAGCATATTCCGGCGGCGGGGGAGACGGTGTTGGCGTTGGCCTGCGGGCCGCCGCCGATGTTGCAGTTCGCGGTGAACCCCAATTTGGAGAAGATGGGATATGACATTAAGGAGAGTCTATTGGTGTTTTAGAGGAAATAAGAATAATTCGAGGGGGGAGTTGTAATTTTTTTTAAAACCTGCTTGTAAATATTATTGTGCCTCTCCTTATAATATTAATTCTATGTCTAGTACTAGTGGACTTGAATATATATGATTTCTTTTCTCTCTCTAGAGAATTAGTAATCTCTTTTTATAGTCTTTTATTATGTCAAGAGTTTGTAATGTAAATGTGCCCAAATTAAAGAAATAAAGTTTCTTGCCAAAATCTATTGAACAGTCTCATATTTGATGGCGTAAACTGGTTCTGGTTTGATGGCCAAAATCTAGGATTTAAAATGAGAATTAAATGTAGGTTATGGACAAAGCACACCAATTACTACGAATTTAATTATTGAAGCTTTTTATATAATTTCAAAATTTTAATTTTGATGTATATACTATTAACATCTTAGATAATATTTATACCAATACTTAATTTTAAAACCTTCTTGCCAAACACGCCGCGTCTCATTTTCTGGTTAACATCGTAAACTGAAATTTCTTCTATTTCGAGTAAAAATTTAAAAGAGTCGATCATTGCGTACGTAACAACTGGAATATTATAAAGAAACTATGTTTAAAATAATAATCTTATACTTAGCTCAGCAACTAATTACCGTATTCATATATACAAATATCTATTGGTGCTAAATCTTATCATGAGATCATAAGATACGTGCCGTATCTGTTTATAGCGATACATTTATTTATGTTTTTTCAATTGTATTTTTAATTTTCCATTACGTGAGGATGGACTACTCTTTTTTACCGAGTCAAATTATGCGTTTCAACTACCATTTGGTGTATATGTTTTTGTCGTATTGTTATACTAGTAAGGGTAATTAATAAGTAGAGGAGAGGTAGAAAGATTCAAAGGACAATAATTTTAGTAATTAATAATATGAAAGTTATTTTAAATTAGAACTTCGATCCCGATTTAATTGATTTCAAAATATATTGGCCGTGTCAAATTACTTGGCTGTAAACAACTATCACTAACCTTTCATTTCGATATTTAAAGTGGAACAAGAATATGGATGGGAAACCAAATATTTGGTGAAAATAGGAAGAATATCCATAATTCCATAGTATCTTAGTTTTAGCATCTACTTTTGATTTGAGTAATAGCTACTGTGATTGATTGAAGTCACAAATAAAGATGCCTATTGGCAAAGAACGCACAAGCAATAAGTCAAAACGTGCATAGTTAGTTGAATATTCCATATGGCTAAATTTCTAAAGCTTTGATGAGACGACTCACATAGACAATTAAATGCATTTCTACTTGCTACCGAAATGAAACTATTCATACGCATGCGTGTGTGTGAATAATTAAGGAGTGAAAAGTAAATTTAATCTTCAAACTTTGAATTATTTTGATATTTGATACTTATAATTCTTAAATTATGTTTTTTGAGTGTCTAAACTTAGAAGATGCTTTCCATTTTGGTTCTCTATTATTTATCAATTAGATACATATTTTTTAAACAATTCATTTTATTATTGTATAAAAAAAAAGTTGATTTAAAAGGAGCAAATTTCCAACATGATACTTTTCTAAAAAATATACTCCTATCAACAATCATATTCCCAAAATATTACTCTTAAAAAAACTAATTTTAATTCTATATCATTCATAAAAGGAATAATCTTCTAAATTTTAAACTTATATTTTTTAGTCAAATTTTCATTTCTAATTATAATAGTATTAGCAGGAATATTTTATTTTATAAAGAAAATATCAGCAAACAAATTTTATAATTAAAATCATATATACTCCCTCCGTTCCGTTTGAAGCTTCATGTTTCGTTTGGGCGCGGTAATTAAGAAAATGGATGATAAAATAGGAAAGATAAATATATGATAAATTTTGGAGAGAGAAATGATAAAGTAAGAGAGATAAATGATGAAGTATGAGATAATTTTTTTGAAAAGTTATTTCCTTTTTTGGAATTGTATCGCTTCAAATGAGACAACCCGAAAAAGGAAAAAATGTCCCTTCAAATGGACCGGAGAGTATTATTTTATTTAAATTTCTATATTGCAAAAATAAAAAACTACCTCATAAATTTTAAAATAATAATTACAATCTTATTTAAATAAGTTAAATTATTATTATAAAAAATACTAACAGCACGTAATAAAATTAAAATAAGGTGTTTTTATTTTTTGAAAAATCAAAAAATCTTATGAATTATGATTTTGAATATAAATTTATCTGTAAAAAATAAAAAAATTTAATTAATTGTGTGACTTTTATTTAGATTCAATAAAATATATAGGACTTAAATGAATTGACTATTTTAAAATGAATTCGTTTAAAGAATATGTATGTAAATTGACTATGTTATTCCTATAGAACTTGTAAAAGTTGATATATATATAAATAATAGAGACACCAAAATAGATACCAATTGTTAACTTTAGATTAAAATAATAATAATAATTTTATAGTATAGACACCAAATATCAAAATAGCTGAAAGTTTGGGCACCAAATTTGCTTTTCACTCATAATTAATTATGTTCAAAACTAATAATTGGGATTAGAGTTAGGCGCATTTTTTGCTTCAAATATTATTGGATTTAATATATTCATAGGCCAAAATTCATCGCACAAATTTCTCCCAACTCATTCATTACAACGAAAAAAATTCAAGAAGACGAAATTCTAGACGGCACCTTTATGGGTTCTTAGTAATTCTTTTGTGTTCCCTACAAGTGTAAATACTCTATAGTTTTAAAAGATACAAAAAGTCTTGTCGATCGTGATTTATAAAAATGTGCAATTGATCACATTTGCCCGTTTAAATTTGACTAAGTTGCACCTGTTGTACAGTTCGTCTAGTAAGACATGCTTTTTTTTTTTTAATATATTAATTATAAAAGACATGCTTTTTTTTAATATATTAATTATAAATTTCTGAATGCACCAAATTGCACCTAGCCCTTACCTTTATAGATGAGAAAAACATAACAAAAAAAAATATCTATTACAGTTTTATGTTATAATTTATAATATCGAGATCTAGTAAAGTGATTCAAAGTGTTTAAATTACTAACGAATCTTGAATCCACCATCTTTAAAAATAATTAAGCTTATAATTTAAAACAAAAAAAGGTTAACAAAGTGGGACCAACGGCGACATGGGCCCATGGCCATTGGCTGTTATGGCATCTGAAAGTCGTCCACTTTTGAGCCGGAAACCAAATTAAATAATTCGTCACAATTTTAATTTTTATAATTTATTGCAATTTGGTGCATTCAAAGGGCATCAAACATTTCTCCGCAGCGCAACTGCCTTGACCCCTATTTTCTATTTCCTTGTTTTTTAGCTAATTGTTAAATGTTGCTTTAATATTTGTTAATTTTGTTACGTTATGTGATCAACATGTTCCCCACTGGAATTTGGTACATAAATTTTTATTTTGTTTGCCTGATAAATAAATTGATTACTACATTAAATGATGAAGTCTCCTTTCTTTTTCGTTAAAAAAAATCAAAGTAGTGAAAAAATCTCACCCTTAAAGTGTTGAATGTTGTGATTGAACCTGTGATCCACTTATCTTTTGGTGGATATATTGATTAGAAAACATGAATTAGGGTCACATATTCACAAGTAAAAGAAGTAGCCGTAGTTAGAGAGGGACAGTTAACCAGATCAGCCAAGTGCCTCCGATGTGGATTTCTTAAGAATCCGGAGGTATTTTCATAATTTTATAATTAATTGAATTTAAAAATAAAATAAAATTCTAAACATGCATGATAGGGTTTGCGTTTGGTTTGCATTTAACAATCAAATTAAATTATTCTTGAAAAAATAAAAATCAAAGCTATTTTCATAATTTTATACGGTTGATAGGCCTTATAATATTCACTAAGGAATATCTATCTCATTTTTTATGCTCTATTACATGTCCCATCAAATACAGGGATGTAACTTAATTAACATGCGTAATTCTGCAAGATTTTAATAAACACTATCAAATGGAGTATTTTTTTTAATAAGCAAAATTTACAACCTCTATCTAAAGTATATTTGGGTAAAATAATACGCTTCCATACAATAGTCCACGAATTGCATTAAGCTATATAGTTAATTATGTGTATTAGATTCACACAATACTATTTTAAATTTCGTAATAAATGAAATGAATGATATGGTATCGAATTATATATTTTTTACATGGTACGAAACTTGACCAAGTAGTACTTGCATGGTGAGCACCTTATTCGTGAACATTGACTTTTTATTCAAATGAACTTGTACAATTCTTTTATATTGCAATTACAAATATCTAAGAGATACTTTATTTTGAATTACAAAATTTTAATTTTTTTAGTCGGATTTTATCAAGTTGGCAACTGGGATAGTCAATATTGTTTTATATAATCGATGAATTCTATGCTTGAACGTTTCATTGCTAAAACTAAAATATAATCAAGAAAGCAGATAAATAGATTAATTAATTTCCTCAACTTTTGTATACAGAAATATTTTGTACAGTTTGTGGAGACGTCCACTAATCAGCAGCACAGATTTAATTAATATTGAATCACAACTATTGAACAAGTGTAAGCTGTCGGTTGTCAGGGCATCGAATTAAGTAAATTTCCAGACCACTTAGAATATAACTTTCCTAAAACTTTGGGTACTTTAATTATATTTTTAATGCTTATTGGCTTTTATTTTTGTATTTTGTGTCTTAATAGAAAAGTAAACATATTAATCTGTGCTGTCTCTCTCCGGAATGATAGCAATGATCTGTCATAAACCCAGTTGCATAACTAGTTTGTTTGTTAGTGACTGAATTAGCAAAATACTTACCTTTAATTTCATTAATGTATTTATGTTAATTAACTGCTCCTGAAACACTTCGATTGGATTCAACACGATATCTAGTATTAAACTCGTGTACTCCACCAACTAAATCACTCCATTGGGTGAGTTCTAATTTTATGTCTTTTTAACGATTGAATTTGTAGTTTTATCGAAATAAGTACTGTAAACTTCACTTCTATGCAATAGCAAATCACATCGAAGATGTAAAATACATTTTACTGATCATATGTAACAAAAATACCTAATAACATCAGTAATATTAGAACTCGTGACCTTCAACAAAGTTGATAAGTCAAAATTAGATTATCCCAATATCTAGGGTTATCTCTGGGCCACTGCACTCCAAATTTTTAATTATAAAATTTAATTTTTAAAAAACTTATTATTCTTAATCCCTCTCCAACTCTAAAAATTCAATTTGCATGTATCCTTGCATTGGTTTGTCCATTTCTTCAGCAATAAAGCATTATGAGACTAAATTAAAGAATTAATTTATATTATTATTAGTGATGATAATGGGGCTTTGGGCCCACTATAAACTTGAATTATCTAATGAGGTCGAGGCGGAGCCCAAATTGCAGTGTATATTGCTTATATATAGTGGGTATTCTACTCCATTTAGCATTTACATTTATTAGGTAAACAAGGCCCATTATATTGCCATTTCGTGAATTAATTCTGGACAAAATTCAGCATTATAGAAAAAAAATCATTTAAACTTCAAATAAAACACGAAGACCGCAGGCAACCCGTCAGTCCAACTTGGCTAGGCCCACCTGGTTTACCGACGACCGTGGGCCCATTAAATCCGGTCTGCTTTGCTTCGAGCTAAACTTGAGTTTCAGCCCAATATCTAGTTTGATAAACATATAATCAAGATATATCCACCTTGCACCTCCATTGATCATAATTATATAATTTTTGCCTTTCGGTAAATTGTATTCTTACAGATAATAATTAAGATCCCAATATCTCTTTAGATTCTTGATTTGTGGCTTTAACACAGTTAAGCCTTATTAGGCCCAGCCCATCACCTGTCTGGCTGTTAACTCATGGAGGCCCAACCCATACTCTTCTTACCTTAATTGTTGTTGCCTTAATGTTATAATAGAGGCAATTAGGTTTAGTTTGTGAAGTGTGTGCGCAGTCGAATGTTTCTTGGACCTTTGTGGTGTGAAGGGTAGGGGTGTGCAAGAAATCCGTCTAACTGCCTCCGCCCGCTTGACCCGCCCGCCGAAAACCGTAACCGCCGGTTATTTTTTTGAAAAATTAACCGCGGATCAATTTTTATCAAACCGCCACCAAGGCGGGTGGGTTGCGGTTTTAGGGTGGTGGTTAACCGACCCGCCCGCCTCCTTAAATCCTTTTCTTAGCTTTTAAATTTTTAATTTTACTAGTAGGCTATATTGTCTATTTTATTGGGAAAGTAGTACAATCTTTCAAAGTAATTTAGTGACTTACAAAGTATTTGTATAGGCCCAACAAAAATTAATTTAAAATTTGATTTTATTAATATTTTAATTAATTTAATAAATATTTTATAAATATAGGGAATGCTAATGAAGGACCAATTGTAAGAATATGCGATTAATGAAGGACCAAAATATTTCGGAGGCTCGAAGTGTTATTCTCGAGTCTGTAGAGGTCAAAGTGTAAATTAATCCAAGTTTGACTTTAGAATTTGTGCTTTGAATTGATAACAATCAGTATTTGAGATTTGAGAGTAATGTGAAGTGTGAACAAGACTATGAATGTATGTATCTAGAATGCAGATGGTTGCATTCCTTTTGAAATTATGTTTTGTATGTAGAACTTGGTTTTCTTAACTTATATTGTTATTTGTTGATGTATGTCTCATGAACAAATGAGTTATAGCCTTCCGATATTATCATCTCGAAAGAATGTGATCTCTTATTATTTAACCCGCAAACCGCCCGCAAACCGACCGCTAACCGCTTCACCCGAACCGCTACGGTTTGGAGAAATAAAAACCCGCCATGGTTTGTATATTCGTAAAACCGCCCACATGTAGATTGGTTAGTTTTTACGCCCAAACCCGCCCGCGCACACCCCTAGTGAAGGGATGGGGGTCGGCAGGCGGTTTGTGCCAAGTTAAAGATACACCAACGGCGGAGTTGATACCCAATAGTGTTATCAGAGCCCGGTTGTGGCTCCATAGCCATCTTGTTTTCGCAGATCTGAAATCAGGTAACACGGGGTTCAAGTCTCCGAACCCCACTCGGGTAAATTGGTGTAAAACCCCTCTGCAGTTCAATTTCTAGATCAACTGCCAACTGGAGCAGTTCTAGGGTTGGGACCTTCGTGCTAGTAGAACTTAGGGTTCTGTGCAAGTTTGCTTGAGTTTTTTATGTTATGCTATATCTCTTGTGAATTTATTGCTTCAGCTTGCTTCTTTGATTGGATATGTTTCTTGTCACTCTTATTATTGTGATTCGTTGCTGATCTTTTGTGATTCTTGCTGAACCGCCCCATGTCCAGTGGACTAAGGTAACCCCGTGCGCTCAGAATTCGATTCTGCTATTGTGAACTGGGTAATTCCTTGTCCATTGTATACTTGACTTGTTATTAACCTTGTTTGGTTGATAATTTATCTGCACTGTGTGCTGCTATGGCCTCATCAAGTGGCATAACTCTTTTTGATGGAAAATCTTACTTCAATCTCTAGAAAAAGAGAATGAAAGTCATTTTGATTGAAAACATGTTTCTTGTGCTATAATTCACTTTTATGAAGCTAATAAAACTAAAAAGAAGAAAAATGAGATGCATGATCTTGCTTTGTCTGCTATTACCCTGAATCTGTCTAATTTCGTGCTTAGGAAAGTTGGGTATCTTACCTCTACTAAAGAAACTTGGGACAAACAAACTGAGTTATATGTTGAAACTTCTTTGCTCTATAAGATGTATTTGTTACAGAATTTCTTGAGATTTAAATCTAAAGAAAATCTAATGATATAGATGAAAATCTAGATGATTTAATAAGTTATTACAACTAATTAAACAAATTGGAGATCAGAGTATTCATAACTATGCCCCTTTTGCTCTCTTAGATGCCATTCTTGAATCGTATAATGATGTTCATTCTACTATTAAAAATGGCAGAGACACGGTTGATATAGAAACTGTGATTTCAGCCCTTAAAAACAAGGAAATTGATTAAAATACAATGGAGGGGGTCGGAGTTCAGAACATGGTAATACGAGAAATAGGTGGGGGAAGGGGAATACACCTATGAAGACTTTTCTTCAAAAGACATTTGGAAAGGTCGTGCGTTAGTGCGAAAATGTGTGAGTCCTTATTCTTGTTGAAAAATTCTTTGTCTTGTGCAAAAAAAGTGAGTTGTAAGGCAAAATAAATGCAGTAAGCACACGAGATTTATAGTAGTTCGGATATAACTCCTACGTCTATTCTTCTTGATAGATTCATGAATTTTCCTTATAACAAAACTTGGCCGAGTTCTGTTAAACTTTTTCTTCTTTGTCTACTTCTACTTTGAGCAAACAAACTCTTCAAACACTACAAGATAAACTAGGTTGGGTTTGGGTTTGGGTCTCTGACACGAGAGGTCCTTACAATGATTATGGACCTTCTCAAATCTGAGCTAGGATAAAATGTTAGCTTAGAATACTTGGAAGTTAGGACTTCAAGACAGAACACAACTTGAACAAGGGTCTGTAGAGAGTTTTGAATTCTTGAAGACTTTGAGATATGGAATAGTTCCATGACCTTGTTTGATCCAATGTTCTTCATATTTATAATTACTAGATAGATCCGTTAGAGATAGTGTAATGCCCCAATTTTCATAACTTAACTAGGGACGCTACTTCATACTTAACATGCACATTTTAATTCTTTCAAAACATTTTCATGGAAAAGAATCATTGCAAAATTTAGGTTATTTTCATACTCAACGGAAGTCTTAAATAAAAATTTACTAACATTTTAAAAAGAAACAACGAAAATTTCATAAACTAAAAGCAATAATTTAAATACGTTAAATTATCCTCGTGACCATCACCACCAACACCTCTAAGCATCGGCCGAGCCATTTCTTGAAGAAAAAATGTTAAAAGAGTAGGTTGAGTACGACTACTTAGTGTGAGATGTACGCATTTATCAAAATTATAAACCACACCGATAAGACATGAAAAATTAGATCATGGAAAGATATACTCGGTCACACAAACCATAAACTTTTCAAATGGCCCAATTTCAACCGACGTCCTGATTTTGACCGATTTTTCATAGAGGATTCAATTTCGATCATACGACCAAATTCCAACCAATTTTCATTAAGGATACAATTTCGATCCTAGGGCCCGATTTCGACCCTTCCTTTCATGTCTATCATAAACACATGAATATCGAGCACAATGTATAATAAAGATAAACGGTAACATCATGCATGCATCAACAATTATTCGTACATGTAACATCATGCATGCATCAACAATTCAAATAATTCATAAATAGACATAGATCAAAATAATCAAATAAAGGTATACTATACATATTCTACTTATTAACATGCAATTTTAATGGTTTCACATAGTAATAAACTTAAGTATATTGAATATAATCATACTTTTATTGACAATTCATTCGTGCATTTAGTAATTCAACAATTTATGAAATAAATTAATGAAATTATAAAAATTATAGATCTCAAACATTAACAATATTATTACCTATTCCATCATAATAAAACTTATCATGATCAATAATTCATTTAATAGTAACCTGAAACTTTTATTTTTCAATCTACATGCATGTTGACAAAAGAATCAGGCACATCAAGAAACAAATTAACAAATCAATAGTAAACGTATCCTAAAAATTCTATATTTTTAACATGAATGACCTAACATGTATTGTATCCCATTAAAATTCAGCATGGTCAAAAACAACATAAACAAAACATGAAAAATAATCTTCCTATCGAGCTCATGGACATGCTGTCAAAAACTAGCAGGTTACGAATAACAATTTTTAACAAATACTTATCAAGCTTGAGAAATTCTACAAAACTAATATAGTATACTAGACATACCTAGAAAGATTCTCCTAAATTTTCACGACGATATAATAACGGGAAGTTGTGAAAATAATTCTCGGAACAATTTCCAGTTTTGCTGGCAGAATTTTAAAAATCTCATGTGAAACTATATTATGATCGACTAAGGGGTATTTATAGACCTAAAATATATTATTTAAAGATACCTAATCATAAAAAGGTATCAAATATATTTTATCTATAATTATTTTCGTACTTATATAATTTAGATAGAATTTAGTCTATCACTTACTATGTAAGAGATTCAACCATAGATATCGATATCAAGAGTGCCCCTTGTTGACAGAACATCGATATCAAGAGTGCATTAATGTCAATAAGAGATAAATTATGTTTTCTCTTAAGGAGTAAGGGAGTATTCCCTCCGTCCTGCTTGACTTGTCTTGTTTTCCTTTCCGGGCTGTCCACCCGACTTGTCTTATTTCCAAAAAAAAGGAAAATTATTACTATACAAACTCCCACTTTTTCTTTGTGGGACCTATTTCTTTACACACAATCACCCACTCATCTACATACAACCACCCACTCATCTTAATCTCCGTGTCAAAAAGAAACAAGACAAGTCGGGCGGGACGGAGGGAGTATAACTCAAGATAGGAGTTGCTTTTTAAGTGCATTTAATATTCTTCAAGAATATGAACTATGCTCCTTCATGAGCAAAAGTTAAATAGTGTATAAACAAATCACACATTTGAGGCATTTTCACTAACATGTAGTAATAATGTCATTATCGTAATATTTGTATTCTTCAGGAATTTAATTGTGCTACTTCCAGAAAGCAATAATTTCATATATTTATTCAAGATAAATAAATTAATAAAGGCAAAAACTTTGGTGCAACCTATTGCCGGTGCAACCGAATGCATAAAGCTAAATACCTTATTAACATAATTGCTGGCATTAGCACTCATGTAGCACAGTTGGTTTATTGCTGGGTTCTCATGCGAGAGACTCGGGTTCGAGACCCAGCAATAAACTTTTTATTTTTATTTTTTTTTTTTTTGACATTAAAAATTGAATTTTTATTTTCAAATCACATTATGATACAAAAAAAATATAATAAATTTATTTTTTGTTTTCAAAAAAATAATATATGACAAAAAATGTAACGCCCCAATTTTCAAAACTTTTAAGGGGACGTCACCTCGTGCATAAATTTAATCCTCAATTTAATTTTCAAAAATAATAGATTTATAAAAGCAATAAGATTTTTAATGCATTTCATAACAGCGGATGTCTTGAATCAAAAACATGTGCAACTACTAGTTCACGGAATTAAATAAAGACAAATGCATAGTTCAAGTTAAAACTAAATTAATGCTTTAAAAACATTTTTAGATCCTTTCATGTGTGTGACCATCACCATCCGCCACTTCAAGCATCTGTCGGACCATGATCTGAAAAAAAATGAAATTATAAAGGGGTGAGTACGACTACTCAGTGGGGTCAAACATTATACAAACTATAAACTATAAAGGATTTAACATGAGAAATTAGACATGCAAGCCCGGAGGCTTAACCCGAAGGTTTTACTGCGTGAATGCCCGAGGGCTAACTCGAAGGTTTTACGACGTGAATTGCCCGAAGGCTAATCCGAAGGTTTTACTGCGTGAATTGCCCAAAGGCTAACCCAAAGGTTTTACTGCTTGAATAGCCCAAAGGCTTTGCTTGTACTGAATAACGCATGAGAAAAACAGTATAGTGTATAATAAGGATAATGAAAAACCCCACCTTAAATTCGACTTGACTGAATGGAAATATTTATATCAGGTGGTTAAGTCTCACGCGGCCTGTCCTAAATATGAAAGTTTTATTTTTAATAAATTTACACATTAAATAACGTGAACACATCCATCAACTAGCCACATAACAAAAGAACAAAACAAAATAATTGAATTGAAATCTAACGAAAAGACTCCTTAAGGTTCATTTAATTTATTTATAACAAATTCTTCACATGGTAAATTGTCATATCCCATATACACTGTTCCGCTTTTGAATTCTTCTTCCTAAAATTATTTATCAGACTACCAATTAATAAAAAAAAAATGCGAACTTCTTCAAATCGAAAGAATACAGCTGCATGAATCTACTATTGCTATCACACTTATGACAACATGTCTTATATATTTAAAAGGAAAAATCTTAATTCAATCTTCTCCTCTCCTAAAATTTCTCACGACTTCTATCTAGGAAGATTCCAATACATTCATTCCTTCTCTAGAAATATGTTTATAAATATACATTTAAATACGTACTCATAAAACTAATATTACGATAAACTCTTAACAGGAATAAACTTCTTTATCCTCTTATCACCTCGGCCAACACGATTAACGATGTACTTAAATTCCTGTCTTAATCCGACCAGATCTCAACTATTGATTCAGAACATGAACGTGACTACAACAAATTATTTTAGGCTAAATAAATTAAGGTCTAATGCATAATTATCTTCCTCCAGCCAACCATATACGTTAATCTCTATAAATAAATCACAAAATATGTATTTAATTCACCTATTCATGCAAATTCATATTCTGGAAGTAGCGGCATATAGAAGACTAAATAATTGAGACAAACAATTTGAAATATTTTTTTTGAATATCCTCGGCAGGTCCAAAAAGAACAAATACTAGATGAGGAATTACCTTGGTTAGTGAAACTTGAAGAATTATATTATACGAGATGGGATCAGGAGAAGATTTTCGTCGGGAACCGTCTATAAAGTGTGCGGCGTTGCGAATGAAAAATAGTGAAAGAGATACGTGACTTACCATTGGAATTTACATGTATATATAACATATATTATGTGACCAACCCTAGTGAGATAAAGTTTGACAGCTTTTCCTATGAAGATAAGAATCCTAAATTTTAATATATTATTTTTTTCCTTCCTAAAACCTATCTGCCGCAACATATGATATTTGTTTTAAAACTATATCTCATGTATTATTTTAGTATTTAGTCATACTCATGAACCCTAAGGAAAGAAACAAACCGATGACATACTTAACGTCTAAAAAAATCACACCACACAATTAAGACCCACACATAAATAACTTTATAATACTTAATTAAAGCACATAATACTTAATTAATAAATCATGTTGGCTTATTACAATCAATATAACATGCGTAAAAAAATGGAAGAAAGTCGTGATAGTGTTTTTTCGTTAAATTAATTTTTAAGGTGCAACTTATAGAACTTACCACAAGATATCATGAATGAGATGCAAATGCACTTTTTTATTATTATTATTACTAGTGGAAATACAAGTATTCACCCAATCTCACTAAAAAAACACAAAAGTACCCACTAACTATAACAATAGTTATAGAATACCCAATATTACTCATTTACCCTTACTTTTTTCAGTTGGCAATGAGTGTCGATAGGACCCTACGGGTGCCGATAAATTGTCATCGGCACTAGATATTTCAAATTTTAATTTTTTTTATAAAACAATTGATCCGTAACATGTTGATTTCTTTAAAAAAAAATACAAGTGCCTAAGGGTGCCGATAACATGATCGGTTATCGGCACCCTTAGGCACTCGAATAATACGAAAAAGAGTCCCTCTATCGGCCGTAGAAGTTGTAGGCCGATAGAGGGAACATGTTGGTTTTAAAAAAAAACATAATGCCTATGGGTGCCGATCATGTATCGGCACCCTTAGGCACTCATAGAATAATACGAAAAAGAGTCCCTCTATCGGCCGAAGAAGTTGTAGGCCGATAGACGGAACATGTTGGTTTTAAAAAAAAAAAACATAGTGCCTATGGGTGTCGATCATGTATCGACACCCTTAGGCACTCATAGAATAATACGAAAAAGAGTCTCTCTATCGGCCGAAGAAGTTGTAGGCCGATAGACGGAACATGTTGGTTTTTTACAAAAAAAAACATAGTGCCTATGGGTGCCGATCATGTATCGGCACCCTTAGGCACTCAAAGAATAATACGAAAAAGAGTCCCTCTATCGGCCGAAGAAGTTGTAGGCCGATAGACGAAACATGTTGGTTTAAAAAAAAAAACATAGTGCCTATGGGTGCCGATCATGTATCGGCACCCATAGGCACTCATAGAATAATTATAAAAAAAGTCCCTCTATCGGCCGAAGAAGTTGTAGGCCGATAGAGGGAACATGTTGATTTTAAAAAAAAAATATGGTGCCTATGGGTGCCGATAAAATGACCGGCACCCTTAGGCACTAAAAATTAAATAACAAAGTGCCTAAGGGTGCCATAGGCACCCATAGGCACTTCATCGGCACTGAAATATTTTTAAAAAAAACAAAAAATAAAAAAGCTGACGAAAATTTGAGGGCAAATTGGTAATCTTGGGTATTTGGTGAATATAAGTTTAAGGGATGTGTAGTTTTGTGGTTTTTTAGGTAAAAATGGGTAAAAGAAGAAAGCTCCCTTATTATTATTATTATAGGAAATTTTAGGGGTGTTACAAAAAATATTAAATATATATTAGAATTTATTCATGTTAATAAAAATACAATATTTTTTTTTCAATTACATGATGGGGAATATGAAAAAATATGATAAATTTATTCTGTTATTTTCAAAAAAAAATAATATATGACTAAAAAAATATTAATATATATATTATAATTTATTCTTGTTAATAAAAATACAATATTTTTATTTTTTTCTAGTTACATGATGGGGAATATGTAGAGATAATAAAAGTATCACTTTATATGAAAAATGTATCAATTATTCTGAATATATCATTTGTTCTGAATAAAAGTATCACTTCTTATTAACCAATGTATCATTTTTCATGAATCAAAGTATTACTTCCTATGAATAAAAATATCACTTATTATTAATCAATGTACCTCTTTTCATAATGAAAGTATCACTTTCTATGAATAAAAATATCACTTATTATGAATAAAAGTATTGTTGGATTTAATAAAATTATCAATTGTTCTTAATAAAAGTATCAATTATTCTGAATATATCATTTGTTCTGAATAAAAGTATCATTTGCTATTAATCAATGTATCACTTATTATGAATCAAAGTATCATTTATTATGAATAAAAGTATCGTTAGTTTTAGTAAATTTATTGAATATATCATTTGTTATGAATCAAAGTATCACTTGCTATGAATAAAAGTGTCGGTTATTATGAATAAAAATATCAATGTTTTTAGTAAAAGTATCACTTTGTTATTAATCAATGTATTACAAAAACAATGGAACTTGATTAGTGTGACGGAGGGAGTTAAAAAAAACATTGTAAGAAAAAAAAGCTTAATCTCAAAAAATATCAATTGGTTGGAATAAAAACATTACTTATTATAAACAAATGTATCCCTAAATTAATGTATCAATTTATTGAATATATCACTTGTTATGAATCAAAGTATCACTTGCTATGAATAAAAGTATCGGTTATTATGAATAAAAATATCATTATTTTTAGTAAAAATATCACTTTATTATTAATCAATGTATCCAAAAAATAATGGGACTTGATTAGTGTGACGGAGGGAGTTAAAAAAAACATTATAAAAAAAAGCTTGATCTCAAAAAATATCAATTGGTTGGAATAAAAATATTATTTATTATAAATAAATGTATCCCTTTTTTTAAATTAATGTATCAATTAAAATGTGAAAAAAAACTTAAAACTACTGCAGGGATTGCACCTGAGTGTATAGGATTTTAGCCAAGCTGCGCTACAACATTGCTAATATGTTGCAAACCGCACTTATTTAATTGGAGGCGTCTGGTTACACCTGCAACCGGTTGTACAGGAGTTCAACTCATTAATAAATTTCGAATTGTGAAATCTTCTGGATCCATTATTAATGCGACTAATTTATAGTAATTTGTAAGGATAAGTTATTGGACGGATAACCCTCGTTTCATGAACTTTTTTTTTTGTACCAAAGTCTTGTAGAACCATCGGGCCAGACAATTTAAGCCCAACCTTTTTTTTAGCCTAGCCCGAACTATCAATAAGAAACTTAAATCCTCTACTGGTTGAGCTATCTAATCATTTCATAACTGATATATACAAAAGATAATTTGGTTATCATCTTTATTGAATATGACCCAACAAATAGAGTAAAATTTATGAACTAACTCAACCTAAATTACGCACATGACCATTAATATTTAGCACCTAACAAGTTTTCACCACTGCTATCATATCTCCACAATACATTAGTATTATAAGGCGCCGTTTGGAAAAATAATTTAAATAAGTGCTTATATCATAAGTGCTTATGGTATAAGAATTTATGTTATAAACGCTTAAATTGAATAAAATGTTGTGTTTGGATACATTTATATATAAGTACTTAATTAGAAAAAAAATTAAGTTAAAAAATTTGTTGTTAGGGGATTTGATATGATGACCTATTTTTCATAAGTTGTTCTTATTTTCATAAGCTATTCCTACCAACTTATGAAAATAAACCAAAAACAACTTATTTTTTTAGAATAAACAGTTGTTTTCATAAGTTCTCACAAACACGTGCAAAACGTTTATTTTTTAGAATTAACTGAAATAAGCTGCCGATAAGCTTTTCCAAACAGAATCTAAGCCTTTCACCAGCACCACATAATTCTTCATAGCCCTATAAAAAATATATATATACTTAAGAAAAACATAATTCCTCAATAATCTGAATCATACAATTTAACCTTTGAAGGAATTAATTTCAAATGTCGATCCAGTGAATAAGTTTTAAATCCACCAAAACTCAATCAGGAAATAATTCAAAATTTGAGTTATAAAACTAAACTCGTAATGAGCATATCTCTCCAAATTTATTATAGTGAATTTCACATTTATAGTGGACCAGCAAAATGATGACATCACATGAATTAATTTTTTCTAATACTAAAATATTTCAGGTGTGTGCTTTAAAAATGTGTTGCATATATGATATAACTCATTAAATGGTACTATAATTATTTTTGCTGGGTACTACATAGGGGTGTTAAAAAATATCAAAAAATCGGTATATCGCCCATACCGTATCGAAAATATATCGAAATACCGAAATTTTTGGTATACCGAGATTTTCGGTACGGTATGATACCGTACCGAAGTTTTTTGGTGCGGTAAAGGTATGAGTTTTCCTATACTGCGGTATACCGTAGCATACCGTGGATACGGTACATACCGAAAGTAACGGTACATACCGTATACCGATAGATACCGTTTGAAACCAAGCCACCGGTATGTACCGATGTTCCGACACGTACCGTGTACCAAAATATACCGATCACGGTATATACCGCATACCGAAATGATACCGAATGTCGATTTATACCGATCACGGTATATACTGCATACCCGAAAATATACCGTATATATCTTGTAATATACTCCCTCCGTCCCAAAATTCTTGTCCAATTTGCTTTTTGCACGGTTTTTAAGGAGAGTTGTTAGTTGTGTGTAGATTGGTATAAAGTTGTGGGTCCCACAAAAAAGTAGTGTGTAATAATTTACTAAAAAAAGAAAGTGGACAAAAATTTTGGGACAACCCAAAATGGAATAGCGGACAAGAATTTTGGGACGGAGGGAGTAGTATCTTTTAAATGCAAATTTAATATTTTAGAATTTAGATATATTAAAAAGTGGTACTTTACTTACATTAGTCATTACGAAAATTATAAAGAGTTCATAAAGTATTTCATGATATTATTATAAAACTATGATATAATATATACTTTTGTATGAAATGATCAATTGAAATTACTTTTTAATTTTTTTGTCGAAAACGGGACACAAAAAATCTACTACGAAGGAGGAATTGAAAATATCATGAAGAACTTTGAAATATAATAATATAGATATATAATTAAAGAAAAAAGAAAATATGACCTCTTCATATTTTCCGAAAAATGAGTTTGTTTTTCAAAAGAAGAGATCTCTACTTCCATGTTTCATAAAGAGTTCATATTTTATTTTTTAAAGGTATAGTTATATTATAAAGTATTTCATGATATTATTATAATACTATGATATAATATGTACTTTTGTATGAAATGATCAATTGAAATTACTTTTTAATTTTTGTGTCGAAAACGGAAAACAAAAAGTCTACTACGAAGGAGAAATTGAAAATATCATGAAGAACTTTGAAATATAATAATATAGATATATAATTAAAGAAAAAAGAAAATATGATCTCTTCATGTGTTTCCGAAAAATGAGTTCGTTTTTCAAATAAGAGATCTCTACTTCTATGTTTCATAAAGAGTTCATATTTTATTTTTTAAAGGTATAGTTATATTATAAAGTATTTCATGATATTATTATAAAACTATGATATAATATATATTTTTGTATGAAATGATCAATTGAAATTACTTTTTAATTTTTTTTGTCGAAAACAGGACACAAAAAGTCTACTATGAAAGAGGAATTGAAAATATCATGAAGAACTTTGAAATATAATAATATAGATATATAATTAAAGAAAAAAGAAAATATGACCTCTTCATGTTTTCTGAAAAATGAGTTCGTTTTTCAAAAGAAGAGATCTCTACTTCCATGATTCGTAAAGAGTTCATATTTTATTTTTAAAGGTATAATTATATTATAAAGTATTTCATGATATTATTATAATACTATGATATAATATATACTTTTGTATGAAATGATCAATTTAAATTATTTTTTAATTTTTGTGTCGAAAACGGGACACAAAAAGTCTACTACAACGGAGGAATTGAAAATATCATGAAAAACTTTGAAATATAATAATATAGATATATAATTAAAGAAAAAAGAAAATATAACCTCTTCATGTTTTCCGAAAAATGTGTTCGTTTTTCATAAGAAGAGATCTCTACTTCTATGTTTCATAAAGAGTTCATATTTTTTTTTTAAAGTATAGTTATATTATAAAGTATTTCATGATATTATTATAAAACTATGATATAATATATACTTTTGTATGAAATGATCAATTGAAATTACTTTTTAATTTTTGTGTCGAAAACGGGACACAAAAAGTCTACTACGAAGGAGGAATTGAAAATATCATGAAGAACTTTGAAATATAATAATATAGATATATAATTAAAGAAAAAATAAAATATGACCTCTTCATGTTTTCCGAAAAATGAGTTCGTTTTTCAAAAGAAGAGATCTCTACTTCTATGATTCGTAAAGAGTTCATATTTTATTTTTAAAGGTATAGTTATATTATAAAGTATTTCATAATATTATTATAATATTATGATATAATATATACTTTTGTATGAAATGATCAATTTAAATTACTTTTTAATTTTTGTGTCGAAAACGAGACACAAAAAGTCTACTACGAAGGAGAAATTGAAAATATCATGAAGAATTTTGAAATATAATAATATAGATATATAATTAAAGAAAAAAGAAAATATGACCTCTTCATATTTTCCGAAAAATGAGTTCGTTTTTCAAAAGAAGAGATCTCTACTTCTATGTTTCATAAAGAATTCATATTTTATTTTTTAAAGGTATAATTATATTATAAAGTATTTCATGATATTATTTTAAAACTATGATATAATATATACTTTTGTATGAAATGATCAATTGAAATTACTTTCTAATTTTTGTGTCGAAAACGGAATACAAAAAGTCTACTACGAAATAAATAATGGTAGTATATTTAATAGTAGTTTGTTGGACGGAAATTGGATGTTTTCTGCATTTGTTCATCGTTATATTCTTATTTTTAACATATTTTTTTTTCAGTATACTTTATGCTTCGGTATACCGGTGTTCTTTCGATATACCGTTGCTTTCGGTATACCGATATGCGGTAAGACATACCGCACGACCGGTATGGCAACGGTATGAATACTTGCTCATACCGCACTTACGGCATACCGATCAACGATATACCGCAGTGACCGGTACGGTAACGATATGTAATTTCCCATACTGCACGTTTTCGGCACGGTATGTGGTATGAGAAAATTTGGACGGTATGCCGTACCGTAACACCCCTACTGCATCTCTGTTGGATTCTGAAGAGTCAGGTAATTAATAACGTGAACCATAGTAATAAATGTTAAAAAGGTGGATGTTGTCCCCATGGGATGGCCTAGCGGTTGAGGTGGATGGCCTGGGACCGATATGTCCTGGGTTCAATTCCCACCAAGACCGCTAGGTGTTGCCTGTCACCCTGTCACATTAAGGGTGATTAAACCCTCTTGTGTTGTTTGCAAGCTACTGCACAAGGAGCGTGGTTTACCCAGTGCGCACCGAAGGCTAAATTTGTATTATCCATCACAAACTGCAGTTCTTGTCTTTATTATTTTTAATTTCTTAGAATTTTGGATTTTTAAAATTTTCAAATGATATACTCATCTAATTAAATAGTTTACAAATTCATTGTTGTTTAGGATAGAATTGATCTCTTGAGTATATTTTTTAGGAGTATATTTCTTTTGTATGATTAGTGCATAAAAATAACCTTAATTTGAACAAATTTAGACTTTATACAGGGCTATTTTGGTTTTGTTGGATAAGATGTGGTAAATACTTCCAAATAAGTAAAGTATTTTACTTAAATATGAATTAATTGGCATAAATTTCATTATTGTCCAAAACAAACCGTTAACTCTTATAGAGCCGTTTAAGAATTTATACGATGCTACATCCAAAATTCAAATAGTTAAGTAGAAGAATTCAATACAATGAAAATCTGAATTTATTTGTCTTTGTTTCTTTAAATTTTACTAATAAAAAGAAAGAAATACTATTGTTTAGAAATATTTTTATTTTTATACATACAAACTTATCTGTATATATGTAGAACCGAGAGAGAGAATCACAGAATAATCGGACATAAATATTAGCGAGTGAAGTAGTGCCGTAGTGCGCAGCTTGTCTTCTTATAATTTTCTATATTTTCCCCCTTTTGGTTAATTTTCTACGAACACGAGAGAAATGGAGGGTGGGGCTGCGCCGGCGGACGCCGTGATGTCGGAAGCAGTGCCGCAGACGCTGCCACAACCTCCGATGGATCATATACCGTCGACGTTCAGCCATGGCGGCCGATTCATCCAGTACAATATATTCGGCAACATCTTCGAGGTTACTGCCAAGTACAAACCCCCAATCATGCCCATCGGAAAAGGGGCATACGGCATAGTTTGGTACCAAATGCCACTCTACTTTCCTGATGATTATTTGTTCTTTTTTTTTGTTTATTAATTTTATTTAACTTGTCTGAAAAAGCTCTGCTTTGAATGCGGAGACAAATGAGCATGTGGCGTTGAAGAAGATAGCAAATGCTTTCGACAATAAAATTGACGCGAAGAGGACTTTGCGTGAGATCAAGCTTCTTCGGCACATGGATCATGAAAATGTCAGTTTTCTTTTTTTCTTTTTCCAAAATTTTACTTGTATTAGTGACTGCTAACTTTTCTTCAACATCCTGTTTGTATGATTTTCTGGATTCTCTCGTCACTTCGTTTTATAGTTTTATACAGCAAGAGTAGTCTTCTATGATAGTTGGTATGAAGAAAAATTAGATTATTTGAACTACTTAGATGGTTTGGTGGAATACTATACTATCAATCTCGTGAAATTGATGAGAGTAAATAATTCGGCCAAGAATATATTTTGATTCTTAGAAAGGACATTTTTTCATATTTTGATTGTTTTAGTATGTATGTATAATGTATTTGGTGCAATTATCAATATGTTTTTCATTTTTCTCTTAAAATTTAATAAATATGGTTTGCCTGTTCTTTCTTTATGTTGAAACTTAAAAAGCTGGGGCAATTGGTTTCTTGGACAAATAGGTTGTTCTAATTGATGTTTCTTGATTTGGAAATTTTGGGAGATGCGTGGTGCTTTTAGCTGGGAGCAGAAAGAAATCTTTGAAGATTTTTTTGTCACATATAAATGAATTGATAGTATATGTGAGTGTATGGTTTTCAAATTAGATTTTGTGTTAATAGTGAGATTCGGGTTTAACTCGGTAAGTAGCAAGAGAAAAGGATATCAAGACTTTTCTAGAGCAGCTACTTTTTATGGGGAATTTTCTTGTTATAAAAATAGGAGCAAAGTTGTGTAGCTATGCTGTCCGATAAATAATGGAGCTCAATTACGCTGTCATCATGCAGAGTTTGACTGCTTGCTGGCCTTTGGTTACTTTACTTACATTGACATTACATTTTTTATTAATGGAAAGATAAATTCATGTGAATACATGGTCTTAAAAGGTTAGACTAATAAGGAGCCTAAAATTTGATGGCTGATTAACTTTTTATGAACCAGTCCAATACCATTGATCCATTTAAGATGATATGCAAATATTTTCAGATGAAAGTTTTGGTACTGAACCAGTGGTTTGTTCATTTGTATTGACTAGAAACTGTAGAATACTTAAGTCTATATAATCATATTATGTGATATTGGGAAAGATCCTAGAGAATATGGAGCGTGGAAATAGATTTGTGGATAACTTAATTAAATGCGAACTTTATTTTCTGCAGATGGTTGCTATCAGAGATATAATCCCACCACCTCAAAGGGGGGCATTTAATGATGTTTATATTGCATATGAACTTATGGACACTGATCTCCACCAAATCATTCGTTCTAATCAACCTCTGTTGGAGGAGCACTGCCAGGTTATATTTCAAATTTTAGTTTGAGTATATCTTATTCTTATGATTGAGTTGTTACTTCTTTAGTCATTTTATTTTGCACAACCATGGAAATCTCTTCTAGGCCATCCTAAAAATCACGGCACTTTTTGTGGCTCATATTTCACTCAACTACTTAAAATCTGTACTTCTTATAGAACTCGAGTTAATTCATCTCAAAGCTGATTACATCGACTTTATCTGTTAAACCTAAACCAGTAAAACACGAAGCATCGTGAGATATTGTTCATCCATCTTCGGTGAATAAACAACCAAAAATGGAAAAGGTAAAAATCAAAGAAAAATAAATGGTAAATAGCATTTATATTTTTGAAGACATCCACTTATATTTGTTCGTTCTACATGATATATTCCCTTGTTGTTGAGCAACTTAGTCAGCATAAAAATTGGTCCATAGTATCTATTTATACGTTTTGTGTGCAAAGTGCCAACAGTCATGTTTCTTTGTGTGATTACTTTGTTTTAAGCTGTTTCTTTTTTCATTTATCATTTTAACCTTTTTCTTAGGCTTTCATAACCAAAAGATGTAGCCATTTTCCTTTCTGCATGTTGCATTTATTATTTGTTCTTGCAGAGACATTGGACAACTGTTGAACTAAAATCCTCTTATTTTCCTGTGGTTGCACAGTATTTCTTGTATCAGATTCTTCGAGGGTTGAAATATATACATTCAGCGAATGTTCTCCATAGGGACTTAAAGCCTAGCAATCTTCTTCTTAATGCAAATTGTGACCTAAAGATTTGCGACTTTGGTTTGGCACGAGTCACATCTGAAAGTGACTTCATGACAGAGTATGTTGTCACAAGATGGTATCGGGCACCAGAGCTATTGTTAAATTCATCTGATTACACTACAGCTATCGATGTATGGTCTGTTGGGTGCATTTTCATGGAATTAATGGATCGGAAGCCACTGTTTCCGGGTAGAGATCATGTACACCAGTTGCGTCTTTTGATGGAGGTATCTTCTTTATATTAATGCCAGAGACTATCTGCTGGAGATAGAGGAATTATAATGCTGTTTTTTATGTTTATTACGATTCTCTGTTAGTATGATAATATTTTGCCCTGACAGCTTATGGAATCAACCATATAATGACGATTCCCGAGTATACAGATTAGGGCTTTACTAAACTCTAGCTGTAAGCTTCTAACTTTTAAATAATTGTTTGCATGCACAGATAGGTAAATCTGGATATGTGAAATCAAAGAAATTGGTAAAACCTTTTGTGCTAGGTATACAGGTTTTACACATTTAAAGTAAATCAACCACATGCATAAAGGACTTTGATGCTCTGATCCGACTATCTTGGCAACTGGAACAGTTATTATGGGGAACTAACCCATTGCTAAAAATGATATTTTTTAAAGGCTTAGGCTTTTGATCTCTTGGCAAGCATGACCCCTAGAGGTCATCGTAGTCACACCACCAACACCATCTTCATGATGATGATGATAGTAAGAATAATGATAATAGTCCTTGTTGATGAATGGTGCCCGTCCACTTGTAGGGGAGGTCATTTTAATGGGAGATGGGAAAGGAAGAAGGAAAATAGTTAGATTTGATCGTGCTTCTGTGGCTGGTCTTAGCATGGGTCTGTTAAAGCCAATTCATCGATCATTGAGGGGAATGTTTCTGTCATTTGATGTTAGATTTGTGTGGGCATTTGGCTGCAAATACTTGTTATTAATGTAGGCTGTAGTATTATTACTATGTAATGAAGCAACTTTTAAAGGCAACTGTCTAGTGGCATCAAGGAGTTTCTGGCTTTTGCAGTTGATTGGCACGCCATCTGAAGCTGAACTAGGGTTGCTGAATGAAAATGCAAAAAGATACATTAGGCAGCTCCCCCCTTATCGGCGGCAATCATTTACTGAAAAGTTTCCTCATGTGCACCCCCTTGCCATAGATCTCATCGAGAAGATGCTGACATTTGATCCTAGACAAAGGATTACAGGTATGCCACTTCTGCCTCTCCTATCAGTATTTACATTAGGATTTTTCATCTTTGGCAACCTAATGTTGCATTGATGCTTCTAAGGTGGTTATACTCTGTTGTGCTCTATAATTGGTTTCAAGGATTTTTATCTAATATCTAAAACTTCTTCAGAAGCAGTTATTCAGCCTTGAAATCCAGTCACCTGCAACACTAGTTTTTTGCTTCTGCTCTAGTTTACCTTTTATACCTGATATTTGCAGTTTATCGTTGTTGCTAATTTTCAAATTTCTAGGACTTATATGGCTTCTACCCTATGACTGCTCTTCCTAGTCAGATTTAAGATGTTTTTCGACCTTTTACATCTTATAGAGAAATTTGTAATCAATCTAGATATCAAAATGTGGGAATCAGCTTAGACTTGGTTCTTCGTAATAATGCTGTATAATGACATTAGATTTTACTCATCTTTGTCCTTCACGGCGAAGATAATGCTATACAAGATGTTACATATTTCTTGGATATGTTAAGCGTAGAAAACATTAAGCACGAGCGGGGTCCATGATATTAGCTTAGAGTTGCTTCTTAACTTCCTCTACCAAAGTGTTGATATATCTCACTCTCAACTACTTTTATGATGTTGTGCATACATCAGTTGAAGGTGCATTGGCCCATCCGTACCTCAACTCGCTCCATGACATTAGTGACGAGCCTATTTGCACGACTCCCTTCAACTTCGACTTTGAAAACCATGCATTGACCGAGGAGCAGATGAAGGAACTCATCTACTGGGAGGCGCTTGCATTCAATCCTGAATATCAGCCAATTATTTGTTGAAATGTCTAGTTAGTGTGGTGCCATGTTGTATGTGTTTGTTGTACATAACTGTCCATCTAAACATGGATGGGTTTTCTTGAGTTAGATGTGGATATTCATCTCGATCGCCTTGTTAGAGGTCTCATGGTTGTATTATGTTTGAGGAAGCTTGTATCTTTATTTAATCTAAACATTTACGGACCCGAAATCTACGGATCTATTTTTTGTGTGATTTTGATAACAATATAATTAATTCTAACAGTCACATTAGAACATTTCTAAAGTTTACAAAACAGATTGTTATGCTCAAATGCAATAATATCATAACCGGATCGGCTAACATTCGAACCCGACCCTCCCTACAAAGGGATAAGACAAGAAACTGTAAACTATCCTATTACACACCAGAAATGGCGCAAGCACTAGCTACACCTGTAGTGCCTTCTCTCTCTCTAATCTCCTAACCCATCCTTGTTTCTTCAAAACCTCGTCTCTCCTTTCCGTCCACAGCTTTCCCTAAGGTATGAAATGTTTCATTTTGTATTCCAAGTGTTGTGATGGATTGCGTTTATTTATGTTGCATAGATCATCAAATGCGCTCGTGTTGGTGGAGTTGAGATTCCGAACAACAAGCGAGTGGAGTTGATATTTGGGAGAATATTAACTTAAAAACTGCTTCTAAGATAACAGCGCTATTTGCTTGCTGTGCTTATCAGCTGTAGTTTGATCTTAGTTTTAAGTGGACATCTATCTTCCATGTCTATGGTATGTTTGATCATTGTCTTTTAAGATAATTTGTAAATGAAGATAGATTGGAATTCCTAGTTAATCGATTAAGTACAAGTTTACAGATTTGCTATGATGTTAGTAACTTTTCTCCTCATACGAGTAATATTGTCTAACACGGTCTAATCTCAGAAATTACCTTTCAGTTTCAATCTAAGTTAATAGGAATTCCTAAAGCTCCTTCAGAAATTAAGAAAACACAAGGCAGACAATCTAACTAAGTAAAATAAAAAAGGATTAAACTGTCCCGCTACGTAGAGGGGATGGCAGAGTGGTTGAGGTGAGGTTTTCCGGGACCGACAGGTCATGAGTTCAATCCTCACTGAAGCCATTCTGTGTGAGCCTATCACCTGAGGGTGGTTTAATCTCCTGTGTGGTTTGCAGGCTACTGCACAAGGAGTTGAGGTTTACCAAGAGCGCACCGAAGTTAGCGGCTGCGGGTTCCTCAAAAAAAAAAAAAAAAAAGGTTAAACTCAACTGATTCACATCCCAATATGCAGTTACATCATAAGGTTTAGCTACTCATAATGATGATCAAAACAAGTTTAAAAAAGAAGTTCGTTGGCGATCGTTGTTTTTACCAAATAAATCCTGCAAAAAAATTGCCAGAACTTAAATTAGTATAGCAACAGGTATCGAACACAAGGAACGGAGAATTTTAGACCTAAATTCCTATTAATCAAGGTTTGGTTAGCGACCACGCAATTTTTTAAATTCACTAAGCTAGAGCACGAAAATAAATAACAAAAATTAAATACTCAAATTAATTAAGTAAAGAAAACGGGTCCAGCAAGATGTTCCACACGCACGAACAATCGATCATCGACACTAAAGATAAATTAATCCCCTTAAATCAATTAGTTGTAGGACACGTAATTAAACTGACACGTCCCCTATTCCCCCTTAATTATTCAGTAATCGACATGTTGAGCATTGAAACGACTACTTCCCTAAATTAGATGCAACCTACGTTGGTGGACAACTAATAAATTTAACACCTAATCAGCCTTAAGAACTAAGAGAACCCAATTTAGGAGCTACTCGTATGGTGAGAATCTAATAGTTTCCTACCAAATTAATTTCATCGTTCTTAGAACAGTTGTGCTACTTATTTAGCCTAATCCCACGAAAAACGATGAAAATACTAAATTAGTTATGAATTAAATTAACCTAGGGTGATCAAGCCTAAATTAATTAATTCAATTAATTAACCAAGAATAATCTAAAACCTAAGTGATTAATTATTAAGCCTAAGTTTCACGAATTTAGTTGTGCGCGTTTCACATCTTACTGAACCCTAAAAATGAATTAGCTATGCATCACGGTCCGACTGGGCAGGCAGACCGCTCTACTGGACATTACCCTATTCATGCTGAAATTTGACATCTAATTATACGAAAAATTGTAACAATTCTAACTACCGAATTGAAACACTAAGATGCACGAAATTGAACCATAATTAATTTAGAAGAACATAAAATCCATTAAACCTAAATATCCGATTCAATCCAAGGTAAACATGATCCAAATCAAGCATCGAAAAATAAATAACAAGAGTTTGTTTTTCTCGAATTTCACCTAAGAATAGAACGACTAAATCAACGGCAGGAAATGAACTTGATCAAATCTCGGCTTCGGTTATGGTGGCGGAACTCTCGGCCACGGCTTCGGATGGAACTCATGGTGAACGGTGGCTGGCAACGGTGTTCTCTCGACTTCGTCGGCGATGATGGTGCTAGAGTCTCCTTGGCTTCGGCGGCGATGATGAAAACGAAAGGGAGAAGATTATGATATGAAAAGCGATCTTCTTCTCTCCCGCGGCGCACCCATATATATATATATATTCTAGGGTTTCCTTCTCTCAATCCTTGTAGAATTATGAAACTTATCCATCAAGTTTGGAAAGATATAATCAAATCTTTCCATCTTCTTCTTTCCTTATCCATTCCTTTCCTTCTACGTAGAATTTTGCCAAAATTAATTCCTTAAATTCCTTAATTATGTGCATGCCGCCACATCATCTCATTGTCGCCACATAAGCTCGGGAATCTACAAAACAACACAGAAAAACAATCTTATCGCAAAAAATGGCGCGAAAACAACGGAATTTGAATAGTACGAATTAAGACTCATCAAACCTCCTTACACTTGAACTATACTTGCCCTCAAGTATAAGGAAAACAAAGGTATACGTACTATCCAAATTCAGTCAATCCCCAAGACTCAAAAATAAAAACACAAGACTCAAAAGATACGGACCACGGAACAAAGACACACGACACCACAAAAACGAAAACAACACGAGAACAAATCACGAAAAACAAAAATAAGAACAAGAAGCAATGACAATCCTATCCATGATCTCTACACTCAAGAACTCGCCAAACATGTAAAATCATGCAAATACGAATTTCAGCAAACAAGAAATGCTGCAAATTTTGAACAAAGCACACACATATCAATTCGGTCAAAAACCTAAGCAAAAGTGGATCATCCTCACGGTTCACTCAACGCTCTCTAGTCTAAGTCCGGTCAAGCCACTAAAAGAAAATAGTCCACTCTATCACGATAAAAGATCATCACAACTGCAATATCAAGGAGGTCTTTCTCTTTTGGTTGTAATGGGGCTTAGGACATAGACAAAATTTATTTCCGGTAAGGGCCCTAGAGGTTCTAAGCTCCAACAATTATAGATCAATGTCATGCATGTCATACTTGCTTAAATGAGAAAAAAAAATGAACAAACTATGCCTCCCAATAAAGAATTATGCGTCAAATGCTACATAACATAACAACAAATACCCTTCAATAAAACTGATTTGTCCACGTTTTTTTAATATACGTGGATCAACACTATTTAACAAAACAATTCGAGTATAAACTCACTTGGCCTTAAGTATTTTATTCATAATCAATTCGGGCCACGCACATTTCGTAGCATACATTAAATAGGTAGACAAACAATAGATAGTAAGATTTATCTCAATTAAGCGTGTAAACATGTAATGACACGGGAAAAGAGAAGGCTAAAAAGGGCTCGGCTAATATTTTTCTAACTAAATCAAAGAATCGGCCAAGGCTCAAATTAGTTCACTAAGGGAAAATGTAAGGTATGAAAGTATTTTCGCGGCTAAATAGCTCAATCCCTAGTGCCTCCTATCATTTATCAAAAGTAATTCACCGTTATTGCAACTTTGTGGACAACACTCTCAAAGAAATTAGTAGGAAGTGTCCTACTTTAAAGGCTCAAATCTAATATACCGAGTGTGTAAAATTTCGATCCACTTTTACTTATTATTCCTCATCACAAACTACATACACATGTGCACCAAGTTCTAATCTTCACAACAAACATGATTGCATATCAAGACAAAAAGCACAAGTGAACATGCTTAGCAAAGAACAAGAGTGCATCAACAACTTCAAGTTTTGACATGCTTCGACGACACAACAAAAACAACACAAAGACACCCCTCCTTACATTTAAACCTTGCTTGTCCCAAGCAAGAAAAGAAAAGAAGAAAGAAGGAGAAACATGACAAACAGATGCGAAATAAAAAACACAAACTACCCTCCTTACACTTGCTCTTCACCAAAAAGCAAGGAAAAGCAAACACAAACAAAGAAAGCACAAAAGATAAACACAGACACAAATAACAAGAAAAGAAAAATAACAAAGGGGATAGAATGGCGTCACCTCCCGCCTCGGGACGGTAATCGAGAGAGAACCGTATGCTCGAAAGTATCAAACCTCTGCCGAAGGGTAGCCATCTCTGCGTGCAGCACCTGGACCGAATCGACAGCAACCTACGGACCTACCGGGGGATCAGCACTCGGAACACGTGGTCCCGGTGGATAAAATCTGACAATACCATTAGGCTCCCTATAGCAAATCCTAGCATGTCCCATCAACTCAAGGTCAAAGTAGGGGGGATCAGACAACCGAGTAAGCAAAGAATCATCAAATATCACAAAGTTTCGTGCAAGGAACGTAGCAAACAGATGACAAAGAGTAAGATGTCGAGCTACATGACTAGAAATGTCATATATGTTACGAGCTACCCAATATGCTAGATCAACCCTCCTACCCGTGTGCATGCACCACAAAAAATAAAGATCATTATCAGTCACCGTATGAAAACCAGTCCACCGCCCAATCAAATTATGTCAAATAAACTGATGGCACAAACGCAAAGCAGGATCAGTCACAAAGGAAATATCAGAAACAGAAGTACGGAAAAGCTGCGTATCAGCCAGAGCAAGCATACGCCAAGCATCAAAAGGACCTACATAATCACGTTGCGCAGACGGCAACCCACGAGGAGTTGCCGCATACGTACCATCCTCCAAATCCTCCACAGACACAATACCCAAACGTGTACACCACTCTACCAAGGACAACTCATAGAATACACCAACCACACGAAAGCAAATACTCGGATCATATATACCACGCAATGCTCAAAAGAAAATGTAGTAAAGAACTCTGAAACTAAAGCATGATAGCATGGATAATGATGCGACTCTAGTAGCCATAACCAACCAATTCGGCGAAAGTAAGTGCAGAATGTACCGTATATGTCGGTGGAGTGGAGGAAACGATTATCCAGAACTCGGCCATTCCGGAAACTCTTTCCACAGTGAGAGTGCAGGCGGCGGAGGAAGAGATCGTCCTCGAATTGAGTAATGTCCAACACAGTGGCGTCGGTCGGAAACTGGAGAACAATCAAGTTCCCGTACGCGGCGGACTGCAGCTGAGACGAGGACTCGTTCGAGTCCGCGAGAGAGAGAGATGCTCGAGTGTGAGCTCGTCGTCCTCCTCATTCGACGGCTCGTAGTCCGTCTCATCCGTCGAAAGCACCGAACTGCTCCCTACCTCTTGAATCCAATTAATCTCGTCATCATCAAAAGAGGGGGTCGGAAATTCGTACGGCATTTGGAGGAAGGAGTAGCGGTCGCAAAGACCGGGAAGAGGCACGGCGGCTTCGGGCTCGGGCCACTCGGGCGCAGGGGAGTGCTCGGCAGATGGCTTCGGGCTCAGTGGGCTCGTCATCGTCGATGTCGAATGGACCCGTGGTGGTGGGCACCCGAGTGCGGCGGATGCGGTTCGTCCGTCGCGGCGGAAAGCGGCGTGAGGAGGAAGTAGTTGGCGGCGAAGGGAAGTCGTCCTCTGAAAGATCGGGCACGGCGACAGCGAAGGGGTTCCGACCTGTCGCCGTAGGTGATGGCGTAGCTGCGGCTACGTCGGGCGAAGATGGCGGAGCTGTGGCGACTTCTGGCGAAGATGGCAGCGGCGACGGCGCGGCTGTAGGCGGCGGAATCTGGCGGACATTTCTTGATCTTTTCTTCAGCGCCACGATCGTCGGCATGGGCAAGCGGATTTGGCGGGATTGAAGTTCGATTTCAAAACAACTGGAGTTGGAAATGTAGTTTGGGAGAGGGAGTTTTGACAGAGTGGAAGAGTGGGGTAAGGAAATGGGGCAAAATGTTTTACCCCCAATTCCCGTCTAATATATATATATATATATATCCTTATCTTATCTCTGGGGTGATTAATTGTTTTTCTGTTAAAACAGATCTAAAAAGTCTATCCCCATTACAAATTGCACAAAGTTATCTTAATAAAGATCTCCCTAATCACTTTGAGAAGAAAACCCGAGAATATTTTGAAGCAATTCTTATTGAAACAACATCTGTTGAAACTTAACACGCAACAAAAAATCAAAAGAAAATTGCCTTTTCAAAATTAATTATTAAGAGAATTTTATTACCCTCAAATTGGGGTGTTCCCTTATACCAAGGAAGACAACTTGAAACCTATCAAGGTCTCCCAAATTTTTATAATTATCATGATTATATTAAAGCATGGGAAAATACCCTTATTTATGAGAATTCTTCTCGTAAACATTCATGGTGGATAAAATTCACTCTTGACGATGCAAATCAATTTATTCCAAATTGGTTTTTATCATTCTTTTTCTCATGGGGGCATCTCCTATCATTTTCCCTAGAAATATTAAAAAGATTTGGGAAAAATTCCATGAAACAAACAACCAGCTAGACAGTCATCCGACTGTTCTTCAATTTATGAACCATTATGGGATTTCATGGATCATTAGATGGGATTATATTCTGCAGAATACAAGATTTGAGAAAAAGGAACAGAAATTCACCATTAATATGCTTCAAAGGAGAATACTCCTTAAATGGTGGCCTAAAGAAGACTTCTTTGGAGAAGGAAAAGTGTTTGATAGAAAAGGAATTTTTTCAATCAAACCAGCCCAAGAAATTCAAAGGCATTTGAATGCTGAAACTCCTTCCCATTCATCCTTGTTAAAAAACCTATTTCAGACAATGGATAAAGAGTCTATTTCTACAATGTGGAAGGAAGTTTTCGGGAGGGAAATGGATAGCCCATCTTCGTCTAATTCTTTTACAACAAAAGAAGACGAGCTCATGAAGGATGCCCAAGAGCCGATCACTGAAGATGAGATTGAAAGGTTTACCCTAGCATTAATGAGTGGAGAGGAAAATTCGACTTTGCCCCATTAAGGGAAGACAGCTGTCTAGACCAGAAACGTAAGCCATTACGTCAGCAAAAGGCTAAAAGCCTCAATAATGTAATCTACTATTTTCCTACTTTTGTGTCTATATAAGTGTGCTTGTATTTCATTCGAGGGCATCGAGTTCTCGTCTGAAAACCTCTCTCTAAAAATATTGTATTCTCAAAAACCTTTTGTACCTGTGGTGTAAACAAGTTCAATCAATGTAAGTTTGCATTTAAATTATATCTTTTTAATTCATAATTCATGAATGATTGGTATGTTGGTAGTTCTTTTCTAAGACGCATTAGATTAAACGAAGAAGTTTGGGATCCTCCTTTGGATTATATCCTTACTCAAAAATCAACATATAAACAAAAATTAAGACATAAGGTTAAATTGATTAATCTTTTAATCAATCATCTAAAAGAACAGATAGCTGATCAAGAAATTCTTGACTCAGTCAAAGAAATATATTATCAACCTCAATTGAAGAGGGCCTTGAGAAGCTTAAAAGCTTTTGAGCATCAAGGTACTATATTTTTAGCGTAAAACGCTAACTCTGGAAATATCGATCCGCGACAAAGTGGTATCAGAGCCAAGTTAGGCTAAGAGAAAATTTCTCTATTAAGAGTCTGAAGCAATTGATTCCTGAGATTCTAAAGCTCTACACGAGACCTGCTCTAAGTCGAGTTTCTGTAAAGCCTGTAAGTCCTTGTGTGAAGGCAAAAGGTAGGAATAAAGCTTTGACAGTATCTTTAGATCTAATGAAGAAATTATTACATACTCTTTCAATAGAGAAATCTTCCAAAAATGTTCTTAATAAGAACAAAGAAATTGTTTATTCTGGAAATTTTGATAAAAGTCTTCAAGATACCAGAAGTTTCAAAATTTAAAGTTTACAAAAAAGGAAGCTTTGAATTTCAAAGCGATTATGTTATAAAAACAATTGAAGAAACTATTCCTCTAAAAGGAGGATATGATTCTCGATCACTTCTTTCAAAAAAATATGATTGAAGTTCATAAAGAAAAATATAAATTTCTACATCTTGGAATGATCCAAATTGGAATTAAGCCATTAACCAGAGAAGGATTAAATGTTTGTGCCTTAATTATGGTCAGAGATCAAAAGCATTTAAATTTAGAAGATTCTCTTCTTGGAATAATTGAGTCCACACTCTGTGAAGAACCACTATATTTCAGTTGTTTTCCGAATTATCCTTTATCTCTTTCAGATCCAAATATTTTGGATGCCCTTACTCTTAATATTAAGACGTCTGGGTATAAAATGAAAGAAGAATCAGAGAATATAGTTCTAATTTATAGAATTTATTACAAAGTAATGAATACAACAATTTCGAGATTTAATATTAATTCTCAACAACTCTGTTCAAAGAAAGGAGAAACTAATCTCTTCTTAACAGATATTACTAAAAGTAATATTGTTGTTCCTAAAACTATATTATGGAGTCAAATAAGTCTCCCATAAACATGGAAACTAGAAAATGTTTCTCCTCCAACTAAACAAGAAAATAGAAAGTTGGAACGTATAATACAATACGTTGATGGAGATGCTGAGATTAAATTCGCTTCTCACAGAAGATTCAGGATCAAGATGGATGAAGAAGCTAGAAGCTCTACATCCTCTGTTCCTTATACTGATCATGAAAAAATGACTGTTTTTGGAATTAATATAACTCCAGAACAAGTTTCTCAACCTGAATACAAGGTTGAAGTGCCTAAAAGCCAAAGTTCCAGAAATCCTGGATCACCAACTTTTTCGGATTTTGGATACAATGTATTCATGATAAAAGAAAATTTTATTTCAAAAACAATTCAAAAAAGCTTAAATAAAAGCGCAAAATGTTAACAAAAGAAAATGGTTTTTGTGTAATCTTTCTTCTAAACAAAGATCTTTGTATTAAAAAAGATATGAAGAATGGCAAAAAAACCATTACTTTAAAAATAGATTTCTTTATTTGGCTGGAGAAATTTTATTTTCCTGAAAGAAAAAAGGAGGAAAAGATATTTATGCTGTTCCTATTAAATCAGAAACAGGGAAAGGAGATTTTGATCATATTTTGCAACAAAATAATTTTACTAATTTAGCGTTGCATACTATTGGAAATCAAACCAATAGAATAGAAGAAATTTTGTCTCCTAAAAAGAATGAACTAAAATGTTCAGATACAATTATGATAAAACCACCTCCTAATCTTAAAAAGGAAAAATTTCATCTAAATTCAAAAAAGGATGAAGAATTCCTTGAAGGTCTTATTACAAGGCTTCAAAAGGTAAATATTAAAGCAGAAGCTTCTAGTTCAGAAATTATTTCAATGATCTCTAAAGAAAATAATTCAGAAATATCTGAAGATGAGATTCAAGTTAATAAACTTGAAAAGGTTTCGGTAATTAAACCGTTTTATACAAGATCTACACCAATTGATCTTCAAATTGAAGAAGAAAAATAATTGGTAAATTATAGTGGAGAATCTATCACTGAATGGAATCTTGATAGAAAATCTGAATATCAGATTAAAACCATGGCAAAACAAATGCTTATTTATTCGTCAGCTGCAAAGCTTAAAGACAATAATGATAGGCAAATTGTTCAAGCCATTGTTACGGGATTTACTGGCCAACTACAAGGTTGGTGGGATTTTTATATATCAAAAGAAGCAAAGAATAAAATTCTTAATGCTACTATTTACGATCCCATATCTCAAAGAGAAGAATCAGATGCTGTTAATACACTCATCTATACGATTCTATCAAATTTTGTTGGAGCAAATACTCTCCAACTTGATAGGTCACATAAACAATTATTAAATTTGAGATGCAGAACACTATCTGATATTAGATGGTATAAAGATGTCTTTATGTCTAAAGTTTTAACTAGGAATGACTGCAATATGAATTTTTGGAAAGAAAAATTCATTGCAGGATTACCAACGCTTTTTGCTGAAAGGGTTTTAAATAAACTAAAAGCAAAAAGCGCCAAGGGAGAAATTCTTTGGGAAAATCTTTCCTATGGTGATATTTCGGTTGAAATAACTGCAGAAGGAATGATTCTTTGTAATGATATCAAGTTGAAAAAACAACTTGAATTACAAAGAAATGAAAATAAAAATATCATTGGCAATTTCTGTGATCAAATTGGGCTTGAAACTGAGTCTTTTAGAGACAGAATTAAGAAAAGACATAAGCTTAAAAAGAAGCAAAAGTTTTTTCCAACAGAAAATTTCTCTAAAAGGAGAAAAAAGTCTACAAAAGGGCTTCCTAAGGGTATAAAGAATAAATATCCTAAGGCTTCTAATAAAGAAGCTCAACCAGTTTGTTGGAAATGTGGTAAAATTGGCCACAAAGCTAACAAATGTTATGTTAAAAAGAAGATTAATAATCTTAATATTGATAGAGATTTAAAAGAATCTCTTTGTAATATACTTCTTAATGAAGAAGAACCAGATGAAGAAATCTTTATCAGGGCAATAACTGATTCCATAGAATCTTCTGAATCAGAAGAACAAAATGAAATCGAGTCTGATGCACAGAGTTGCAAATCAGATTGCGATTGTGATGAATGCCTCATAAATTTTATGGGACTAGAAATAAATGTTATTTCTACAGAAGAAAGTTTTATTCTCGATCTAATTGATCAAATTAATGATCCTTTAGAAAAGAGAAAAACAATTGAGCATTATCTTTCTTTTGCTACTAAATCAAAACAAGATCCTAAAACGGATCAATCCAAGTTATCAACAAGAATTAATCAAGAGAAGGAATTATATTCCTATATTAAAATTCTTGATAGGGCTTCTCAAAAGGAAAGAGAACCTACTATAAATGAATTACAAAATGAAATCAATCAGATAAAATCTGAAGTCAAGATCCTTAAAGAAAAGGTTATTCAATTACAAATTCTAGTAATTGGAATGAAGATTTCACTTCTTCAGAGGAAGAAGAAGTTGATAATGATGAGGACGCTTCTTGTTCTAAAGAAAAGGGTCCTGAAATAAATCAAATTGATTTTAAAAATTTGGTGTGGATCAATAAAATTGATCAAATTAAATCACAAAAATGGTTTACAAAAGTAACCCTTATTATTAATAAAGAGTTTACAATTACAATTGACGCTCTTCTTGATACAGGAGCAGATGTTAATTGTATCAATGAAGGAATTATACCTTCAAAATATTATTCTAAAACGACACAGTTTATAACAACGACTAATAAACAGCCATTAATTGTAAATTATAAGCTTCTGATGTTGCTATATGTAACTCAGGAGTTTGTATCAATACAACATTTATTTTGATAAAAAATATTTCTACACCTGTTATACTTGGCAATCCTTTTATTCAAATGATTTTCCCCATTAATAAAATTAATGAGAAGGATTTGTTCACCACTCTTAAAGGAAGAAAAATTTTCTTTCCTTTTTCTACCACTCCTGTTTTCAAATCTATTAATATATTACAACAGGTTATTGATAATAAAATTTATTTCATAAATTCTTTAAAAGAAGAAATTACTTTAAAAAAAATAAATGAAAGTCTTAAAACAGACAAAGTTAAAGAAAAGATAGATTATTTACTTCAGAAAATTAATACAGAAATATGTGCGGAAGTTCCAAATGCATTTTGGAATAGAAAGCAACATTCTGTAAGTCTTCCATATACGGAAGAATTTGAAGAAAATAAAATTAGTACAAAAGCTAGACCTATCGCCATGGGAGCAAGGCTTTTAAAATATTTCCAAGAAGAAATTGAAGGACTTCTTCAAAAGGGTCTAATTAGGCCAAGCCATAGTCCTTGGAGTTGCCCAGCATTTTATGTTGAAAATGCCTCAGAAATTGAAAGAGGTGCTCCTAGACTGTTATTAATTATAAACCACTTAATAAAGCGCTCAAATGGATAAAACATCCACTCCCTAATAAATGAGATTTGTTAAATAGAATTTTCAAAGGAAATATATTTTCTTCTTTTGATCTTAAATCAGGATTTTATCAAATACAGATAAGAGAAGAAGATAAATATAAAACTGCTTTTACTATTCCATTTGGACATTATGAATGGAATGTCATGCCATTCGGGTTGAAAAATGCCCCTATGGAATTTCAAAATATTATGAATAAAATTTATAATCCTTATATGGATTTTATTATTGTCTATATTGATGATGTTTTAGTTTTTTCTGAAACAATTGATAGACACTTTAAACATCTTAATATATTCATAAATGCTACTAAGCATGCGGGATTAGCAGTTAATCCTAAAAAGGTTAAGCTATTCCAAACAAGAATAAAATTCTTGGGTCATTATATTGAGAATAGAATAATTACTCCTATAGAAAGGGTTATTCTATTTTCAGAAAAATTTCCAGATAAAATATCTGATTTAAATCAATTACAACGATTTCTTGGTTGTCTCAATTATATTGGGGATTTTTACCAAGATTTAGCTAAAGATTGTAAGCTATTATTTCAAAGATTGAAGAAGAATCCTCTTCCTTGGACTGATGCTCATACAAAAGCAGTCAGAAAAATTAAAGAGAGAGTTAAAGAACTCCCTTGTTTATCATTATCTAATCCAGAAGCTTTCAAAATCATTGAAACAGATGCTTCTGAAATCGGATATGGTGGAATTCTTAAACAAAAGAATTCTGAAAATTCTAAAGAATAATTAGTTAGATTCACTTCAGGAATTTGGAATAATTCTCAAAAGAATTATTCAACTGTCAAGAAAGAATTGCTTTCTATTGTTAAATGTGTTACTAAATTTGAAAGTGACATACTAAATAAGAAATTTTTAATTAGAGTCGACTGCAAATCTGCTAAAGACATATTGTTTAAAGACGTTAAAAATGTTGCATCAAAACAAATCTTTGCTAGATGACAATCTATTTTAGCATGTTTTGATTTTGATATTGAGCATATTGCGGGGAAGAAAAATTCCTTACCAGATTTTTTAACAAGAGAATTTTTGCAGGGACAATCAATGGAAGCAAATTGTCAAAAAAACAAGCACATGCTAAAAAGCCTGCAGTTCCAGCAAAAAGACCAATGTTAATATTATCTAATAAGAGCAACAAGAAATTAAAGCAAAATGTTGCTGAAGCGAGTAAAACTCCTGTTGAAGATCTATCAATATATATATATATATATATATATATATATATATATATATATATTTTGTAAAACAAAATCCCCCCTAACAGAAGGTTCACCAATATTCCAACTCCATGTTGCAACCATTCAATCTTGTCGGCGAGTAAGCACATAAAACTTCCTCTGCCCATTTCCTCTGTCCATTAAAACATCTGCTCTTCTTCGCCAAGATCTGGAAAAACAACTCAAAACTGAAACAAAACAAAAAAAATAAAAGGAAGAAAATGTTCAGCAAAAAAAATCGGGTTGCCTCCCGGTAGCGCCTTTTTTTATTGTCTTTGGCTAGACTTCCCCTTCAAGGTCAATAGTAGGAAGGAGTGGAGAAGCGATGCTCATCCACAGTGTCTAACATCTCAACAGCATGGTAGATCTTCAAACGATGGCCATTGACGGTGAACTCGTCGTTAGAATCGAGTTTCAAAATCGTCACTGCTCTGCTTGGCCAGACGGACCGAATTAAAAAAGGACCTATCCAACGAGAGCGAAGCTTGCCCGACATGAGACGGAGTCGTGACTGATATAATAACACCAATTGACCTTCTTCAAAGTTCTTAGCACGGATGTGCTTATCATGCCACTCTTTTGTACGATCTTTGTACCTCATGGCTGTATTATAGGCTTCAAGACGGATCTCCTCGAGCTTTTACAATTGATACTTCCTCTCCTTTGCACACTCGTTCAGATCCATGTTAACCTTCTTAACAGCCCACCACGCCTTGTGCTCCAATTCTACAGGAAAATGGCAAAGCTTCCCAAAAATGAGCCGAGACGGAGACATACCTAGGGGAGTTTTGTAAGCAGTGCGGTAGGCCCACAGGGCATCGTCAAGTCTCAGACTCCAATCCTTCCTAGAAGGACTCACGGTCTTCTCAAGTATGGCTTTCACTTCTCTATTCGAAACCTCAGCTTGCCCATTCGTTTGTGGATGGTAGGGCGTGGAAATACGATGTTTGACATCATATTTCTTCATGAGTGACTCTGTAGTCCGGTTGCAGAAGTGGCTCCCTTGATCACTTATGATGGTTGTCGGTACTCCAAATCTGCTAAAAATATTAGATCTAAGGAAACCTGCAACCACTTCAGAATCATTAGTCCTTACGGCTTTAGCCTCGACCCATTTAGACACGTAGTCAACGACAAGCAAAATGTACAAGTTCCCACATGAACTCGGGAACGGTCCCATGAAGTCCATGCCCCAAACATCATAGATCTCACAAAAACGCAATGGTTTATGGGGCATTTCGACCTCTGGGAAATGTTGCCGGTCATTTGACAACGTGTACATGTCTTGCAAATATTGTAGGAGTCGAGGTTTAAGGTCGGCCAGAAAAAACCTGCATCCAAAACCTTTCTGGCAGTACGTTTTGGACCAAAATGTCTACGATAAGGGGACGAATGACAATGATATAGAATCTCACCTTGTTCTGCTTCAGGAATGCATCTGCGAATTACTTGATCAACCCCATCTTCCCCAAAATTGGAGAGTCCCAAAAGTAGTGCTTGCATTCACTCTTCAATTTCATCTTTTGGGCATGGGTAAAGTCGGAGGGAAGTTGCTTGGAAGTCAAGTAATTAACTATGTTAGCAAACCAATGGAGTTTAGAAAGGTTACCTACCACATTAAGCCATTCTGGAGCAGCATCGGTCAAACTAGCCAGTTGAAGTAGTGGTCGTGTGCGATCGAAAAATACCGGAAAGGGGGCCGGTCGGCCGGACCGGGAGACGCATTCGGGAACATCATATAGGTGTTCCTCGGAGAAGACCTCCCAGACCTCCCAATCGAACTCTTGAAGCAAGATTATCCATCGAATCAAACGAGGCTTGGACTCCTTCTTGGATAGAAGATGCTTAACCGCTGCATGATACACCATGATCTTTGAACCAAGCAACTAAGACCGATATTTGTCGAATGCGAAGACAATAGCCAATAGCTCCTTCTCCGTGGTAGAGTAGTTGCATTGAGCCGATTTAAGTGTCTTCGAAGCATAGTAAATGACATGACTGTCTTTGCCGGTTTTCTGCCCCAAAACTGCTCCGACTGCCCTATCGGACACATCACACATTATCTCGAACGGCTTATTCCAATCAGGGGGCTGCATAATCGATGTTGTGGTGAGCTTCTTCTTAAGGAGGTCGAAGGGGTGTTTGAAATAGCTTAAACTTTTTTTAAGTGCTTAAATTAAGGAGAAGTTGGTAAAAGTGGCTTATTAGAGAATTTAGGGTGTGTTTGCAAAAACTGCTTATAAGAAGAAAAAGTTGAAAAAATAGTGTTTGCAAAATTTATACTGTAGTAGTTTATTTTGTGATTTATAAGTAAAATGTCAAATCATAGCTTATCCGAAATTACAAATATGCCATTAAGTTGGAGAAGTTGGTAAAAACCAACTTAACCAACTTCAACTTATTCAACTTAAATGTAGAGAATTTTTCCGAATTTAAGCTGTTGAAAACACTTAAAATAGCTTTTCCTTAAATTAAGCTATAAGTTCAATGATTTAAGCTTTTGCAAACACCTACTTACACTGATCATCAAACACGAACTCCACATCTTGTTGTAGAAGCCTTGTGAGTGGTTGAGCTACCTTAGCAAAGTCTTTAATGAAGCGCAGATAAAATCCGACGTGCCCTAGAAAACCTCAGATCTCCTTAACGGATGTAGGTGGCGGCAGCTTTGCAATCAAGTCAACCTTGGCTTTGTCTACTTTAATTCCTCGACTAGAAACCACGTGACCTAGTACAATGCCCTCGGTCACCATAAAATGACACTTATCGTAGTTAAGCACCAAATTCTTCTCCACACAACGGGCAAGGACTTTGTCTAGATTCTTCAAACATCTCTCATATGAATTCCCGTAGACCGTGAAGTCGTCCATGAAGACCTCAATGCACTCCTCTATTAAGTCCGAAAAGATACTCATCATGCAACTTTGAAAAGTGCCCGGTGCATTACACAATCCGAATGACATACGACGATATGCAAAGGTGCCGAAAGGACAAGTAAATGTAGTTTTGTCTTGATCCTCTTCCTTCACATAAATCTGGAAGTAATCGCTATAGCCATCCAAAAAACTGAAGTAGGCTTGCCCCGCAAGTCTCTCCAACATCTGATCAATAAAGGGTAACGAAAAATGATCCTTCCGTGTAACGTCATTCAACTTTCTGTAGTCGATGCACATACGCCAACCTGTCACCAACCGCATCAGCACCAATTCATTCTTCTCGTTCTCCACAACTTGGAAGTCGGACTTCTTTGGCCCCACATGAACTGGACTCACCCATTTGCTATCAGAAATGGGGTATATAATACCCATAGAAAGAAGCTTCAGTACCTCCTTCAACACTACCTCTCGCTTGTTAGGGTTGAGTTTCCGTTGGTGATCACGGAATGGCTTGCTGTCAGGCTCCATATGAATAGAATGAGTGCAGATGTCGGGACTAATGCCGGTGATGTCAGCTAAAGTCCATCCAATCGCCTTCTTGTGCCTCTTCAGAACTTTCAATAATGTCTCATCTTGGGAATGATTTAACTCCTTGCTAATGATGACTAACAGCGTCTCATCATCTCCAAGATAGGCGTATTTCAGATGTGTTGGAAGTTGTTTCAGTTCAAGAGCTGGCGGCTTTACCAATGAGGGCATAATTTTGTCAGATTCGGCCTGCCTGAGCAGTTGGGCGATGCTGCTGACAGTAGCAAATTCTGGTGATGCATAGAGTGCCATGATGCTGTCTCTGATCTCTTCATCCCTCATGTCTTTAACGTCGAGATCAGTGAGCCCCTTGGTGAGAGTGAGTTCCATCTTATCATGTAACAAATGCGTCTCATGATATTCTTGGACAAAACTCTCAATCTCGTCAGTAGATAATAGACAAGCATAGCCGCTCCCGTTGACCGGCTTTGCGGGCATGAAGAAAAACCATCAGACCAGGTCCACTCTTGGCTAAGCTCTTTGGGCGTTCTCGTTTCCAACTTGACTTTTACACCAATTCCGACAATCAATCTAGCAACAACAATCCACTGATTCTTGACTTTCTGCTATCCGAGATTTTGCAATTGAGGCGATCGGTTGCACATTTAAGAGACTTCAGAGAGGAGAATTCCTCTGCGAAACAAGGTTGCTTTCTCTATACTGAACGGACTTCGGCCCTGAACGCCCTAGAACAAACACGTGGAAGACTCAACTCCCAGTTAAAGCTTGCCAATGCCAGGAGATTCATTCCTTTCCTTCACTTCACAAGTCTTCTTCCTTCAAACCAACCATACGAGCGTGTTCAATGAGCCCCACTAAGAAAGTTCCTTACATTTCATTGTCATGATCATAAGGTTTCTTAAGTGCACTTGCAATATGATGAACATAAATCTCATTATGATATCGCACACTAATAGAACCTTCATCCACATCAATCACAGCTTTCAAAAATGGCCTACCCAACAAAACACCCGCAGTACCCTCAACTTGCCTATCATTTGTATCTATAACATAGAAATCAGCAGGATAGATAAAATTGTTAATTCTGACAAGGATGTTTTCTAGTAAACCAATGGGTGCAATGCATGACCTATCAGCAAGTTGTATAATCACCATAGTAGACACCAACTCAACTCCAGTTAATTGATTATACACAGATAGTGGCATAACATTAATTGATGCACCTAAGTCACACATAGCCTGCTTAACCATCACATTTCCCATAAGACAAGGTAAAGTAAACATACCTGGGTCTACACACTTGGTAGGGAGCATTTTCTGGATGATTGCCGACACCAACGTATCCATCAATACCTTCCCGGATTCTTTGGATCTTTCCCGCTATGAAGTCTTTCACAAATTTCCCAAATTGGGGTATTTTCACGGCTTCTAAGAAAGGTATGTTGATTTCCAGCTTTCTGAACAGCTTTACATAATCCATGTAGTCCTTGTTCGGTGTCCGTTTCCTCTCCAATGCCTCAGGAAATGGTGGTACTGCTGTTTGTGGTCGCACGGGCGATCTGTCCATTTTCGCGATCGGCTCTTCATCTTCAATATTCTCCATTCCTGCGGGTTCCGCGCATCGCTCGGCTTGGCCGGTTCGGTGCGTTCGCTGGAGACCTAATCTTTTGGGGATTCGCCTTCGGTGCTGGTTTGGGCAATTCCTTACGATTCTTCAACATGATGTGACTGCAATTGTGGGAATTCGGATTAGGCTCAGTCTGAGAAGGTAATTGCCCTTGACTACCTCTTATCTCTTGAATGGAAGAATTTAACTTGGAAATCTGTTTAGACAAATTCTCGAAGGTGCTCTGATTATCCCTCTTGGTCTGATTAATCTCCTCTTGCATCTGTTGTTGATAGGCAATAGCATTCTTTTTAGAAGAAATCATTTCTGCCATCATCTTCTCCAATGACTTGCGGTCCGCCTGACCAGTCGAATGACCTTGCTGCTGAAATTGCCTTTGATGTGGAGGCTTGTAGGGTTGTTGATACCCTTGCTGCGGTGATGGCTGAAACTGTTGTTGATACATAGGTTGTTGGTATGATTGTTGAGGAGGGTTTCTTGTTGGGCTGGTACTTGATCTTCTTGTCTCCATCTGAGATTCGGATGAACCTTGTTTTGTCCATTCCAATTACCGACTGCATTAGCCTCCTCTCCATGACACTGCAAAGATGTGTGCCCTCTCTGACCACATGCACCACATGTGTGATCAGCCATCGTACGTGTAGATGAAGAAGAAGGATTCTTCTCCTTGAACAAACGATCCAATTTGTCTTCGAGTTGGCTGAAGTTCTCCTCCATTTTTAGTCCAACCTTCATATCAAGATCGTCTAGAAAGTCTCCACTCGATAGATTCACAGATTTCCTTTGCATCCTTGGTCCTTTTTATTATAATGTAGACTCGGCGAGGCCTTCAATGATTGCCTTTGCATCATTATAGTAGCTATTAGCAAAGCTAACCTTCAAACCAACGTTCACCGTGGTTTTGGATTCATCTGTCATTCCTTGGTAGAAGCATTGCAACAAATCCACATCAGAAAAACTATGATTTGGGCAGCTGTCAATTAGCTTCCCAGAGCGCTCCCAATATGCTCCAAAAGACTCATAAGCTCTTGAGTAATTCCCGAAATCTCCTTTTTGAGTACATTAGTCTTCGATTGAGGAAAATACTTGTCCAGAAATGTCTGACGCATCTGAGCCCAAGTAGTAATCGACCTAGGTCGAAGTCCAGAAAACCATGCACGAGCTCCGTCTTGAAGAGTGAAAGGGAATGCTTTGAGTTTGAAAATATCCAGATGACCCTGCCTATGCAAATCGCAGACCTGATTGAATCCCTCCAAGAAAGAGAAAGGATTCTCATTCAGCTTCCCCTAAAATTTTGGACATGCGGCGACCAAATTCAACTTCACATCAATCTGCTCAGTAGTGGTAATGTTAATTGGTCCAGGCAGGGCCTCTCCCAAATTCCTCGAACCTGAGTTCATTTTCAGATTGGCTCCTTCTTTGCCAGCAATGATTTCTTCCAAACTGAGAGCAGTTTCGACTTCTGGTTCGCTGGTACTGTCACCAGCTTATGTTATGTCCTCCGTCTGGGCAGTTGAAGCAGTTTTTGCATGTGACAGAACTGGTTGCCTTTGCAGTTTTGTTGCCTTCCGATTCATTTTCGCAGTCTTTTCAATTTTCGGATCGAAGTGTAAAAAAGGGCGGGAAGACCTGCTCATGCAACACTTAAAAAGCACAAAAGATCAATAAAAAAATCAGCTAAAAATAACACCGTTCCCCGGCAACGGCGCCAATTTGGTGATCGTTGTTTTCACCAAATAAATCCTGCAAAAAACTGCTAGAACTTAAATTAGTACAGAAAGGTATCGAAAACAGGGAGCGAAAAATTTTAGACTTAAATTCATATTAATCAAAGTTTGGTTAGCGGCCACGCAATTTTTTAAATTCACTAAGCTAGAGCACAAAAATAAATAATAAAAATTAAATACTCAAATTAATTAAGTAAAGAAAATGGGTCCAGCAAGATGTTCTACAAGCACGAACAATCAATCCTCGACACTAAAGATAAATTAATCCCCTTAAATCAATTAGTTGTAGGACACCGTAATTAAACTGACACGTCCCCTATTTCCCCTTAATTATTCGGTAATCGCCATGGTAAGCATTGAAACGACTACTTCCCAAAATTAGATGCAACCTACGTTGGTGGGCAACTAATAGATTTAACACCTAATCAGCCTTAAGAACTAAGGAACCCAATTTAGGAGTCTACTCGTATGGTGGACATCTAATACTCTCCTACCAAATTAATCCTATCGTTCTTAGAACAATTGTGCTACTTATTTAGCCTAATCCCACGAGAAACGATGGAAGTATTAAATTAACTATGAATTAAATTAACCTAGGGTGATCAAGCCTAAATTAATTAATTCAATTAATTAACCAAGAATAATCTAGAACCTAAGTGATTAATTATTACTCCTAAGTTTCACGAATTTAGTTGTGCGCGTTTCACATCTTACCGAACCCTAAAAATGAATTAGCTACGCATCACGGTCCGACTGGGCAGGCAGACCGCTCTACTGAACATAACCCTATTCATGCTGAAATTCGACATGTAATTAGACGAAAAATTGTGACAATTATAACTACCGAATTGAAATACTAAGATGCACGAAATTGAACCCTAATTAATTTCGAAGAACATAAAATCCATTAAACCTAAATATCCGATTCAATCCAAGGTAAACATGATCCAAATCAAGCATCGAAAAATAAATAACAAGAGTTTGTTTTCTAAAATTTCACCTAAGAATAGAACGACTAAATCAACGGCAGGAAATGAACTTGAACAAATCTCGGCTTCAGTTATGGTGGCAGAACTCTCGGCCATGGCTTCGGATGGAACTCACGGTGAACGGTGGCTAGCAACGGTGTTCTCTCGACTTCGGCGGCGATGATGGTGCTGGAGTCTCCGTGGCTTCGGCAGCGATGATGAAAACGAAAGGGAGAAGATTATGATATGAAAAGCGATCTTCTTCTCTCCCGCGGCGCATCCATATATATATTCTAGGGTTTCCTTCTGTCAATCCTTGTAGAATTACGAAACTTATCCATCAAGTTTGGAAAGATATAATCAAATCTTTTCATCTTCTTCTTTCGTTATCCATTCCTTTCCTTCTACGTAGAATTTTGCCAAAATTAACCCCTTAAATTCCTTAATTATGTGCATGCCGCCACATCATCTTATTGTCACCACATAAGCTCGGGAATCTACAAAACAGCACAGAAAAGCAATCATATCACCAAAAATGGTGCCAAAACAACGGAATTTGAATAATACGAATTAAGACTCATCATTCATTCAGAAAAGATAGAGGAAAAAAAACTCTGGTAAAAGATTCTTCTAACTCCACTCATGCCGAGGATCTTCAGTGGTTGATCCGCCAATTGTCGAGATCTTTTGAAGCTTCAAGGTATTGGGAGTCTTGTTGTTCTTGAGTTGATAGATATTGCTGGATGCTGGGTCTGTCTTCTTTTTCTGGTCTCTTCCTTTTTATACAAAAAACTAGGGTTTGTTTTGCACTCTAAAACTCTATTGTTGCTCGACTAATACTGAAATGAGCTGCTGCCACTGATGAGAACTTCTCTACTGAGCTGCTGCTGTGTTGCCACCGCATCTTTCCAGCTGAGCTGGATCCTGATATGCTGCTGTTTATGGTTGCTGCACTGAACACAATCAGAGTTCATATCATTCCTTACATGATAGAGGTTCAGATAATGAACATTGAAGTTAATATGAGTGTGGATGTGCAGTGCACTGGTAGTTCTTCCGGAGTGACATTATTAAATTCGTCTGGAATATATTTGACGCCACTTAATACCTCCAAAGATTCCTCCCATTCTTTATCCATTGAAACATAGATCATTCTTTCTCGTCGAACTTCTTTTTTTCAAACTCAATAGTATTCTTTATCCATGAGATCAATGAATACCTGTGTGCAATTGTTTTTGAGCTTGAGAGCTTCTCCACTATTTCTTGAGAAACGAAGTTCTCAAAATTGGTTCCGTCAATAACCAACAAGCATATTGTTCCATCTGACATACAGTTCATCCGCGAGATATTGTCCTTCAACCTAGACTGATTGTTGTCTGGTCTAGGGGTTGGGTTGTAAGTAAGGACTCTTGGGATTGCCTAACATTCTCCATCTTCTGGTTCGATCTTCTGAAGTTTATGTTCAACGTTTTCATCATGTATTCGACCGTCATCTTCATATTCATTATGGTCTGGTCTAGGAGTTGTAAGGAGCCTTTGAATCACCAAACATTCACCATCGTCTGGATTGTTGTCCTCATTTTCATCGTATTCATCATATATTGTGGTTCTTCATAAGGTCAAAGACGACCTTGAAATTTTGGTACATCCATCTTCACTATGGATCGGGTAAACTTTTCAAATAAATTATTAATTTCTTTGTCGGTAAAAGGGTTCACATACTTCGAGTCATCACTAGAATAGCCATGGCCTGAATGATGTTTGCTTCCGACTTCTTGACGCTCAAGGTGTATGCTCAACTCCTCAACTTGTCTTCAAAGTGCCTGAATCTTAGCATCTCATTCTTCTCTGAAATTTTCCATGTTTCCTCTGCCATGACCACCACTTCCTCTCCTCGCTGCCATGAAAAAAGGGTGAAAATACCAAGAGTATTACTTGACTCTGATACCAAATAATGAGGGTCGGAATATAGATTGGAGGGATTCTTAATTCGACTTCCAAGTTAAAAAGAACAAGAGAATGTGAATTCTATTCACATACTTAATCAAGATAAGCTCAAATACAAATAATCTGCCTTCTAATCATTATAATATGGACTTTCAAAATTCTCTTGAGACGTTCCAACTTCTGCAGGTGACTTTGAGAAGTCATACCTCCTCTTATACTTGGAGTGTGTGAATGAATAATGTATTATTGGAACTTGGAAAGCCAATTGTGTTAGCTTCCCAATGCCACCGGCCATGCGTGCATCAAATATCCCTAGAAGAAGTTATGATCACATTACTACAGCCTGTCAGCTCGACTGAAAACTGCACTGCATCATTTTCGCTGTTTTGCTCATTTCCGCAGCTGCTGAACCTGAACAAAGCTGCTCAGCTCTTGACCAATCTTTTCCGGAGCCCATATTCTGATGCGAAACTGATGTATTTGTTTCATGCTGTTGATGTGCACAGTTTGTTGTGATATGATGAAGTCAATTACTTCCCTTGATGTGTTTGTTTCATGGCATGTCTATGGTTCAATGAACTGCAAGAAAGAACGTGCTTTGCATATGTAAAACTAGAGTTTGTTCACTTTATGCAGCGAAGGTTCAATGCACTTGCGATTAGAAGGCTGAAGGAGATACAATGTTACCGGGGCGTGAGACACATTCAGGGATTGCCATGTAGAGGACAGAGGACTAACAACTGCAGAACCTTGAAGGGTAAGAGGGTGGCCATTCCAGGTAAAAAGAAGTAAGCTCTGCTGATATGTTTTAATTTGTAGAATGTCAGAGGACCTTCATTCCTACCTTCTATTCTAAATTAAATACCTAACTTCTCAATTGATTCAAATCAATTTTTCTCTCTATCTGCACTTTTATTTCTACTGTAATGATCACCGAATCTCCTGAGGCTGACAGTTTTAATGTAGCAGTGTCAAAATTTAGATATTACTTGGAAAAAAATTACTCCCCCGTCACATTATTTATATTCTTTTTTTTTTCAGCATGAAGATTAATGAACTTTATTTAGGTATTTATTTTAAAAGTTTTAAATGTATTAAGAAATGATTACAGTTTTTGGGGAGTAATTAAAATTCATTCAATTTCTATTAAGACTATTGATTTTTTTTATTTCATGTTATTAAAAAACAATCTAAAGTTTTCAAAAAACTAAAATTATAATTTTCTAGTCCACCGAAATGGAATTGTGTGATTATCTTTTAAATAGAGAGAATATAAGAATGAAAGGTGGGTAGTGATTGAGTCGGAGGAGCTCACTTTATTTTATCATGTGGAAATACATAATTATAACCAAATAAAATAAAAATATAATTTAAATAGCCACACTTTTAAAAATATAATACAAATGACCATTTTTTACACTTTTGAGAATAGGTACGGACATATCTAACTTTTTATGCAAGAATGTAGGTCCCAGTTGACTATTAAATCTGATCTAGTATAGTAATATTGAAAACATTTGGAAAATTTTAGATATTTAACTCAAGTTTTTATTAAGGATAATTGTGTAATAAAAACGTTAATTAATGAAGGAAAAAGTTATACTATTCCTTTCATCTTTACTTCCTAAATAAATTTTATCTTTTTTTTTTAAAATTAACCAGCTTAGAGTTATAGTATGTTCCACTGTTAGAGCATCGAGAGAGAGCTAAACGACATAAAAAAAATAGAAATATGGATCCAGTATGTTATTCTATTTCATATTTTATTTATTGAGTTTTGAAACTTTTATGAAACTTATAAATATAAATCTCATCATAATCATTGTTGTCTAATCCCTAATTTTATGCTACTATATTTTAAAAACTATTATGATATTTCGTAATTATGCTAATCTTATTCTGCTACAATTTAAGAATATTTTAGGATACTATATATATATAGGGAATGGATCATATAAGAAGCCTCCTTAAAATAAGAAATAAGAAGAAATCTAAACCCTTCATTTCATTTTTTGATGGTTTAGATTGAATATACTCTGGAAAATTCCTTTTGCATATTCCCTATATGTTTTATGCATAAGGGCAAAAATATAAAAGTTACAAGATTTATGCATAAAAACATTATTGGGTATGAGATTCAGTATGATAAAATTTGAAGATCCCAAAACTTTAGCCAAATGATGAACCTTATAATGTAATAAGTTAATTAAGTTCAGCATGTTAGGAACTCAGTGGGCTAGCTAGAGTTCAGTAGCTGATAGGCTCAGTAGAATATCAGATGTCAGCCGAAAGAACTCAGCATCAAGGAACTTAGTCGGGAATATTAGAACCCACTGAATCTGTAAAGGAATTCGAGCCACGTAATGAATATCTCAGAAGAATGTCAGTAGAAGACGATTCAGTAGAAGCTACGAGGAATCAGAGGAAGTCAACTCAACTTGCTCTTGGAGTTTGAACAAACCTCACTTACTCTCTAACCTCGACCAATAAGAAGCTGCTTCCTAGACTGAAAAAGAGGAAATCACTATAGTGACATTCAAATTAATATGGCCGTTTTTCTTGTCGTTTTTGACACGTGTCTAGACTCACTCCAACAGATCTATTCATACATCGAGACTATAAATAGAGAAGAGTATTCATGCAGAGAAGATAATCAACAGGGAACTAAAGCTTTCAAACTCACAAACACTCTAGCAAACTTAAAACATATCAAAGCGAAGAACTCGTACAAAGAGAGATCATCTTAGTTCTTCACTCTAGAGATTCATTAGTTCCCTTTCTCTATTCTAAGCAATCTTATTGTAATATCATAAGCTTAGAAAACTTCGAAGGAGTTCAACTTTCTGAACTGTTCTTTTTGTAAGAATTCCTTCCTAGTTGGAGAATTTCAAACCCCGCGTTTGAACCTTGTAAAGTTACTAAGACTATAATTAGAGTATATGTCCATTGCACAGATCGACTGAGACTTGCTCAGTATAAGGAATCAAGAACTCTTGCTTTGTTCAGGACAGTGGATGGAGAATCTAGTGTATCCGAACCACTTTAAAAATTGTTCGTGTTGATTTACTGTTGCATTGATTAATTGTTCATACTGTATAAAACTGACTTTAAATCACTCAGCATAAAAACGTGTTTCCAAACTGAGTCGAACATATTTTGGCCCTACAATTCCGTACACCATATCTTAAACTGAATTATTGTTCACTGGCATAAGTCAGTAGATAGAACTCAATAGACAGATACTCTACCCTCGCGATCTAGAAATCTTACTTGGCCAACTGACTAGTTCAGTAGCATATTCAGTAGCACGGACTTTCGCGTTTGAGTTGAAATTTGCACTCAGGTGTATTCACCTCCCCTCCCCCCGAACACCTGAAGGCTCGTCTCTGGACCAACACAAATTAAGGAATATGCATAAAACATACAAGGAATATGCATAATTCCTATCTTCCTGTGTAATTATGTCTTCTCACTGAATCCATACCCTATACATATGTGTGTGTGTGATATTACGTTGAATTTATATATAGTTATTTAACTTATGAATGATTAAGATATTCAACTTTTGCTGAACGTTTGAAAAATGATTAGGATAGTTTCGAATATTATAATCATCACTACTACAATTTAGGAATGATTAATATTTTAATAGATTGGTTTAGGAATTAATACGTTGGTTTTATGATTTTTTTTTTTTTTGGCATTTTTTCATTAGTGAGCTTTAAAATAATTAGTATTGTCTAATCCCTAATTTTATGCTACTATATTCTAGAAATAATTATGATATTCGTAAATATGCTAATCTTATTATGCTACAATTTAGGAATAATTAGGATAACATATCTTAGGATATTTTAGAATATTGTTATTATAAGTGTGTGAGAGAGAGATTTTTTGGTTAATAAATATGCTGATTTCATATTTAGTCATTTAGTTTGCTTCATTTATTCTGATTTCAGAAATATTACTATTTTTATCCTGTAGAATATTTTTATCCTGTAGAATTTTAGAAATCTCAATTAGAATATAATTATAAATTAATTAAAAAAGTAAATACTTTATACAAGTGTGAACAGAACTTTAAAACAAGGTTCATTCCAGGTATAGGATTAACATGATTTTTTTATCTAAAAGGGAAGTAATTGAATAAATAAATGCACTCGCTACCAACCATATTTGGTTATCTAAAGCTATAAATTTAATGTGCTTAATAAATAAATATTATCTACCTTTTTCATGCATCTTTTGTCTTTTTCTTTATCATTAATTGTACTCCATCTCTAATATAAACCACTTAGCCAGTTGAGAATTTAATATTTCGTACTTAAAACTAGTATTTAAAATTAGTATTTAAAAGTTGCAATTGATAGTATGTTAATTCTACATCATGGACTCTCAAACTAAAACTAAAACATAAGTGTTCATGCCTATTGATTTTATTCTACATGAGGTATCAATGAATTATTCTTCGACACGGTGGTCAATGGGATAAATCTGAGTATATAGGCGGCGATGAAGAATTATTCTATACATCGTCAAAGTTAAGTCTTGATCAGTTGCTACAAGATATTCGTCGGGTATTGAAGAGCAATCCATCTTCTACGGATTATCCATTGTTCTATCGGACAAGCATTGGTGATGATAGAAGAATCAAGGTTGCCTTGAATTGCAACGAAGATTTAATATTGATGCTTTGTGAGGATAGAAATTATCCGGTTGCATACACTATCGAGAAAAGTCTTGAATCTCGTCATGTAAACGTACTTGGTTCGAGTTCGATGAGAACTAACCTCCACAGTAATGTATGTGGTCCGAGCTCGACCAATGTAGATGATAATGATGATGATGATGACGATGATGATGATTTTCTAGATGATGAGGCACTTTCTTCCGGTGATGATGATGAGGAGAATTAATGCATGGGTCTGTGATTCCGCCCACAGTCGTAACTTCTTGAATCGAACCGGTCTAGTGAAGGAAATATAAGGTTAGAAATTGATACCTTCCTCCTTCGTATGTTGTCGCGACTTTGATTGTTGCTCGTGTGTCAGATCTTCTGATCTGTGTCCCGGCCTTTTTCTTCCTCTAGGTGGTCAGAGAACTGAAGAAAATTTAAGATTATTGTCTCTCACAAATTCACGCTCGGCGTCTCATAATTTGTGAATATATATGTACTGTTTCTGAACATAATACTAATATATATAGGCTTCAAAAGCTAATATAATATTAATATATTTGTAGCTCATTAATTTAATTATATTTCTAATGGGCTTCCACATAATTAGCCCATAATATAATTAATTAATCCACTGAGCTACTAATATTTATCAATTAATTGGCCCAACCAATTAATTCCAGATAAATAACATTATTAAATAATGTAAAAATACATTAATCCATTAATAATGATTTCTGAGAGACAATAAATAACTAGACAACTAATTGGACCAGATGAGGGATCTAATACAAGAAATAAAGTTGGACCTCAAATTAATTAATTATCTATACTCAGCCCAGAGCAAAATTAATTAATAAACACAGATTCATTCCACTAGAGAATCCGTGCTGATTTACCCCTTTATCCCAAATTGAGCAAGGGCTTGTATTTTAGACTTAATCGATCTCCGTATTTAAGATAGAAATATCCGTTAATTAATTAAGCTCACTGACAGCTTAAATTAATTAACATCTTATATTTCTGAGTAGTACCACTCGACCTTATTAACACACCTGAACTTAATCAACCGGCCGGGTTTAGTGTGCTAATCCTTTCGAGTTCCTCAGGGGATATTATCAACCCGTTTTACTAGGATACGGTTGCAAGATACAGACAACTAACCTGAGCCACAAATAACTACTAACACCCAAGATACGTAGATCCGATCGCGATGACGTTCACCATAGTAGGTCAAAGTGATTAGATAGTCAAATGCCCTTAGCTGAAGTCTTACCAAGCTTAAGACCAGCTAAGTCACCGAGATCTTGGTTATCCACTAAGGTCAGTTAGGAGAACACATCTCACTATGATCCGTCAATACACCACCTTTAGTATACCAGTAAAGACAAGCAGCTAAGACAAGCCACTTCTTATCTAAACTGCAGCTTAAACCGACAACTTATCATGAAGTTGTCTCAGCTGTGATAACTGTTTATATCTTGTCAGTTCAACCAATTTGTGTTGTCTTCAGTGATACCCGACACACCACACAAATCTAACTTTTATACAAGATAAATGATAACATGTGCAAATATATATATTTATCAGATAGAAGAATAAAATAGTGGTAGGGACAAAACACATTGTATACAAGCATAAAATTTGTTTCCAGTATACAAAATCCCAACATCTAGGTGATCGTAATTCTAGTTAGTTAGTCGAGACTAGGCCTTCGAACATTACTGCAACACATGATGGTCAAATTCGAAACTGGACCATTCCACTTGTTGATCTTGATATTTTAGGTCCTTTAAATCGAGTGGAATCATTTCATGAGAATGATGATGAAATTTCTGTGGGGGCTTTATTTGCTAGCAAAGATGAGTTGGAGATTGATGCGGGCACATATTACATGCAAAATCGAGTGTGGTACAAGGTGGAAAGATCAGCCACTGATAGAGTAAACTATGTTTGCAAGCATGGAAATGGATGGTCTTTTATGTTACGCGCGAGATCTGGCGCAAACATTTGGTGGGTCATTAAGTACAATCCTGTTCATACTTGTCGGATGGATTTTGATAAAATTTCTCATCTCCATATGTCTGCGAAGGTAATAACGATTTACTTCTCACGTAAATTGGTCGAATATTTTGTTTTGAATCCGAGGGACATGATCAAAGAATTGGAGACTGATTTTGGCATTGAAATTGATTATATCTTTGCTCTACATGCGAAGAACATCGCAATTGAAATTATTTATGGTGAATATAATAAATCATATCAGATGTTATCGAGCTACTTTCACATGCTACAACAATGTAACCCAAGAACAATTGTTGATCTTCAAACAGACCAGGACCATCTTTTCAAGTACATGTTTCTTGCACTTGCGTAGTGTATTGATTCCTTTCAGAGTTGTTTGAGGCCCGTTATCGTAGTTGATGGGACACATCTTAAAGGGAAAAATAAGGGAGTTCTTTTTGTAGCTGTAACTCATGATGGTAACGAGCAGGTTTTTCCTCTTGCGGTCTGGTGATCGTTGTATTGCACGAAATAATCCTGCAAAATTCGAGAATTATATCAGTATAGTTCACAGGGTATCGAACACAGGGAACGGACGACTAGACACTTTATTTTCTACTTATCTATGGTTTTGGTTAGCAACCACGCAAGATTTGGGTTTTAATCTAAGCTATGAAATTGTAAAACCGAAAGAAATTATAAAAACTGAAAACTGAAATTAAATTGTATGAATTGGGCAATTGAAAGGCAGGTCCAACAGAATATTCACACACATGTAATTCCAATCATCGGCACTTAATATGAATTAATCTCAAGAATCTACTAGTTATAGATTACCGTAATTAAACTGACACAACCCTCACTCCCACTTACTTAGTCGGTAACCGCCAATGTTGAGCATCGAAACGGCTACTTTCCTAACCTAGATGCAACCTACGTTGTCGGACAATCAATAGATTTAATAACTAGACAGCTTTATCGAACTAAGGGAGCCTATTATAGGAGTCTACTCGTATGTTGGGCATCTAATAGTCTCCGATCGGTTTAATCCAACTATTCTAACAAATAATTTCGCTACTTACCTAGCCTTATTCCACGAGAAACGATGAAAGTACTAAGTTAGCTACAGACTGTGCAACCTAGGGTGATCAAGCCTAAATTACTAGCCTGATTAATTAAGTTTAGCTACTCATGATGACGCTTCGGTTGGGCAACTGGGACAGTTTACAGGACATAAACTTAGACATGAATAACCCTAGATCTAGCATGAACGAAAATTAAAACAACTAAAGCACGAATTAACAGAATAATTAAACCTACGAAATGAAACTAAAACTTGAATTAAAATAGCAACGGATGTTCAAACGTAAATATTATGTTCCTACGAAAACGATTAACTACGAATGGAAATTAAAACTAGAATTCAACTACGAAATCAAAAGCATAAAACAACGGAAATTAAATGATGTTTCTTCTTCAACTTTAACTACGGAAATTGGGAAATGGTTCGGTGGTATTCGGCGGTCTTCGGCTACGGCGGTGATCGGCGGCGGCGGTTGTTTCTCGTTCGGAAGGGAGCAACGGCAAGAATGTGTGATCGGGGTTGAAGGCGTGCGTGTGTTGTGTTTTTGGGCGTGTGGATGGTTGTCCTCTTCAACTCCTTATATACTCCTCCTTTTCTTCCTCTCCAAGCTAGGTCAAATCTTTGATAAGGAAAGAGATTTGGATAGATAAGGAAATAATATCTTTCCTTATCTACCACAAAATATCTTCAAGATTCTTTCCTTCTCAACAAATCCGCACCCACGTCATCAATTCCGTGCCTTTTCATCATCAAAAATCACCAAATAATATCCTCGTCATCATGCCACGTCAGCACCTAAAACCTGCATTTTTCGCCACTGCGAGTGCACCGGTTGGCCAATTGACGCACTTTTCGGCCTGAAATTACTAAATACGAAAATGACTCATCACAGTCGGACTTGGTCCTATTGAAGATGATGAGTCTTGGATTTGGTTTTTAAGTCGAGTGAGAAGAGCTTTTGGATCACATCAAAGTCTTCTGATTGTGTCAGATCAACATAAGAGCATCAAGAATGTCCTGGAGACGGTTTTCCCAGATGCCACGCATGGATTATGCTATTACCACTTATCAAAGAATATGGCTAACTATCATAGTCATGTTGTGACTATTATACGGAAAGCCGCATTTTGTAACCGGGATGAAACATTTCAAGAAGAATATGTCTCTTTTGGAAGCTCTGAGTAGAGATGGTGCTTACAGAAAGCTTTTGGATATTGGAGTTCACTGTTGGACACGTTCTCAGTGCACCACTCCTGTATGCTCATTACTTGATGTTTATAGGTATATAGTTGAAAAATGGTTCGATGAGCAACGAGCGGTTGCAAGTTCTAGACAGTAGGGACTGACTGGCATTGTCACGCAAAAATTGGCTAAGTCTATGCAGTTTGGACGTCACATAATTGTATGTGGAACCACTACACATGTATACAAGGTCGAAGAGGATTGAAAGTCTTATATTGTCGACCTCCAACAGCGTACATGTGACTGTCGGGAGTTTAATTTCGATTGATCTCATGTCGCCACGTTGCTGCAGTTACTTGGTATATTTTGATCTTTTTTGTGTCATTAATTGATATGATGATGTATACTAACGATATTTCTCAACAGCTTTGTAGGACGGCCCGTAATTAAGTTCCTAGCTCATTACTACAGACAAGATACATTGCTGCAAGCATATTCGTCTCACATCATGCCAGTCACATCCAGATCACTGGATGTACCATCTAGTGTTTCTGCCTTTACTGTTCGTACTCCGGTGATTGATCGTCAGACTGGTCGGCCAAAAATGAGTAGAGCTCGATCAACTATTGAGTCTTCTTGGTGCAGATACACAAGCAGTAGATGTCATAACACTGGCCACAAAAGAAGTGTTTGCAATGCTTATATTCCTATTGATGGTTCCCTAATAAATTTTGAATTAACTTTTAATTTGTTTATGCTAATATGTGTATTTTATTCTTAACATATGTGCAACTTAATAATGTGGACCCAAGCATCCATAAAATACGAGGACCAAAAAAATATAGCAACTGTCATGAGATGGGTCATATAATTAGGAAATGTCCTGCTAGAGTTGACGCAACAAATAATTAAATTGATGTAAACTTTGATGAAATATTATGCTTGTTCTAGATAATTAATTTTTTACGAGTTTTTGTTTTTTTCAATTTATTTGATTACTCCATCAAGTTGATACATTATTATCAATTAAAGATAATGTTAATTTCAATAAAAAGTTAAAAGTAATTAAATAAACTAAAAAATAATCTATTGATTGATACGAAATCATGCTCTACAATAGCTTATTCAAAAATATATTTTACACATAAATATATTTTAATTATAAAACTAAAATATTTTAAATTTTCTCTCTCGACATTTCAAACTATTAATACCATTATTAAAATAAAGTCAACTATGTCCCACCACTTTCCTAAAAAGTTGAACAAATCATTTCAATACTTTTTGTTGGTCCAGAGACGAGCCTTCAGGTATAGGGGGAAGGGGGAGTGAATACACCTGAGTGCAAATTTCAACTCAAACGCGAAAGTCTGTATCTACTAAATTGTGCTACTGAACGAGTCAGTTGGCCAAGTAAGCTTTCTCGATCGCGTGGGTAGAAGGTATCTGTCTACTGAGTCATATCTACTAACTTCAGTCAGTGAACAATAGTTCAATATAAGATAGAGTGTGGAAGTGTAGGCCTAAAATAATTTTTGTCTTAGTTTGAAAACACGTTTTATGCTGAGTGTGATTCTAAAGTTCAGTTTTATGCAATATGAACAGTTAACAAATAAAACAGTATCAACACAAGCAGTTTTTAAAGTGGTTTGGATACGCTGGATCCTACGTCCACTGTCCTGAGCAAAGTAGAAGTTCTTGATTACTTATACTGAGCAAGTCTCGATCGATCTATACGCTGGACATATACTCTAGTTATAGTAGTAACTGTACAAGTTCAAACACGAGGTTTGATTTTCTCGAACTAAGAAGGAGTTCTTACAATAAGAACAGTTCAATAAGCTGAACTCCTTCAAATTTTCTAAGCTTATGATCTTATAATAAGTTGCTTAGAATATAGAATGGGAACAATGAATCTCTACAGTGAAGAACTAAATAGATTTCTCAGTGTATGAGTTCTTCACTATGTTAGGCTTTCAGATCGCTAGAGCGTTTGAATTGAATTCTTTAGTTCCCGTTGATGTCTTCTCTGCATGAAGACTCTTCTCTATTTATAGTCTCGACTCATGAATAGATCCATTGAAAGAGGTCTAGACACGTGTCGAATACGACAAGAAAAATGACTATCTTTCATTTGAATTTCACAGTAGGGATTTCCTCTTTTTCAATCTAGGGGAGTAGCTTTATGGCGGAGAAGGTACAATCTTTGGCGCCTCCTCATTGGTCGAGATTAGAGAGTAGGTGAAGTTTGTTCAAACTCCAAGAGCATATTGAGTTTACTTTCTCTAATTCTTCGGACCTCTTAGTGAGTTGTCTTCTACTGACATTCTTCTGAGACATTTAGTGCTTGCCTCGATTTTCTTTGCAGATTCAGTGGGTTCAGGAATACCCAACTGAGTTCCTCAGTGTTGAGTCCTTCCGGCTAATACAAGATGTTCTACTGAACCTATCAGCTATTAAATTCTAGCTAGCCTACTGAGTTCCTAACATGCTAAAGTCAACTAAGCTATTACATTATAAGGTTCATCATTCAGCTAGGGGTTGTGAGATCTTCAAATTTTATTATACTGAATCTCATACCCAACACTTTTATCTTTCCTAGAAAAGTTCAAAAAGTTTTTATTTTCATAATATTTTTAAAAGTGTGGTTAAAACTTTAGAAAGTTATTTGAAATGGTTGAATATAGATTATTGTGAGTTTAATTTTTTCATTTTTAAATACATGTCATAAATAATGGGATAATTCGATTAGAAAAATAAGATAAAAATAATGGGATTTAATTGGCAGGCTTTCTAATCTCCTACCAACACAATTGTGTTTCATAGATTAAGATTTTGGTAGATTTTTCGAAAGAATGACATTTCAAAATAAGATTCTTCAGTAGAATATTCTCATACTTGTAAATAAATATTTATTTACTTTCCTTCTTCAATAACAGCAAAATCAAATCTAACTAATTTTCTTTATTTTTAATTTAAGTATTATTATATATAATATTTTTTTAAATGTCTAAGTTGAAGGGGAATGGGCAGAGTAATTAGTGCAGATAGCCTAATCAATCAAATATGAATAATTCTTTTTCTCTTTATTTTTTTTATCAAGTAGTATCGATAATATTTTGTTATATTTAAGAACACTAACTTAAAGGGGGCTGGAGCAGAGTAATTCTTGCGGATAGCAGTCATCGGATTTTTGAGTTGGATAGTTTTAAGTGGTAATATATCAATCTACCCTATTTGACTATTACAATTACAAAATTACCCATGCATTTAAAAACTATCCACTATATACCCAAATTTACTAAAATACCCCCACTTTTTTCACTTTTCTCTCACTAAAATGTCAGGCCATGATCGGACCAGACCGATCGGACATGCCCGATCATGGCCTGGTAGTGATCGACCTTGTGATAGGGCATGACCGATCATGCCTTGTGATAGGGCATGCCCGATCGGCCCTTGGTCGGACCCTGATCGGGCCCTCTGTTCACGTGATCGGACCATCCCATAGTAGGGGTATTTTCGTCTTCTTGGGTATATAGTGTAGTTAAATATAAGAATTGGGTATAAATATGTTTGTCTTTTCCCAGATGGGCATTTCACCGCCGGACTCTAGTTTTAATGCATCAGTGAAATTTGATGTTGGGACAGGTGCATTGCATTTACTATCAATTGTGAAAAGAAAAAATAAATAAATGTCCTTTCAATTCTTTTCATATAATTTTCAGTAGAAATTCCCTATCAAATATAACCAAGATAGAGAAGTTGCTTAAACTTTTAATTTGTTGATGCTAATAGTGTATTTTATTCTTAACAGATGTACAATTTAATATTGTGGATCCAAGCATCCATAAAATACTGAGGACCAAAAACCATAGCAACTGTCATGAAATGAGTTACCCAATTAAGAAATGTCCTTCAAGAGTTGATACAACAAGTGATTAAATTGATGTAAACTTTGATGAGATATTATGCTTGTTCTAGATAATTAATTTTTTTGAGTTTTTTTTTTTAAATTGTTCAAATCAGTAGCTTTTAGTCGCTTTCAACAGCTTTCAGCACTTATCAATAAGCTTCAGCTACTCCAAACACCGACTCAATCTCTTGCCAACAATTGTGTTTCATAAAATTAAAATTTGGTAGATTTACACAAAGAAATGAGAATTCCAAATAACATTCTTCATCATAGCAGAAAGGTTGGAATTGGCGTTAAGAATGGTAAATGCACATTTTAGAATTTAAAAAGTCACCTCTTGAAATACAGAGCGGCTTGTGTGTACCACATTGTGTACCTTTGTGTGTACCACACCATAAGAGTGTCGACATGTGGTGTATGTAACCCACTATTTTGAATGAAAAGCGCCACATGTCGACTCCTTTATGGTGTGATACACACAAATATACACAACTGTAGTACACATAAACATTTGTGCTTGAAATCAGAGCGGCTTATTCAAACTAGCCTTAGTTCAATAATTAGAATACTTAGTCTATTTAAACTCATTCATATTTATGGACGAATGATAGCACAGAGATTTATTGATGACGAAAGGATACATAGCACTATTGGAGGAGATTTATTGATAGAGTCAGTATATAAATTGTTTAAAGTTTTGAATAGAGAGAAGGAATAAGTAGAATAAATATGTATGAGATTCAATATAATAGAATAAGTAGATATGGATGAATAAATAAGGGTTACTTTTAAATTTGTGTTGAAAAAAAATTGACGTGGTTGATCATCTGCAATCCTCCATCTATCTATAAAATCTCTCTTTACACATTTTTTTTAATTCAAATTTTAAACAAGCACTTCCATTCATCAATCCATCTATCCATTTACATCTATCATTTTAATTTTCTTGGGTCCCACTTCTATATTTTTACTTCACCTAAACCTTCTCTTCCACCCATGTTGCTCATTTTCACTTTTCTCAACGTCTAAACTTTTAAACAAATCACATTCTCTCTTTAATTCTCTCTTTTTCACTATGTTTATCATCATTCATAAATAAATATAAATGGCTCATAGATGATGCATTGTGGATGCTCAAAAGTGTTTAGGAATGGATAAAGAGTTGTAAATACTTTAATTAATATTATGTAATAGTTATATATATATATATATATATATATAATTTTTTTTTTTTTTAAATTTTATAATTATCTTATACATGAGTAGTTCCCATGACAACAATTAAGATGTTTTACATCAAATCTTTCACAGTAATTAAGTTTTGTGTAGTTTTTTTTCTCAGAGAAGTGAGGATGCAAAATAACATTCTTCATTAGAACACAAAGGTGGGAATGCGATACATAAGACACATTACTACTAGAATGAAAATAACCTATGTTTCCAATTCACCCCAGCTTCTAGTTTCCCTAATTACTACAACTGGGGAGAATCAAAACATAGGCAAAACATATATTCCCCATATCCAAATAGCACAAAATAAGGGAATACCATTTGTTCTAAACATCAACCATAATGTTAGCTAGAGAGAGAGAGAGAGATCAGCGGCGGCGGCAGCGGCGGCCGAGTCTGCCGAGATTCACAGGCGGTGGAGGATTCGGGTCCGACCCATTACGTGGCGGGTCGAGAAGCGCAGGCAAGAACTCTATATCATTGCAGTCGAAGCTGGCATTTTGGAATCTTCTAATCAATGCTTCTTTGCCCTGGGATAATCCAAAAGATGCATGCATTAGATAATGGAGGTTTTGATTTTTGAACATATATGAAATAGTGGAGGAAATTAAGTTAGACCTGAATCCTTGCCCAGCTCATCTCACAGACTTTGTTACTGAAGAAGAAAGGCTCTCCATCCTCTGTTTCTACTGCTCCCCATTCGTAATTTTGCAGCTTCTTCTTCAGTTCCATGGCAGCTGCTGCACTCGTGAAATTCACAAAAGCATACCCCAAGTTGCCCAGCATCCTATTTTAACTTGTTGAGAGGTTAATTGTTTTTACAAACACTAAACCGAACAAATTAATTAAGCCCAAAGAGAGAGATTACCGAAAGTCCATCGGGAGGTAAAAGAAATCATATTCGAGAGAGTAAGTTCTGCAGTAGCTATCCAGAAACTTCAGCATGAAATCCCTCCTACGACATACACCATTCAACTCATAATTAATGTTAAAGAAGAAAGAATACACAATCGGAAAATACTATAAATCTTTGACATTAATGAACACATCAAGAATCAATCATGCACGTGTTTGAATCCATACATGCATGCAGTGATTGCAAAATAGATGAATCAAAAGCATTTAATGCAGATAAAGACAAGCTTGAAATATATTACCCTTTTAATGCAGAGATCAACAACAGTAGCAGACAAACTGTGACTGAAGTCTTACTACAAGCAGTCACAAATCAAAGTTGCAGAGATTTTTTTTATTTTATCTGTAAAGTTGGAGACAAACAACAAGCATTCCCTATTAATGATTCAGGATTCTTTCAGAGATCCCCAAGAGACATTTTGCAGGCTTTATTGTCAGTTTTTAAGTGATTGAAACAAATTACAAAAACTAAACAGCAAAATGGGCGCCTCAAATTGGCCATACAGAAGAACCAAGACCCTACAAATTTATGCACATGAATCATGAATGATCTTTACTTCTTGACAAATTGGACGGGAAAAAGCTAATTTCAGGTTAGGGATGTTCTTAATCAAGACCCTGCAAAAAGCTTATTTTTTTTAAAAAGTAGATTAAATGAATAAAATGAGAACTTGCCAAGAATGAGAATCTACCTAATCTGGTTAGGGATGTTCTTAATCATCAACGTAGTCCAGGGTGAATGCGGCGGAGGGGGATGCGGTGGCGCTTCCGTCGCCGGAAGCCTTAAGATTGGATGAAGATGCATTCTTAAGCCGCCACTCCTGCTTTGGTCGCGGCTGATGTACGGGTATGGAAGTGGTGGAGCCTCCGTGTTTGTTATATCTCGGTGGCGGTGGCTTCTTCTTTGCCCTTTGCAGCCGTGGTGGCAGAGACATTCTTGGAGCCTTGAAGACATCATGGCAAGGGTTTTTCGGACATTTGCGTCTACTACGGATAACCGGCGCAGCCGCCTTGTGCAAGTAGTGATTGGCCGGAAAAGGAACTGTGTAAGCTGTCTGAAGGGCGTGCGTGCAGAGTTGGTACGGACAACCAAGTTGAACAAGAAATTGAAGCTTCAGCGGCGGCGGCGGAAGTGGTTGCCATTCCTCCGCTTCTGGGTTCAGTGGTTTTGCGAGCTCGTATATTTTCATTGTAGTGGACGAATGCATGTAGGAAAGATGAATTGCATCTTTATTTTAGTAGAGAGAGAGAGAGAACGACACGCGCGCATTTTTTAATTTCTTAATCTAGCAAAATATCGGAAATAGAAAATTACTTTAGAATGCTAAAAAAAGAAAGAATTATATTGACATTTTATAAATTACGAGTACTCAATAATCATATCCTCTACGCCTGCTATGATCAGTCCCTATGTCTGCAATAAGATTACATGAATATCGAACGGACGTCTTGAACTATGTAAAAACTAGTCTTAGATATAATAATTAATGTTAGATAATAAATTAAGATTTTTTACATCAAACTTTATATATTGTGTGATTCCTTCATTTTAGGAATATACCGGATGTAATCTCACATTGCTGCTCAAGCTCCTATGAAACGACACACTTTGATCTTCTTAGTTATCTTCACCTTGATGTTTCATCTTCAAAATACGTAAATACTAGCCTTAGAATTTAGATGCAATAATTAATACTATTAGATAATATTCTTTACTTTCTTGTAATTATCTTACATTATAAAAATATGAGAAATGCCATTACGTTTATTTACATCAAACTATTTAGAGTGAGTAATTATGTAACCAAATTATGACATGTAATGGAAATAGTTTCATGAGCAAGTGATTGGTGACGACCCTACTAGATTAAAAACCAAACCCTAAAATTAAGTGTGTATTTGGAAGAAGACAAATTAAGAAACCTATGACGGCGTGAGAGGTGTATAAGTTGCAGCCTTTTTACAAACCTGGTACAATACAATCTGACCTTTGTTCTGTTCCAGCTCATTTTTTTTTTTTTTTTTTTTTGTTGACGACAAGGCTCACACATAGCGTGTCCAGGTGGGAATTGAACTCATGACCTATCGGCCCCGAGCCACCCACTTTCACCGCTATGCCATCCCAAGGAGACATCTGTTCCAGCTCATTTGTTTTCTAGTAAACTCACTTACCCCAAACACTCTCATTTTATTTAAATATAATATAATTTATAGTAATTAATATCAATTAAAATAGCATTACTATTGCATAAAAATGTTACTGACTCAAAATCAAAAACCAAACATGAGGAAAATCGGTGATGAATTAATATTCTTAAAGATTTTTTTTTTGGCATTATCCTATAATTTTTTAATCAAATTCATAAACCCAAAGTATTGACCTTTTCCCCTCTGTTTCCGGTAATCACCTTCTCTCACTTTTCGATCACATTCAACCATGCATGCATGCTTAGACCTTTCATAGAACACATCCAAACTCCTCCCTCTCTAACAAGCAACAGTTTTGCCGTTTTAGACAAAGATTCACTTCCCCATTAATTAGATGCGTTTGACCCGCAAATTTCATTCTGATCATCAGATTCTTTCCTTCATCAGTATTCATCCTGACCTTTTCCGATTTCATCTTAAACATCTAACAGAAAAAAACAGTGCTGCAAAAAGAAAACATAAAAAGTAGTTACTAAAAAGAAGCAACAAAAGTGCGTGGGTTGCTTTCTATGTTTTAATTAATCTGTGATGGTTCAGATTGTATAACAAGTCCTTTATATGCTTTTTGTGTGTTCGGACAAGTGTAACGTGAAGTTGTTCGTATATACTATAGATTATGACAAAATTTGCAAGTCGACTATACAAATTCACTCTCCTCAAACTGTCTACAAGTAAAATGGGTGATTAGTTCATGCACAACTAAAGGGTGGGCTTTAATTAAAATTAATATCGAAAGATTATATCCGGAGCGCAAATTTAAAGCTCTACGGCCCAAGTGATTATTTCACAAGTCTGGCAGTTTTATTTTATGCTCCTTTTTCTTATAAAAAAGTTGTGCTTATTTTCAAATGTACTAACTCTAAAAGATACTTTTCTCTATTTACTTTGTAAATATATTAGGAAATTATGCACAAACGGAACTTATGTGTTCTAAATAAAGTTTCATCTTCCTTTCAAGTAGGCTGTATAGGCTGTAGTAAATACAGTTTCTCGATTTTTATAATTATCTTAATGTGAAATCCTCGTCATATGATTATTCTATCTAAGACTTTAGAGACACTAAGACCTGAACAAATCACGGTGCAAAATGGGGCAAAAAATTGGAAGAAATGAAACTTGTTACTTCTAGGTTTCAAACAGTGGATCTTCAAGTTTTTTTCAAAATGGCTTTATAGGTCCCCAAATTATTTATGATTGGTGAACATGGTCTTCAAATTTTATTTTTTGGTGGATATGATCTCCAAACAATTTTTCTTTTGTGAGTATACTCATTCCGTTTAAAAATATGTTAGTCAACGGTTAGTCAACTTTTTTCAAAAAAGGGTTTGCAAATATCCAGAAGCAATCTATTAGAAAAGTTTGACAATGGTGAGCTTGATGTGGATTACGAGGGTTATTTGAAGGTCGCTAATATTTTAGCCTTATATGTATTTGCACTTGCAAATAATCCATCGAGGAATATTGAGACTTGGATATGGGTGCTAGTAGAGGATTTACCTGCTTTTTATGCATTCTCATGGGATTCGTACACTTATGGTGCCCTGAAGCATTACTTCATATATTTGTGTTGTACACTATTCCTGGCGTGAAGAAGAAATATCACTTTTACGGACCCGTCTGAGCACTAAAGATATACTCCCTCCGTCCCATCATTCTTGTAACAAAACTTTTCGGCACGGTATTTTAGGAGAGTTGTTGGTTGTGAGTAGAGATGTGAGACCCTCAAATAAAGTGTGTAATAATTGTCTATTTTAGGAAATGTTACAAGAATGGTGGGACATCCTAAAAAGGAAAATGTTACAAGAATTGTGGGACGGAGGGAGTAATATTTTTCAAATAAATTTATTAGTAATTATAAAGTTATATTCTGAGAAATTAAAAATATCTTTTAATTTGTAGATATGGTCTTACAAGGCTATTCTGGAGTTGGGAAGAATATGTGGAGATTTGCATAATTTCGATAGCTCATCACATTGGAAGAAATGGATCTTAAGGTCTGGATCTAGCCTTGCCATTACAAGAGTGTTTACAGGAGAGGTATTGTGTAATCTTTCAATTTTATTTTAATTATAATAATATTATATTATTTTGAAATAATATTGGTGTTATATGTAGCCTATTTGCTTTGAAACATTGGTATCGATAGTCACCGAAATTAGATCATCGTGGTGGTTGCGTGTAACCCAAGACGAGCCATTTGGGGTTAGCTACATACCTACTCAAAATTCATTGCATCCTACAATTCAAGGGGAGGATGAGAACCGTATCTTAAATCGGTTTGGGTCACGTAGAGCTATGTGTGGAGGGAACGCATCTGGCTCCAGACAACGACGGCCATCAAGCGAAGAAGATGTCGATCTAGATTTGATTGCTCGAGAAATGATAGCCGAAGAAATGAAGAAGATTGTTCGGGATGAGTGAGAAGCAGTCAAAGAAATTTATGCAGGGTGTGAAAAATCTTTTTTTGGGGGTGTTTGGGGGATCAAGAGCATAGACGACGAATCTTGTTCTTCACGACTGAGGAGTAGTTGTACGGTGTCTGACCAACCATGTCATTCCAGGACGGTACTGCAACTGTAGCATGATACTGAGGGAGAGGGTTGACACTCACCCAACATCCGGTCTCAACCTGATGACGTCTACACTCCTGAACTACCTTCCCGTGATCATGTCGTGCAAGAACATGTTGTGCAGGTTGAGCGAGCCGTACCGGGGTCGTTTCTTGATTTTTTTGACACATCCGTTGTCGATGACCTCTATCAGACACATCAGCCTCTCAGCCATCAGGTACCTAAAGGGTCGTCCTTCAATATGTTAGATTCATTTCCAATCAATCCAAAATTTTCGATGCAGCAACCTCCCTAGGTACAAAAAATTAGAGTTAAATATTGATTGTGATCTACCGGGACCTAAAGAACTTTCATTATCACAGACTGAAGGACACAAGCCAGTCGACAGTTCCTCCAATTATTTCGATCCGCCTCCCCATCATTAGGTATCAAATAATAATGTATAATAATTGTATTAATAATCGGCCGGTAGGTCCTCTAGACTGAACAACATAGGTCGGGACTTGAACGGGTTTGATAGGGACTTTATCGTCCTTGACTGGGACTTTAACATAGACTTCAATATAGTTGCATGATAGGATAGGGACTTCACAAATGATACAGGGACTTGAACCGCATATAAGTAATTCGATTTTTCATAAAGTAGACAGGGACTTAAACTACATAGATAAGGACTTCATCAGAAATAGACATGAATTTTATCTAAAATGACAGGGACTTCGTCTACAAATGATAAAATCATAGGCCTAAAACTACAACTTTTAAAACTCCGCTTCGTTCGGCCTCAGACACTTTCGCCCTGTATGCCCCGTCTCCTTACATACACAATAAGATATTCACTATTTACCGACGACCATCGATAATTATTATAATTTCGTCGGTAAATTGATTACCGACGGAATTTGGCATCAGCTTTGAGCTCGTTGGTAAATTTTAAAAATTATGTCGCTAAAATTTACCGATGGAGTAGTGACAGAAAAGTCGGTCAGTAAGTTGTCACTGGTCGTTTGTCGACGAACAAGTACCGACGGAATATTCGTTTGTAATTACTGATGGAACATTTTGTTAGTAATTATATTGACGGAATATTCTGTCAGTATTACTCCTAAATTATTATAAAATTACTGCAGAATACTCCAACAGTAAATCTAATTACGGAAATTTTCGTCGATAATTTTTATTTTTATTTTTATTTTTTGTACATATTTCTCGACTACCTGTATCAATTAATCCAATCCGATTTGTATCAAGAAACCTAATCCATTTCAAAATCCAAATATAAATAAATAAATATTATTTCAAATGAAAATGAACATCCAACAATTCATATAAACATCAAGTACAAATCCAAATATCAAATCAACATAGTATCTAAATCATGCAGGGGAGGGAGGGGGAGAATGAGTATTGCCGGAAGTATCACCTCAACTCGAGTTTGCAAGCAGCTGCATCACCCACTCCCTCATTCGTGCCATCTCCACCTCGAGCTGCCTTGTAGTTGCCAACTCCTCCTCTAGCCGGCGCATAACCTCACTAGGTTATGGCCCAAGAGATGTAGAACCACAGGCGGCGCTGTTTAATAAGCAGCTCCCATCCTCCGAAAGACAGTACATACGCCTCTTCTTATCACGAATCCCGTCCAATTTCAAATAAATGATATTTGTGTCGGCGTCTGGTTCTTGTTCTGCAGCAGCCGCCTCAGCCTCATCCTAAAATGCATAAAAAAGAATAATTCTTTAGTAACAAATGAATGGTAATATATTTGTCGGATATCCTATTATATAAAAGGTACTGAATACTTACATAAATCATCTGCACCTTCGGGTTGGAGAAGTTGTCATTTTAGGGTGATCAAGGCTAAATTAATTAATCTAATTAATTAAACCTAGATTAATTCAGAACCTAAGTGATTAATTTTAGGCCCTAGTCTCACGAAAATATGGTGGTGTGTGTTTCACATCTCGCCGGCCCTAAAAAGACTTAGCCGCGCATATCGGCCGGACTAGCCAGACAGACCAGTTTATTGGACAGAACACAAAACATGTTGAAAATCAAGAAATAATTGTGCATGAAAATTCAAACTATTACGGAATCAATTAAACACAAATTGAAACTAAATTAAACCTAAGGAATAAGAAAATACCAAATTAAGTCTTCAAATCATCCAACAGGAAAATAAAACGGAAGCATCCAAATTCGGGAATGTAAATGGAAGCAGGAACATGTTGTTTTCTCCAAATCAAAACTAGAATCAATGTCATAAAACTGAAATTCGGAATCTAAAAATCTGAATTAAACATTCAGTCTCGGATCTCTCTCGGCTTCGGATCTCTCTTCGGTTCCAGGATGGTTTCGAACGGTGATGATTAAAATAATGAATGCTTCTCCTCGTTGGCTGCGTGAATGAGATGATGATAAGAATTATAATATAATAATAACTCCTCGTTGACGGCGTGAATTGGGATGATTAATGATAAGGAATAATATAATAATCTCTCCTCCTCTCCTTCGTTGACGGTAAGATGATGATGAATGATGATTCATTCAAGTGAGGTGTGAGTTGTGTATCATGTATGCGTGCGTCTATGGATCCGGATGATATATCTTGTGTGGTGCCTCTTCTAATCCTTTATATATATATATATATATGCTCATTCCTTTCCTTCTCTAATTAGGTCTTCTAAGTATTGAAAGATATAATATAAAGAATATTATATTAATTTCTTTCCACACTTAATTTTTCTCTTAATTTCTTCTGGATTAAGCATATATTTCCGTTAATTCGCACCCGCCACATCAATGCCTCGTCAACGCCACATCATCATATGAATCTGCAAAATAAACGCCAAAACGCAATCCAACCGCCAAAATATCGCCAAACTAAACGGAATATGGATAGTACGAATTTAGACCTATCAAACCTCCTTACACTTAAACCGTACTTGCCCTCAAGTATAAGGAAAACCAAAGTATAAGTACTATCCAAATTCCATCAATCCCCAAAGACTCAAGACTCTAAAATAAAATAAAATAAAAACAAGGACGAAAACAAGATAAGGAAAAGACAAGAACACGACTGGAAACAAAACAAGAAGCAATACCAATCATATCCGTAATCTCCACACTCAATGAACTAGCAAAACATGTCAAACTATGCAAATATGAATCTCATCAAACAAGTAGAGTTGCAAATTTAAGAATAGGCACACAAATATCAATTTAGTAAAAAACCTAAGCAAAAGTGGATCATCCTCACGGTTCACTCAACACTCTCTATTCTAAGTCCGGTCAAGCCACTCAAGAAAATACAGTTCATCCGTCACGATAAAAGATTATCACAACTACAATATTAAGGAGGTCTTTTTCTTTGGTTGTAATGGGGCTTAGGACATAGACAATTTTTTGTTGGTAGGGGTCCTAGGGGTTCTAAGCTCCACAAAATGCACAACGATGTCATGCATGTTACACTTGCTAAATTCGAGATAATCAAAGATGGAAAATCAATGCCTACCATAAAATAACATCATATCAATTGCTACCAATTTATTCACGAGCACCCCTACTGCTTACTATTTCGGGGTTCTTTTTTTTTTTTTTTTTTTTTTTTTTAATAAACAGCAGCATAATACACAGGAAAATTCCGGGTACAAAAACGAGCTGACCTTAAATATCACTATTAATGCACAACTCCGGTCAACTATTATTCTGCAACAAACTAATATGATAGCAAGCAAACTCGGTAGGCAATAAAATATAAATAGACCAATCTCAAATAAGCTCGTAAAACATACAATGACATGGGAAAAAGAAAAGCTAAAAAGGCCTCGGCTAATATTTTCTGACTAAATCAAAGAATCGGGCAAGGCTCAAATTAGTTCACTAGGGGATAATGTAAGGTAGGAAAATATAGTCGCGGCTAAATGGCTCAATCCCTAGTGCCTCCTATCACTTATCACAAGTGACTCACCTTTATTGCAACTTCATCGACAAACACTCTCAAAGAAATTAGTATGAAGTGTCCTACTTTAAAGGCTCAAGTCTAATATACGGAGTGTGTGTAAAATTTGATCCACAATTTACTTATTATTTCTCATCTCAAATTACATACAAATGTGCACCAAGTCCTACTCTTCACAACAACTACAAGCTTGCATATTGAGACATAAAGCATAACCAAACATGCTTAAACAAAGAACACTAATGCATCAACAACTTCAATTTTTGGCATGCTTCGACGACACAAAAGAAAGGACGATACAAAGTGAAACGACGTAAAGACATCCCTCCTTACACTTAGCACCTTGTGAGCCCTCACACAAGAAAAGACAAAGAAAAAGGACGGAGAACATGACAAAAACACATAACAAATACCCCTCCTTACACTTGATCGTTGCAAACGAGCAAGTAAAGGAGAAACAAAACATAGACACAAACACAAAAACACAAACACAAATAACAAGAAAAGAAAAACAAAAACACAAATGGGGAGAATGACGTCACGTATCGCCCCGATGCGGTAGACGAGAGAGAACCGTGAACTCAAAATCATCGAAGTGCCACCGAAGGCTGCAAGCTCACCATGCAACTAACTCCTCTGAGATCTTTTCTCCTTACACATAAGTCCACAACATCCTTCGTAGCCTAGATCTGGAAAAACAACACAAAAAACATAGACCAAACAATAATAAAATCAAAGAAAATAAACGATAGTAAACTCGGGTTGCCTCCCGGTAGCGCCTTTCTTTAAAGTCTTTGGCTAGACCTCCTCTTAAAGGGTCAATCTGGTGGAGGTATGCATAGTGGAGTCTTATCCACTACCTTGAACATCTGATGCAATCTCTTCCCACGGTCTTTATACCACATGAAATCATCATAGGCCTCTCTCCAAAACTCGTTCTTACACTTGGTTGATGGCTTATCCACTTGCCAAATGATGGAAATCTGCTCCCTTGATGCCCTTTGCTTGTCTCTTTCAAGTTGGGGCTTCAGCTTGGAAATCCATGGCGGATCATCAGAGGATAACAATCTACTGGAAACGCTCTGCCCGGGCAAGTGGGCGATTCTGCTGTCAGTTTCGGGCGAAGCATAGAGTGCCATGATGCTCTCTTTAATCTCTTTATTCCTCATGTCATTGGCATCCAAATCAGCGAATCCATGTGTGAGAGTGAGTTCTAACTTATCCTGCAACAAAGACGTCTCAAGATATTCTTGGACAAAGCACTCAATAACATCAGTAGAAAGGGCATCTTCATTCTCATGATCATTAGTTCTCTTAAGTGCATTATCAATATAATGAACATAAATTTCATTATGATACTTAACACTTATGAAAACTTCATCAACATCAATCACTGCTCTAATAGTCTTCAAAAATGACCTACCCAACAGAACACCCGCAATCCGCTCAACTTGCCTATCATTGGTATCTGGGTCTACGCACTTGGCGGGGAGCATCTTCTGGATGATTGTCGACAGTGACGTATCCATCAATACCTTCTCGGACTGCTGGATCGTACCCGCTATAAAGTCTTTGACAAATTTCCCAAATTGGGGAATCTTCACGGCTTCGAGGAAAGGTATGTTGATTTCCAACTTCTCGAACAACTTCATATAATCCATGTATTCCTTGTTCGGTGTTCGTTTCCTCTCCAATGTCTCAGGAAACGGTGGAGGTATAGCGTTTTAGTGGTGCATGCCGGACGGATCGGCCTTCTACGCTGGCGGAACTTCATCGATAAAATTCTCGCAACTCGTCGGGTCTTTTTGGGCGAGCCGGCCTTCTCCGTCCGTCGGCTCTCCATCGCCCGGATTCCGGAATTCGTCGGGTGCATGCTGGGCCGTTCGACCTTCTCTGTTTGTCAGAATGCTCGGTCTGGTCAGTTCCGCGGTCTGTTCTGCTGCAGATCTAATCTTTTTGGGACTCGCTTTCGGTGTTGGTTCGGACAACTCTTTTCCACTCCTCAACATGATGTGATTGCAACTATGGGCAAACGAATTTGGCTGAGTCTGAGAAGGTAATTGCCTTTGATTTTCCTTCATTTCATCTAGCGAAGTGGTCATCATAGACATTTGTTTGGTCAGATTATCCAAGATATTTTGTTGCTCCCACTTCAATTGTTGCACCTCTCTCTTCACGGCTTGGAACTCATCATGATTTGAAGTTATTTCCTTCTGCATCTGCTTCTGATATGCAATGGCATCTTTTTGAGAAACAATCATCTCGCACATCAATTCTTCAAGCATAGAGGATCCCTGGTCGGCTTGGTCGGGCGGAGGCATGATTGACATTTTCGGTTTCAATGTCATTTGATGCGAAGCTCGGTAAGGTTGCTCTGTACCGAGGGTAGGTGTCCGATATAATTTGTCAAAGCGGTGGATGAGTTGTTGTACTTGATTTTGTGGAAATTCCACGTGCTTGTGTGTTCGGGCACCTTGCTCTCCATCAATTTCCTACTCGAGCTCAGTCTTCTTTTTACCGTACAAGCTAATTTGACTTACGTTAGCCCTAGCATTCGGATTGGGCTGGACTTGCGCGGTAATTGCTATTGACTTGCCTTCATCTCTTGAATTGAAGAATTCAACTTGGAAATCTGCTTGAATAAATTCTCGACGGTGCTTTGATTGTCCCTCTTGGTCTTATTAATCTCCTCTTGCATCTGTTGTTGATAGGCAATGGTACTCTTCTGAGAAGTAATCATTTCAGCCATCATTTTCTCCAACGGGCTGCTCTGGTCCGCCTGGCCAGACGGACCAGTCTGCTGCTGAAATTGCTGCGGGAATTGCCTTTCATGTGGAGGTCTGTAGGGTTGTTGAAACCCTTGTTGCTGCAGTGGTTGATATTGTTGATGATGGTATGTAGGTTGTTGGAATGATTGTTGTGGAGGATTCCTTGGCGGTTGTGGCGCTTGATCATCTTGTCTCCACCTTAAGTTCGGATGAACCTTGTTCTGTCCATTCCAATTGCCAGCTGCATTAACATCCTCGCCTTGACATTGCAAATATGTGTGCCCTCTTTGACCACATGCACCACATGTGTGATCAGCCATTGTGCGCGAAGTTGAAGAGGAAGAGGAACGAGGATTCCTCTCCTTAAATAACCGATCCAATTTGTCTTCGAGTTGGCTGAATTTTTCCTCCATTTTCATCCCAACCTTCATATCAAGATCGTCTAGAAAGTCTCCACTCAAAAGGTTCACAGATTTCCTTTGCATCCTTGGTCCTTTGTATTGTGAGGTGGACTCGACAAGGCCTTCAATGATTGTCTTCGCGTCAGTGTAGTAGCTATTAGCGAAGCTTCCCTTCAATCCGACATTCACCATGGTCTTTGACTCATCTGTCATTCCTTGGTAGAAGCATTGCAGCAGATCCACATCAGAAAAACCATGGTTTGGGCATCTATCAACTAGCTTCCTAAATCGCTCCCAGTATGCTCCAAAGGACTCGTCAAGCTCTTGAGTAATCCCGGAAATCTCCTTTTTGAGTACATTCGTCTTGGATTGAGGAAAATACTTGTCCAGGAATATCTGACGCATTTAAGCCCAAGTAGTAATAGACCTAGGTCGAAGTCCAGAAAACCATGCTCGAGCTCCATCTTGTAGAGTAAAAGGGAATGCTTTGAGCTTGAAAGCATCCAAATGACCTTGCCTGTGCAGATCACAGACCTGATTGAATCCCTCCACAAAAGCAAAAGGATTCTCATTCAGCTTCCCATAGAGCTTTGGACATGCCGCGACCAAATTCAGCTTCACATCTATCTGTTCAGTGGTGGTTAAGTTGATTGGTCCGGGCAAGTCCTCTCCCAAGTTCCTTGAACCTGAGTTCATCTTCAGATTGGCTCCTTCTTCTTCAGCCATGATCTCTTCTTCAGATTCAGAATTGTTGTCTTCAGAAAACGGGTCTATTTGACCAGTCGGACCGATTTCAGACTCTGACTCGCTAGTTCTTTCCTCTGTCTGGCCAGTCGGACCTGTTTCTGCTTGTGACAACACTGGTTGCTTTTGCAGCTTTGTTGCCTTCAGGTTCCTTTTCGCAGTCTTTTCAATTTCTGGATCGAAGTGTAGAAAAGGGCGAGAAGACCTACTCATGCAACACTTAAAAAGCACAAAAGATCAGTAGGAAAAATTAGCTAAAAGAAAACACCGTTCCCCGGCAACGGCGCCAATTTGGTGGTCGCCATTTACACCAAATAATCCTGCAAAATTACTAGAACTAGAATTAGTATAGCAACAGGTATCGAACACAAGGAACAGAGTATTTTATACCTAAAATTCCTATTGATCAAGGATTTGGTTAGCAACCACGCAAGTTTGAGAATTTTCTAAACTAAAACAAACGAAAATAAAAGCAGGAATTAAACACGAAATGAACTTAATGCAAATAAAAACGGGTCCAGCGAGATGATTCACACACACACACAATCGATCACTGACACTATTAATTAATTAATCCACTTAAATCAATTGATTGTAGGACACCGTAATTAAACTGACATATCCTCTATTCCCCCTTAATTATTCGGTAATCGCCATGGTGGGCATTCAAACGACTACTTCTCTAAATTAGATGCAACCTACGTTGGTGGACAATCAATAAATTTAACACCTAATCAGCTTTAAGAACTAAGGGAACCCAATTTAGGAGCCTACTCGTATGGTGGGCATCTAATAGTCTCCTACCAAATTAATCCAATTGTCCTAAGAACAATTTGCTACTTATTTAGCATAACCCCACGAGAAACGATGGAAGTACTAAATTAGTTAAGAATTAAACTAACCTAGGGTGATCAAGGCTAAATTAATTAATCTAATTAATTAAACCTAGATTAATTCAGAACCTAAGTGATTTAATTTTAAGCCCTAGTCTCACGAAAATATGGTGGTGTGTGTTTCACATCTCGCCGGCCCTAAAAAGACTTAGCCGCGCATATCGGCCGGACTGGCCAGACATACCAGTTTACTGGATAGAACACAAAACATGCTGAAAATCAAGAAATAATTGTGCATGAAAATTCAAACTATTACGGAATCAATTAAACACGAATTGAAACTAAATTAAACCTAAGGAATAAGAAAATACCAAATTAAGTCTTCAAATCATCCAACAGGAAAATAAAACGGAAGCATCCAAATTCGGGAATGTAAATGGAAGCAGGAACATGTTGTTTTCTCCAAATCAAAACTAGAATCAATGTCATAAAACTGAAATTCGGAATCTAAAAATCTGAATTAAACCTTCGGTGTCGGATCTCTCTCGGCTTCGGATCTCTCTTCGGTTCCAGGATGGTTTCGAACGGTGATGATTAAAATAATGAATGCTTCTCCTCGTTGGCTGCGTGAATGAGATGATGATAAGAATTATAATATAATAATAACTCCTCCTCCTCGTTGACGGCGTGAATTGGGATGATAAATGATAAGGAATAATATAATAATCTCTCCTCCTCTTCTTCATTGACGGTAAGATGATGATGAATGATGATTCATTCAAGTGAGGTGTGAGTTGTGAATCATGTATGCGTGCGTCTATGGATTCGGATGATATATCTTGTGTGGCGCCTCTTCTAATCCTTTATATATATATATATATGCTCATTCCTTTCCTTCTCCAATTAGGTCTTCTAAGTATGGAAAGATATAATATAAAGAATATTATATTAATTTATTTCCACACTTAATTTTTCTCTTAATTTCTTCTGGATTAAGCATATATTTCCTTTAATTCGCACCCGCCACATCAATGCCTCATCAACGCCACATCATCATAAGAAACTGCAAAACAAACACCAAAACGCAATCCAACCGCCAAAATATCGCCAAACTAAACGGAATATGGATCGTATGAATTTAGACCTATTGGTGATCGCTGTATTGCACCAAATAATCCTGTAAAAATCAGAGAATTACTTCAGTATAGTTCACAGGTATCGAACACAGGGAACGGACGACTAGACACTTTATTTTTCCTACTTATCTAGGGTTTTGGTTAGCAACCACGCAAGAATTGGGTTTTCTATTAAACTACGAACTTGTAAAATTAAAAGCAAGAATAAAAACAGAAAACGGAATTTAAACTGTATTAACTGGGCAACTGAAGGCAGGTCCAGCAGAATATTCATGCACACATAATTCCAATCCTCGGCACTTAATATGAATTAATCTCAAGAATCTACTAGTTATAGACCACCGTAACTTAAACTGCGTGATCCTCACTCCCACTTACTTATTCGGTAACCGCCATGTTGGGCATAGAAACGGCTACTTCCCTAACCTAGCTACAACCTACGTTGTTGGGCGTCAATAAGATTTATAGCTAGACAGCTTTATCGAACTAAGGGAGCCTAGTATAGGAGCCTACTCGTATGTTGGGCATCTCATAGTCTCCTATCGGTTTAATCCAATTACTCTTACGAATAATTTCGCTACTTACCTAGCCTTGTTCCACGAGAAACGATGGAAGTACTAAGTTAGCTACGCATGCGCAACCTAGGGTGATCAAGCCTAAACTACTAGCCAGATTAATTAATTCAGAATTATCCCGAAACCCTTTTGATTAATTATGAGCACCTAAGCCTCATGAACTGTTCACGTGTGCATTCACATTCTGCCGGACCCTAAAAAGTTTAGCTACTCATGCTGACGCTTCGGTTGGACAACTGGGACAGTTTGCAGAACAGAAACATGAACACGAATAACCCTAAATTTAGCATGCACGAAATTTAAACTAATTAAGGTACGAACTAGCAGAAAATAATAACTTACGAAATTTAACTAAAATCTTGAATTGAAATAACAAAGAGGTTCGAATGTAAAATATTAAGTTCTTAGAAAACGATTAAATTCAAAACGGAAATAAAACTAGAGTTCAACTACGAATTTAAAGAACATAAGTCTGAAATTAAAAGGTGTTTTTCTTCTTCTAATAGCTACGGAAATCTGGTTCAGCTGGTTCGGAAGGTTGTCCGGCTTCGGCGGTCGGCTTGGGCGGTTCGGCGGCGCGATCGTGCGGCGGTGGTCGTGCGGTGGTTCAGAAGGGAGCAATGGCCGGAATGTGAGCTCGGGATGTTTGGGACGTGTTCTATGGTGTAGAGAATTGTCTCGCGTGTGTAATTTTCGTCCCTCATCATCCTCTTATATACTCCTCATTTTCTTCCTCTCCAAGGTAGGTTAGATCTTGATTAGGAAAAGATTTGGGTAGATAAGGAAACCGGATCTTTCCTTAACCACCTTAAGATATTTTCTTGATCCTTTCCTTTTCTCATAACCGTTCCTTTCTCGCGATTTTCCGCGCCTTTTCTTCACCAAAACGCGCCAATTAATATCCTTGTCATCCCGCCACGTCGGCGCCAAAAACTTGCATTATACGCCATCTGCGATCGCACCGTTGGCCAATTGACGCACTTTTCGGCCTGAAATCACTAAGTACGAAAACGACTCATCAAATATCCTTACACTTGATTTATGCTCGCCCTCGAGTATAAGGAGAGAAAAAGATAAGTACTTAGTTATTTCGGCCCAATCCCCAAGACTCAAAACAAAAATAAAAGACTCAAGGAAAATAAAGACACGACAAACAAGGACATAAAGACACGAACAAAAACAAAGACACGAAACAAACACACGGACTCAAATAAAAACAAGAAAAACGACGACATGAAGCAGCACCAATCAATCCAAAATTCTCAACACCAATTAACTAGCCAAGCAAATCAAATCATACAAATATGATCTCATCAAGCAAGTAGACGATGCAAATTTCGAAACTAAACACACATATATCAACTTGGTCAAAATCTAAACAATGTGGATCTCCTCAAGGTTCGCTCATCACTCAACTAATCTAAGTCCGGTTCAAGCCACTCAAGAAAATAAATCCACGCAATTACGATAAGAGATCGTCACAATAGCAATATCAAGGAGGTCTTTCTCATTAGGTTGTAATGGGGCTTAGGACTTAGACAAATTGATGTTGGTAAGGGTCCTAGGGGTACTAAGCTCCATAAAAATTACAATTTAATGTTATGCAGATCAAATTCACTTGCTTGTGCAATCAATACAAAAATTTAAAACATCCCACCACTTAACAATTTCGAACAAATGCTACAATTATGTAATGTACCCATTTTTTCTTTTCTTTTTTATATATATTTTTTTCTGCCACATCTTTTTTTTTTTCTAAATATTTCATATGTATTTTTCGTGGCATAAATTTTTTCTTCTTTTTTCACATTATGGGTACAGACTGTCTCAACTGGGCAATCAGGCCACTTAAAATCTGCTTTCTTCTTTCGCAGCTTATACATTCAACTTTCGGCCTATACAAATCTTTTTGCAGCACCTCTTACTTTGGTAGGTAGAGGACATATGTAACAATCCTCTAAACAACATCTATCATGCACAAGAAAGTTTATAAGACACGCAATAACATGGGTCAAGAGAAAGTTTAAAAAGGCCTTGGCTAAATTTTTACTAACTCATATCAAAGAATCAGTCAAGGCTCAACTTGGCTCACTAGGGGATAATTTAGGGTCGGAAAATTTTTGTCGCGGCCGTTTGGCTAAAAATCCCTAGTGCCTCCTATCATGTATCACAAATGACTCAAACTTATTGCAATTTTGCGGATAAACACTCTCAAAAGAAATAGTAGGAAGTGTCCTACTTTAGGCTCAAATCTAATTTAAGTGAGTGGTTTAATAAAATTCGATCCAACAAAGTTTATTTTTCGTCATCCCAAATTACATACACATATGTGCCTAGATCTAATTTTCACAAAGTCTGCAAGCAAGAATATTGAAACACAAAAGCACAAATAAGACATGCTTGAACATAGAAATCGGCGCTTCAAAAAAATCGAAAATTTTGGCATGCTTCGACACAAAATAAACCCCCCTCCTTACACTTAAAACTTGCTCGCCCTCGAGCAAGAAGAAAAGACAAAACAAAGAGAGAAGGCATGACAAAATAAAAACAAAAACACCCTCCTTACACTTGAACCCTTTCAAGTGTAAGAACATACAAACGACAAAAAGAAAATAAACTACCCCTCCTTACACTTGAACCCTTTCAAGAGTAAGGACACAAAAGACTCACAAACACAGACTCAAAACAGAAAACAAAAACAAAAACACAAATTGGGGAGAAAAGTTACTTGGCGCCTCGCTTGGGCAAGCGAGGCAGTCGGCTCATCACAGTACGGCGCAAGCGGTCAACACGGCGTCCCAAAGAGTTTAAGTCAGTGCGCAGCAGCTCCACAGAATCTCCACCTACACTCGAAGATGCACTCGAGACACGAGGTCCCGGTGGATAGAACTGAATGTCCTGGTTAGGCAGTTCGTACACTAAGCGAGAATGTCTCAACAACGACATATCAAACGAAGTGGGAGGGGGCACTGGATTTAAAAACTGAGCATCATATATCACAAAATTACGTTCAATGAACGTAGCAAGTACGTGGCACAATGTGAGGTGTCGTGCGGTGTGACTAGATATGATGAACATATTCTTGGCAATCCAATAAGCAAGGTTGACCGGTCGGCCGGCATGCATACACCACAAGAAATACAACTCATTTGTCGTTACCTTATCAAAAGCCGTACGCTTACCAGTGAGGTTGTGGACTAGGTATTGATGACAAAGGCGGAGAGCGGGATCCTCGATGTAGCACACGTACGAACCCGAGGATTGAAAGTCCTCCGGGTCGGTTGGTGCTAGAAGCCTCCATGCTTCCATCGATCCTATGTATTGCGGATCCTTGTTCGGCAAGCAATGCGAACCCATCTCATATCTCAACTCAAGGAAATGATCAAAACTCGTTATACCTAAACGCGCACTCCACTCGGCCAAAGACAAATTATACATATTTCCAAACAACCGAAACTCAATACAAGGCACATACAAATCCGTATCATGCTGAAAGTGAAATATATTAAAGAATTCCCTAGCAAGCTCCTTAAAACACAAGTAATGATGTGATTCCAACAACCAAGACCAACCAATTCTTTTAAAATATCGAAAGAAAGGAGCGATAATACCTGTTCGGCGGTGGTGCGACATCTTCTTCTTCAACTTGTTGGAAAGGCACAATGGCAAGTGCTTGGGCTCGAGCTTGAGCAGCGGCGGCCTCAGCGGAAGCTTGAGCGGCGGCGCGGCGGCGCTGTAACTCTGGGTCATCCTTGTATGCTGTGAACCACTTTGCGGCGGCGCGGAGTCCAGATCTTTTCTTCGGCGGCATGATGTATCGGTTGTGCAGTTGGTAGGGTGGTGGAGAGGGAAGTTGTAAATCTTGTTGAAAATTCTTTGAGAGAGAGAGAGAGAGAGATGTGGACGGCGGTAATGGGAGGAAGTTATGGGAATAGTGGCAAGTGGGTAGGGTTCAAGATTTCCTTCCTTTTATAGTTGCTAACTTTTGCACTTTGACCCCTCCACTTGCACAAATTGGAAAAGTTACCCCATCTCTTGCAATTGAGTCCTCAAACTCTTTCCTTCTAATTTTTTACCACACTCTCCTTACACTTAAACCTTTTCATCCTCAACCAAAAATTCTAAAAAATAAGAAGAAAAAACATCCAGCATAAAATCGGCAAAAATAAATAAAAACACGAAAAATTAAAATAAAACGCGGGTTGCCTCCCAGTAGCGCCTCTCTTTAAAGTCTTCGGCTAGACCTCCTCTTCAAAGAGTCAAACGTAAGAGGGAATGGACAAGCTCTGCTCGTCCACATCTTTCATCATGGCGGCTGCATGGTAGATTTTAAGGCGATGGCCATTTGCGGTGAAAGCTTCGTCCGAATCCAGTTTTCTGTATGACCACTGCTCCGCTTGGCCAAGCGGAGCGCACTCGGAATGGACCAATCCATCTGGACCTAAGCTTTCCCGGCATGATCCGTAGGCGTGATTGATACAGCAAGACAAGTTGCCCTGGCTCAAATTTCTTCAAACGAATAGCCTTATCATGCCATGCCTTATTACGATCTTTGTATTGCATGGCCGCGTCATAGGACTCCATCTGAATCTCTTCCAACTCTTGCAGCTGATATTTTCTTTCCTTTGCACATTCGGTTGGGTCATTGTTGATTTTCTTAACAGCCCACCAAGCTTTGTGCTCCAGTTGCACAGGCAGATGACATTGCTTACCAAAAATCAATCTGTATGGAGACATTCCGAGAGGAGTTTTATAGGCTGTCCGATAAGCCCATAAGGCGTCATCCAGCCTTGTACTCCAATCCTTCCTTGACGGATTGACAGTGTTCTCCAATATAGACTTGATTTCTCGATTAGACACTTCAGCTTGTCCATTCGATTGAGGATGGTAAGCGGTAGAGACTCGGTGAGCTACTCCATACTTCTTCATTAATGATTCTATGGTGCGGTTGCAAAAGTGTGTGCCTTGATCGCTTATTATAGCTTTAGGCACTCCAAATCTGCAAAAAATGTTAGTACGGAGAAATCCTGCAACAACTTTATAATCATTAGTTTTGGTGGCTTTCGCCTCGACCTACTTAGAAACATAATCGACAGCAAGTAAAATATACACGTTCCCATTTGAGTGTGGAAACGGACCCATGAAATCCATCCCCCATACATCGAAAATTTCACAAAATCTTAAAGGCTTTTGGGGCATTTCATCTCTCATGGATATATTTCCAGTCATTTGACAACGTGTACAAGACTTACAGTACTTATAAGCGTCGAGGTGTAGGCGTGGCCAAAAGAATCCCGCATCCAACACCTTCCGTGCGGTTCTTTTTGGACCAAAATGTCCACCATAAGCAGAAGAGTGGCAATGGAATAAGACATCTTCTTGCTCTTCTTCGGGTATGCATCTTCGAATCACTTGATCGACTCCCATTTTCCAAAGAATTGGGGAGTCCCAATAGTACTGCTTGCACTCGCTTTTCAACTTAGCTTTTTGAGCGTGAGTAAACTCGGGTGGAAGCTGCTTAGATGTCAAATAATTCACAATATTAGCAAACCAAGGTAAATTAGAAGTCTTACCCACCGTCTCGAACCCCTTCGACTTGATGGTGTCTCGGTTGGCCAACTGAGACACTTTCTGAACTTGTATAGCAAAACACTGTTCCGATAGCAGTTGGGCAAGGCTGGAGACAGTCTCTGGAACAGCATATAAGTGTTCTTCTGGAAAGGTCTCGTTGATTGGCTCTCCATCATCTTCTTGATTTAATCAGCTTAAGTGATCCGCCACATGATTTTCAGCTCCATTCTTGTCCTTCACTTCCCAATCGAATTCTTGTAGCAAAAGAATCCATCAGATAAGCCTTGGCTTTGATTCCTTCTTTGCAAGGAGATGCTTGACGACGGCATGATCGGTATAGACGATTATCTTCGAGCCGAGTAAATAAGAACGGAATTTATCAAAGGCAAACACGATTGCCAACAGCTCCTTCTCTGTGGTGGAATAGTTACATTGAGCCGGATTTAATATCTTTGATGCATAGTAAATCACATGGCTCTCCTTCCCGAATTTCTATCCCAGTACTGCTCCGATTGCCCAATCGGAGGCATCGCACATTATTTCAAAGGGCTTATTCCAATCCTGCGGCTGCATCACCGGAGCTGTTGTAAGTTTATCTTTTAGGAGGGCAAAGGCCTCCTTACACTTGTCATCGAAATCAAATTCGATCTCTTTTTGCAGTAGCCTTGTCAATGGTTGAGCTCTCTTTGCGAAATCCTTGATAAAACGCCGATAGGAACCGGCGTGCCCTAGAAAACCGCGGACTTCTTTTGGCGTAGTAGGGTACGGTAATTTGGCTATGGACTCAACCTTGGCCTTGTCGACTTCAATCCCTCTTTTAGAAACGATATGATCGAGCACAATTCCCTCGGTCACCATGAAATGGCATTTTTCATAATTCAACACCAAATTCTTTTCGACGCACCGGGCTAGGACCTTGTCTAGATTCTTCAAGCACGTAGTGTAAGAGTCACCGTAGACGGTGAAGTCATCCATGAAGACTTCTATGCAATTCTCGATAAGGTCCGAGAATATACTCATCATGCACCTCTGAAAGGTGCCCGGCGCGTTACACAATCCAAACGGCATTCGGCGGTAAGCGAACGTTCCATATTGGCATGTGAACGTTGTCTTGTCTTGATCTTCATCTCGAACATGGATTTGGAAATAACCGCTATATCCGTCTAGAAAACTGAAATAGACTTGCCCCGCAAGTCTCTCTAGCATTTGATCGATGAAAGGAAGCGGGAAATGATCCTTGCGTGTGGCCGAATTCAGCTTCCGGTAATCGATGCACATGCGCCATCCCGTCACTAAACGTACCGGAACCAGTTCATTCTTCTCGTTCTCCACCACTTGAAATCCGGATTTCTTTGGTACGACGTGCACGGGACTCACCCATTTGCTATCCGATATGGGGCAAATAATACCCATTGACAACAGCTTCAAAACTTCCTTTAGTACGACCTCCCGCATATTCGGATTGAGCTTCCTTTGTTGGTCGCGGAAAGGCTTGCTATCAGGCTCCATCAAAATCGAATGCTCACATACATCCGGACTTATACCTGTAATGTCGGCTAAAGTCCAGCCTATAGCCTTCTTATGCTTCTTCAAAACTTCAAGCAGTGCCATCTCTTGATTGTCATCAAGCTCTTTGTTGATGATGACGGGCAGCGTCTCATTCTCTCCCAGATATGCATACTTCAGATGTGTAGGGAGCTGTTTCAGTTCTAGCTTCGGAGCTTTGACGATAGAGGGCAACAGTTTCTCAGAGGTGTCTCGGTTGGGCAACTGAGACACGTTACTGACAGTTTCCATCTTTGGGGCTGCGTACAGAGCTAAGATGCTCTCTCTGATCTCCTCATCTCTCATATCTTTGACGTCTGCCTCGGTCAGTCCTTGAGTCAAGGTAACTTCCATCTTATCCTGCACCACATACGTCTCAAGATATTCTTGGACAATAGCATCAATGGAGTCAGTATAAAAAGCATTCTCATTCTCATGATCGTAGGGTTTCTTTAGTTCTTCAGTTATCCTATTAACATAAGTTTCATTATGATATGCCACACTAATTGAACCCTCATCCACATTAATTATGGCTTTTACTGTCTTTAAAAATGGTCTTCCTAATAATACTCCTGCAGTTCCCTCAATTTGTCTATCATTCGTATCAATTACATAAAAATCAGCCGGATAGACAAAATTATTGATTCTGACTAAAATGTTCTCAAGCAAACCAATCGGAGCAATGCATGACCTATCTGCTAATTGGATAATCACTTTAGTGGGTATTAATTCAGCTCCTACCAATTGATTATATACAGATAAGGGCATAACATTTATAGATGCTCCTAGATCACACATGGCTTGTTTAATCATGACATCACCCATCAGACAGGGAAGTGTGAACATACCTGGGTCGGCACATTTAGCAGGAAGCATCTTTTGTATAATCGCCGACACCGTGTGATCGAACAGGACTTTCCCGGACTTGGGAACTTTTCCAGCTATGAAGTCCTTCACAAATTTTCCGAACTTTGGAATCTTTACGGCTTCAAGGAAAGGGATATTTATCTCCAATTTCTCAAACAACTTCATGTAATCCATGCTTTCCTTGTTCGGCGTTCTCTTTCTTTCTAAAGCTTCCGGAAATGGTGGAGGAAGTATCGGTTCAGACTCCGATTGGCTAATCGGAACAGTTTCCTCTTCTCGTTCTGGTTCAGCATCTTCAGCACGCGGCTCTTCTGAACAGTAGGGTTGTGCAGGCTGTTCTGCGGCCTTCTTCTTTTCTGCCGGCTTTTCTGGGTGTCTCGCTTGCACAACTGGGCCAAGCAGTTCTTTTCCTCCACGCAGCGTAATCTGACTGCAGTTATGGGCATTTGGATTTTGCTGTGGCTGAGCTGGAAGCTGTCCTTGAGAATTCTTTATCTCCTGCATAGTAGAATTCAACTTACTCATTTGCTTGGCCAACTGATCCATTGTAGCTTGCTGGTCCTTCTTCGTTTGATTCATCTCTCGCTGAGTTTGGATTATCTCCTTCTGTATTTGTTGTTGAAATGCAGTAGTGTCTTTCTGTGAAGAAACCATTTCAGCCAAGAGTTTTTCCAATGGATTCTGGTGCTCCGGTTGGGCAACTGGAGCACTCTGCTGCTGGAACTGCCTTTGATGCGGAGGCCTATACGTCTGCTGGTAGCTATTCTGATTAGGAGCCTGGTAAGGCTGCTGGTATGGCTGCTGAAATTATTGTTGAGGCGGATTCCTCTGTTGAAATTGTTCTTCCGGTTGCCTCCATCGAAGGTTCGGATGAACCCCTTGCTGTCCGCTCCAATTTCCAGCTGCGTTTACTTCTTCTCCTGGACATTGTAGTGAGGTATGTCCTTTTTCTCCACACGCTCCGCATGCGTGATCGGCATTTGATCGGCTTGAAGCGGGAGCGTTCTGCTTGAGTAGCAAGTCGAGCTTGTCTTGTAATAGGCTGAATTTTGCCTCCACTTTATTATCGATCTCATCCAAGTAGTCAGAATGAGACCAATTTACAGCTCTCCTTGTTGGTCTCGGCCCCTTGTATTGTGAGGTGGATTCCGCAAGTCCTTCGATTATATTTCTTGCATCTTCGTAGAGGCTTGTATGGAAATTCCCCCTTAGACCGATATCAACCATGGCTTTGGCTTCGTCTGTCATTCCTTGATAAAAAATGCGTAGAAGCTCCACATCCGAGTAGCCATGGTTCGGACAACTATCGACGAGTCGTCCAAATCTCTCCCAGTATGCGCCAAAGGTCTCATCGAGTTCTTGAGCAATCCCGGAAATCTGCTTCTTTAATGTATTTGTCTTTGACTGCGGGAAATACTTCTTTAGGCCCACGTCGTGATCGTATTCGGCTTTAAACTAGAGAACCACGCTTGTGCTCTGTCTTGAAGAGTGAATGGAAAGGCCTTGAGCTTGAAAGCGTCTACAGCGCCTGCTAGGTGCAGATTACACACTTGGTTGAACGACGCCAAAAAGGAATTTGGATTTTCGTTCGTCCTTCCATAAAACTTTGGCATGGCAGTGACCATGTTCAGCTTGACATCAATTTGTTCTGTAGTAGTGATTTGGATTGGACCAAGTAGGTCCGCTCCCATGTCAAGCGATCCGGTATTCATCCTCAAGGGTGGTGGATCATGCACTTCGTCCTCCATCTCTTCCTCCTCTCGATTCTCGAGCTTATTCTTACCGGAGTGTTGTGGAGTGTTTTGTCGAACAAAACAGTCTCTGGTTCTGAGTCGCTGATCGGATCAACGGCGGATGTTTTGTCTCCTGGTTGGGCAGTTAAGACGTCTGCTGCCCTGGACAGAATTTGTTGCTTTTGCAGCTTTGTCTCCTTCCTATTTCTTTTAGCTGTTTTCTCGATCTCAGGATCGAATATCAGATTAGGCTTGGAAGACCTGCTCATGCAACATTAAAAAGCACGAAAGATTAGTAGAAAAATCAAAGAAACTAGTTAACACCGTTCCCCGGCAACGGCGCCAATTTGGTGAACGCTGTATTGCACCAAATAATCCTGTAAAAATCAGAGAATTACTTCAGTATAGTTCACAGGTATCGAACACAGGGAACGGACGACTAGACACTTTATTTTTCCTACTTATCTAGGGTTTTGGTTAGCAACCACGCAAGAATTGGGTTTTCTATTAAACTACGAACTTGTAAAATTAAAAGCAAGAATAAAAACAGAAAACGGAATTTAAACTGTATTTCTCTGGGCAAGCGAAGGCGGAGTCCAGCGAGAATATTCATGCACACATAATTCCAATCCTCGGCACTTAATATGAATTAATCTCAAGAATCTACTAGTTATAGACCACCGTAACTTAAAGCTGCGTGATCCTCACTCCCACTTACTTATTCGGTAACCGCCATGTTGGGCATAGAAACGGCTACTTCCCTAACCTAGCTACAACCTACGTTGTTGGGCGATTCAATAGATTTAATAGCTGAGACGGCTTTATCGAACTAAGGGAGCCTAGTATAAGAGCCTACTCGTATGTTGGGCATCTCATAGTCTCCTATCGGTTTAATCCAATTACTCTTACGAATAATTTCGCTACTTACCTAGCCTTGTTCCACGAGAAACGATGGAAGTACTAAGTTAGCTACGATCGCGCAACCTAGGGTGATCGGCCCTAAACTACTAGCCGATTAATTAATTCGAATTATCCCGAAACCCTTTTGATTAATTATGAGCACCTAAGCCTCATGTCTTGTTCACGTGTGCATTCACATTCTGCCGGACCCTAAAAAGTTTAGCTACTCATGCTGACGCTTCGGTTGGACAACTGGGATAGTTTGCAGAACAGAAACATGAACACGAATAACCCTAAATTTAGCATGCACGAAATTTAAACTAATTAAGGTACGAACTAGCGGGAAAATAATAACTTACGAAATTTAACTAAAATCTTGAATTGAAATAACAAAGAGGTTCGAATGTAAAATATTAAGTTCTTAGAAAACGATTAAATTCAAAACGGAAATAAAACTAGAGTTCAACTACGAATTTAAAGAACATAAGTCTGAAATTAAAAGGTGTTTTTCTTCTTCTAATAGCTACGAAAATCTGGTTCAGCTGGTTCGGAAGGTTGTCCGGCTTCGGCGGTCGGCTTAGGGCGGTTCGGCGCGCGATCGTGCGGCGGTGGTCGTGCGGTGGTTCGGAAGGGAGCAATGGCCGGAATGTGAGCTCGGGATGTTTGGGACGTGTTCTATGGTGTAGAGAATTGTCTCGCGTGTGTAATTTTCGTCCCTCATCATCCTCTTATATACTCCTCCTTTTCTTCCTCTCCAAGGTAGGTTAGATCTTGATTAGGAAAAGATTTGGGTAGATAAGGAAACCAGATCTTTCCTTAACCACCTTAAGATATTTTCTTGATCCTTTCCTTTTCTCATAACCGTTCCTTTCTCGCGATTTTCCGCGCCTTTTCTTCACCAAAACGCGCCAATTAATATCCTTGTCATCCTGCCACGTCAGCGCCAAAAACTTGCATTATACGCCACTGCGACTGCACCAGTTGGCCAATTGACGCACTTTTCGGCCTGAAATCACTGAGTACGAAAACGACTCATCACCTATCAATCACAAGCATAAACCATATAGGGTCAAAATAAATACATTATAAATGAACACTTATTAAAAATAATACTTACCGTAGCTTGAGAGTGTTGCAGGGTTGAACGGGACCCTCCCTTGTTCTTATTGATCCTAGTGCCCAGCTTTGGCTCTGAAAGACTACTACGAGACGCAGTATCCAACTTCTGCACAACCTATGGCCTCGCCCAATATTCATTTAGGGCAGCCCACCTCTCAACAATATAGTATGATGATTTTACTAGTCGTCCATCCTTCAACTCATTGTGCTAGCCATAGACGGCCTTCTCCCATTCATGAAGCCATTGAAAGTGTTCCTGCAATTTCCAAAATGGAACATGTTAATAAATTAAAGTGTTAAACAATGAGTGTTTTCAATTTTAATACAAAAAAACTTGCCTTGAATTCTTCAAAATATTACTCCTTAATTTCTGGGGGAGTCGGCTTCCAAGTGAATCCAGTCGGATTATTAATGAATTTGAAACATTCGACAATTGTATGTGCACATTCGGAAGGCTCAAGCAATCTCATAAAATATAAATCTATTTTTAGAGGTTAATTGCAAGCTATTGATGTTTTCAAACAAAAATAATTGGTTATTACATACCCATCAGCAGAAATCTCAAACGAGCGACTGCTATCAACGGTAACAGAGTTGGCATTGCCAACAGACGTCGTGGACCCAATGGGTGGGGTACCTGGCTTAGTAGATGGAGAGACTCCACGTGCAGCAAGAGCTAATATTGTCCTGCCACCACGACCTCTCGGAGGTTCCATGTATTAACCTGTCTGAAAACAACAAATAATTAGTGTAACCATAAAATAATGAGATCAAGTTAGCAGACATGTTATATATTAACCGGATTAAACTCGTAAATATTACTAGTTGTCACTAAAATTCTCCTCTTCCGAACTCACTACATGTTCTTCTTCTTCTTCTTCTTCTTCTTCTTCTTCTTCTTCTTCTTCTTCTTCACAATATCGTTCATCAACAACTTCATCATCGATCTCTATTGTTTTACCTCTTGGATGAATTAACGATATATCACCTTCTATAGTCGTGTCATTCCATAGAGGCGGTGTAGTGTGTGTGCATAGTGGAGAGGGTACATAGTTTACATAGGAGTTTATCTCATCATCTTCTCCGGCATGAGACAGTTTTCATTTTCTTCAGCTTCTACTGCGATGAATGAGACTTCATCATCAGATGAGTCCATGAAGTTCTCTGCCTCTTTAGAATCATCTGAAAGCTCTCCAAAGAATGAATGTTTGGTGCTTATTGGCGAACTTCTCTCTTCGAGCTTGTCGCACAGCTCTCTCAGCTGCACTCAGCTCTAAACATTCGTACTAGTAGTGCCCATCTTTCTTGCAGTTGTAACATGAAGAGGGTCTGCTTGGTTTGTGTTCGGACTTATCAAGCTTGGAAGCAGATTCTTCATTCCTGCATTCAGAGAGTTTTTGGTTATGATCTCCTTTAGAAGGTGAATCATACTTACCTTGGGATTTTCGGTAGGATTTCTTCATCTTGATCCTCTTATCCTTCTCTCTATGTACTTAAGGGCCAACAGAGCATATCGTTCAGCCAAGGTTCTTTCAAGTAGGAATCGAGACCGAGCTTGTTGACGTTGTTTGATTACTCACCGCTTGTTGTTGGAGTCTTGCCGACCGATGCCTTTAGGGCATGATCATGTGTAGTGTTAGCTCCATCCCTTATCTTGTGAGGTAGACTGAACTCTAACTCCTCTGACTTTAATTTAGAAAATATATGGTCAGTAGAAACAGAATCAAGGTCAGAGTGTCGAAGATACGTGGCGAATGAACTCTAGCGTCCTTCAGGCAATGCCCGCAGTATCTTCAGGTTCATCTCACTGTTCGAGAGTGTCTTCCCTAGCCCGTTAATTGTGTTCATTATGCTTGTGAGTCTGTCGTTCAGATCTTCAATTCTCTCATTGGGCTTGAGGGTGAGTCTCTCAAGCTTCTGGAGCTCCAATGTTAGTTTGTTATTCTTGATCTTCTGAGTTCCCCGACTCTGTAACGCCAGTGCATCCCAGAGTTCCTTTGCGGACTTGCAGTCCTGAACCCTGCCGAGATAAGAATCACTTAGAGTTGTTAGAATAACATTACGTGCAACTCTATCTAGATTATGGAGCTTCTTCTCTTCAGGCGTTTAGTCAGATTTGTTCTTGGCGATCTTCTCCCCTATTTCGGCTCCACCTTCCTTAATGAATTTAACGCTATTATTGAGAGGAATGATAGGACCGATTTCCAGCATATCAGACATGTTGTCATGTAGTGAGGTCAAATATGCCTCCATTCTCACGCGCCATACGCCATAGTTCTCTACAGAGAACTTGGGTACCATTTGGATCCTTGACATATCAGACATAATGCACAGTTTATGGGTTTAGGATGAATGAAGAGATGTTATGTTGTGAAAAATGTTTTAAAGGATCAGTTCGAGTAGACCAATTTCAAACAACAAAAGTCAAAAGAACTCCTGCTTTTATACCAATTGTTGGTCCCGAGTCAAAAGTTCAGGTGTAGAGGGGTGGTGAATACACCTAAAAACCTTTTTCAAACTCAAATGTGACAGTCCGTTATACGGAGGTTGCCTACTGAATGAATTCAGCAGACCAAGCAAGTTGTTCTTGATCGCGTGGCAGAGTGACTGAAGAGGTTGAGCTCTGCTAGCTGACTTAATGTCAGAATTCAGTAGCATTCAGTAGAGTGCGGAATATGTATGCCCGATTCAGTTTGTTTGAAAACGTTTTTTATCAAATCAGTTCAGTAGATTAGTGCGACGTTTTAAGCTTGTACTAAAAATGCAGTTGTATGATTTTGTAAATATATTTTCAGTTATGAGCAGTTAATCAATGCAACAGTTAACGACACAACAATTTTAAAGTGGTTCGGATACGCAAGATCCTACGTCCACTGTCCTGAACAAGGCAGGAAATTATTTTATTATACCAAGTTAGTCTCAGTTAGTTTGTGCGCTGGACAAACAGTAACTTGTGATTATACTAAGCAAGTCTCAGTTTACAGGGTCAAACAATTTTGTTTGAATGTATCTCAAACTATGAAGGAGTTCCTAACACTAAGAACAGTTTAATAAATGAACTCCTTCGATCTGAGCTATGGATATTACAATGAGCTTAGGTTAGAGAGTGGGAACGAGAAAGGCTTCTAGACCGAAGAACAATGAGGAATAATCTCTCTGGGTTCGTGTTCTTCACTTGAATATTCGCTTATGAATTCTAGAGTTGAGTTCTTTGAATGCTTGAGTTCCCTCGATAGGTCGGTTGTATGTTCGTGTAGTGTGACTTGTGCGAATTCGACCTTCCCTCTATTTATAGACGTGAGTTGTGAATAGATCCGTTGGAGATGAATTGTCCACGTGTCACTCTATATAGGTAGCAAATGGCTCTTTTTTGAATTATGTAGAGCCCCCTTTCTTTACAGGAAAGTGGTTGACTTGCAGCTTTTGTCGGAGACTTTACCAGCTGGCTGCTTGTCATTGGTCGAGGTACAGATAGTGGTTGAGAACTTTTCAGACTTCAAGGTTGATACTGAAGCTGACTTTTCTCAGATGTACGACCTCGGGCAACTCTACTGAAATTGACTTTGAAGTCCACTATCAGTTAAAGCAACTGACAGACTGTTACTGAGTTTGACCGAAACTTCAGTAGTCTACTCCTGTTGAGTCCTACACTACTGAGGGTCAAACTCTGAGTTCAGGAAACTGCTCCTACTAAGTCCAGTTCTACTGACTCCTGAACACCTTTCAGTATGCTGCTCCTACTAAGTCCAGTCATACTGATTCTTCACTCCATGGGACTGCGGCAGATGGTCTACTGAGAGAGACGGAACTTCTAAGCCGGAACCATGCTGAAGGCAAGTCTACTGAGTCTGAAACACTCAAAGTGAAAAGCGTTAACTTTTAAAACTGAATGGTTCATCAATCAGAATAGGGTTTTGGGATCAGTCAAATCAACTACTGAATCATCTCCCAACAGGAATTGTAGAGACGCTATATTTTGATAGTTTGGGGGAAATTGTAGGGATACTGAACTGTATTGTTAGAGGAATTGAAGATCCCAAAATCCATGTCCTGACCCCTGTGTGCGATGAACCGTTATGATGTAATCATAGATTACTTTTTTGTCTAAGTCTTATAAGGGGTATATTATTGGATTGAACTTCAGTAGAGAAGTTAAAGTTCCAGAACCCCAAATCATCGGTTTAGTAGAGCTCAGTAGTCTTCAGAGTCAGTAGCTGACAGCACTCAGCAAAAGATTCTCTTCAGCAGACTAAAAAGAGAAGACCCAGTACGATCATCCTTGATCTACTGATTGAGTGAAGAGCTCGGTTGATTGTCTTCGAGTCAGTAGCTGATAGCATTCAGCAGAAGATCCTCTTCAGCCGACTCAGAAAGAAGACTCAATACGAACAACTTTGATCTACTGAAAGGCTGCGACTTAGTTGCAGACAGTACAAGGAAAATCGACTGCCTGACCTTTATCAGTTGAATGTCAACAGAGAACACTTAGTATCCGAGGTTCAGAGAGTCAACTCAGGTAGACGACTGATGTCTGACAAGTCTCACCTACCTCCGCATATGTCGACCAATGAGAAGCAAGCAAAGCTTACCTGTTCTGACACAAAAACTGCTCTCATGCACAGAACGTCAAACACTCTACGACGATATTTCGAAAATATATGGCCGTTTTCCTTGGAGTTTTATGACACGTGGCATCGTCCTCTCCAACGGATCTATGCCTGGGTCACAACTATAAATAGAGAAGAGTCTCCAAGCAGAGAAAAGGGTCGACAAGGGAACACAAGTTTTCCAGCGCACAATCTCTAGCGAACTCAAAGTCAAACATAACGAAGAACTTGTTCTTTGAAGATCATTCTTTTTAGTTCTTCTCTCTAGAGAACCTTTAGTTCTCCTTCTCTAACTAAGCATTCATTGTAATATTTTAAGCTTAGAACCTTCGAAGGAGTTCACTTTTAGTGAAACGTTCTTACTGTAAGAACTCATTCATTGTTGGAGAAAATCTTTCAAACTTCAGTTTGAATCTGTAAAGTCGCTAAGGACTATAACTTAGAAGGTTATGTTTGGTGCACAGAAACCTTGTTGAGGCTTGCTCAGATAAATCAACAAGACCTCCTGTTCAGCAGGATCGTGGATGTAGGATCTTGCTTATCCGAACCACGTGAAAAATTGCTTGTGTCATTTTCTTGTTTTATTGCGTCTGTGTTTAAACTGTTTGCAAAATCATACTTTCGATAAAACAGACTTGAAAATTGCACTAGCCAGCTATTTTGGTTTGCATAAAATGTTTTCAAAAGAGACGAAATTAAACCGGTCCCCACAGTTATCCGCACAATATTCTGCGACTGAACTTCTCAGTACTGACCTCAGTTAGTAGAAAGAACTCAGTTGCTGAATCACTCTGCCCCGCGATCAGAAGGCTTATATGGCACTGAACCCATTCAGTAGCAAAACTCAGTATTAAACTGACCTTCGCGTTTGAGGAAAAAATTACAATTAGGTGTATTCACCTCCCCCCCTCCTTCCCTCCCTCTACACCTGATACTCGTCTCCGGACCAACAATTCTAAAAGAAAAGTGGAGCAACAATAGTGAGACGGAAAGAAAATGAAAAAATATATAAAAACGTATAAATGACGGTAGTAGTGCATAATAGATTGGCAAACAGGGAAATAATTGCAACAGAGTGCAACTATATATATGCTACACAAAATAATGATGTTCTCGAAGCATATTCTCTATTATCGGCAACACCGTCCTTCTAGGAATTACGGTTTTAACTTATGTTGCACGGACACTCCGAAAATACCCGCCTTACTGTGTCGGACACGGATACACCCGGACACGCGCCCGACACGTGTCCGACACGGCAAAAACGTGTCCATAAATTTAAAAAAAAACGGACACGTTTTCGGACACGGCGATTTATGTGTCCGACACGGAACGGACACGGCGACGTGGAACCCGTAGCCGCTACCTTCGGTGCGCACTGGATAAACCCCGCTCCTTGTGCAGTAGCCTGCAAACCACACAGAAGAGTTCAACCATCCTACGCTAACTATAGGTGACAGGCTCTACAAATTTGCTTCCAGTAGGATTTGAACTCAGGACCTATCGGTCCCGGGCCTACCCACCTTCACCAACTTTGTCATCCCAAGGGGACAACGGACACGTTTTTTGATTTAGTCTTGTAGTGGACACGGTTGAATGTGCCATGTAGTTAGAAATTAGTAAAAAGTAAATAAATATAAAATTAAATAAGTAAAGGGACAGTGGGACACGTATATATAATTAGTAATAAGTAAATAAATATATAATTAAATATTACTTACTTTATATTAATAATAAGTAAATAAATATATAATTAAATAATTAAATATTACTTACCTTACTAATGTATTTAGATTATCTACTTATTTTAGTATTTTACATTTTATGCTATGATTATCTACTTATGAATTATGACTATGTCGTTTGAGTTGATCATTTGAACTATGAGTTTGATATTGAAAAACTTGACTTGATCATTTTTAAATTTATATATAAATATATATATATATATATATTAATAATTTAATATTTTTTATATCAGCGCCCGTGTCGTGTCCTAAATTTTTCAAAAAATGCTGTATCTTGTGTCCCGTGTTCGTGTCGTACCGTGTCCCGTGTCCGTGTCCGTGCAACCTAGGTTTTAACCTTCTTCATTTTCCATTTAAGATACAAAAAAGAAGAATAAAACAGGTGATAAATTAAAACGCTCAAATCAACTACGGCCCACTAATTCAAAATAAAAGCCTCAAAAGGCCGAATCAGTTTTATGTATTTTGAAATCAGGCCCATGGGGTTGCATACTTGCAATCTCTCTCTCTCGCTCTTTATCCCTCATAGCCTAATTAATGAATTTTAGTTATGGTCCTATGGAGTTGGTGGATCTTGGTTATTGAGCTCAATCATATTTTTTCTATGTGAATGTTAGTGACAACCATTTACGTACATTTTAGGTAGAATTGGTATTAATCATGTTACCTAATCAAACTAAGTTATGATTTCACTAATGGGCTAAGCTAATTGTCTTTTATTACACCCTCCTTATTTGCTAGTTGAGGCGTGATCATCATTAACAAGCATTTAGGATAGAATGGCGGCGGAATATTAGGTTAGGTATATTCGATCACCATGATCGTTAGATTGGGTTAGATGGGTTTTTATTCCTTGGTTAGTTCTTGGCACCATTTCGTCAAGACCACATGGGTCTAGAACTTTGACACGATCATTTGACAAGAATCTAGTGGTCTATGTAGGAACCTCTGGGTACCATAATTAGTACTTGTCTTGAAGCCATATGAATAAACTTAATTTCATAATCCTTTTATTTGACTTTTGAGCATACAATTTTTCTTCAGTTTTTGAAACTAATGATATGAAAAGAATTAAACCTTCAAACGCATTTAGTGGAGCTACTTTTACAGCACTAATTTTTATTGAGTACTTTAGCCTTTTGGGACACTATCATCATATTGCTTTACCTGTCTGATGTTTAGCGAGTAGTTGTATAGTTATGACTTAAAAGAGTTGAATTCTTTTTGCTGTTTATGAAAAAGAAATGTGAAATAATAGAAGCCAATTGAAGAAATTGTCTCATCTTCGAACCTCATTTTATGCCCATTCTTTAGAAGTATTATATTTCTTACTTTTGATATGTGATTTATTGACTTTATGTTAAATGTGACAATGCAGAAGATATAATTAGAAAGATTGTAATTTTGTACGTGCATAATTAATGAGAGATACATGCATGTAAACATAAATGCGACTTTTCAAATGCTTCTTTATAAAAGCATGGGCTTGCACATCCAACTCTAGCCAAATATATCCAACTTATATCCCCTAAAAGACAAACATGCATGCCATTATGTTTGACTATGATTTTTGTGTAACATGTTTTGATATTCCTATTGCAATATAAAAATGAGTTGTTTCTGTCTAAATCCAAGTTATCTAGCCTAGTTTACTAATTAGTTACGATTTTATTTAGATAGTATCCAAATAGATAATGAGAATACACTCATCTAATACGTGATCAGATGACTACGTCTCCATGCAATTGAATGTATTTGTGTAAATCGAGAGCGATAGATACTGAATTCGACCTTAAATTGACAACTCAAAAGATTAATTTCGTAAAGTTTTTACAACACTATCGATTTCAATTTTCAATCAATAGAACACAAAATATGGTGTCCCATGATGCCAGCCTAAACTTTCAGTTCAAATCACTTGAAAATCTTGGAAAATGGGCATGGAAAATTAAGGAGTTTGTGGGCCATGGCTACTCATAATAGCACACAATCACAAAGCTTAATTAATCACTTATATTAGAGAACTAAGCCCACTATGCATAAAGTGCAATAATACTATGTACTTGTATTACTTTAGTAGTTAACTCACTAAACACCAAAATGATGATTCTATTTTCAACCTTTTGGAAATTGGGCCAACGATACTATAATTTTCTACTATATATACATAAAATAATCCACATAATTGCACAAAATATATAAAATATTGCAGCATTATAAGATAATAAAACCAAGCAAGTACAATAATTAAGTCAGATAGTTTGACTCTATTATTCACGGTGTAAAAAAGAGGATCACTTAAATAAAAAATAAAAAAAATATTAGAATGTGAAGTGTTTTTCAATTGTTTGAAGGCGGCCTTGTCTGCCTTTAGACAGCCCCCGTGTTGGAAATACTTTCAATTCTGCCCGACATATGGCTGTGTTTCATTTACTTGTGTTGGCATATGCATTCATCAAGGAAAGAGATTGATAGTATTAGTTGGCCTCCGCAATAAATAACACAAATTATTAATTAATCGATCTATGTAGGTCTGTCTCAAGGCAAGCAAATTGAAAAACCTAATAAGAGCTTCACAGCTAGAAACATGGATGAATAAATGTATATTTGGATGTCAGGATTGGGCGGGTATATTTAAGTAGGAAATAACTGAACAAGGAAATGGTAAGATAGTTTGAGTGGTCCAATTGGGACAGTATTGTAGATTAGCATAAATTGATAATTGATTGTCACAACTGCACTTAGATATCAACTCAAATCAAGATCCATCGTATCTTTACTCTGCTTTTTAGGCATGGATTGTAATTACCCGCTTTGTAAAACAGACAACCACCACCCCTCATCTAAAAGCATTTTCTTGGAATATTTGGAAAATGAGTGTTGATCGGGTCTGCGCCTATTATTTCAGAATTACGTGTCTCAAGAAATAAATATCTCTTATCTTAATTACTGAGTTTTAATGTCTAAAAGTGCTGGCACGTTGCTGGGAACTTTTTCACAGGGTACATAGTGTATAATCTATTTGATTATTTTCTTAAAAAATGTTGTGTGGATAAACATTTTAATGCGTAATTGGATGCTTATAAGTTATAATATAGGCTATGTTAAGACTGACTTTACGCACTTACTTATAATATATTGATTGCAACTAAATTGTTACATTCAGATCAAAACAGGGGAGTTGATTCCATAAAGAAAGAAAAAAATTATTTACTGGGGTTTGGCTTTTGTTCTTCATGTTGCAAATGCTTTTCTTTATTTTTGTTTTCAGAAGAAAAGGATTCTTTTATTTTCCTATTTCCTTAAAATAACTAATGTTACAAAATTTAATGTGGATAAACATTTTTAGAATGTTAGAGCCCATTATTATGTCTCATATCGACTTGGTGAATATCCGACTCCTCTATATAAACTTGGATATCACTTCCCCTTACAAAGCCCTTTAAAGAGAATGTGAACCAATTTATAAGAAATTATATATAGATAATAATACATGACCCCTTTAATACACACATCTCAAGTAACTGTTGCATAATATCATTGTCACAAAAAAATATATGATATTTTGTAGTTACAAAGAAACATATTAATGTTTATATTCGTGAACTACATCTTAATTGAGTTTTTTCTTGTCTCGTCATAGAGCATTGAAATATTAGTCTTAGTGTTATCCAGAAATATTAGTCTTAGTGTTATCCAGAAATATATTGTCAAAATATTTCCAAGAAACCGCCCACCACTAAAGAAAAAGACTTACGGGCCTTTGATTGGAGGGTTTTGCAATCAGATATCGGCATGAATCCGTTATATGGCGTTTGGTTAAAGGGTATGGGAATGAAAATCTTGGAATGATGTCTAAAAAATTAGCAATGAACAAAACCCAAGTAATTGATGGGCTTCATTCCAAATCCAAATTTGATTCCTTGAAAAATTTCATATTATATTTATAATTTATATTATATTACATTAGTAAAAATATAAATTAATAATAAACTATAAAATACATTATATTAAATTATATTAATATAATTTTTATTTTTATTTTATAACTTATATTTTATTAATATAACTTTTAAATTAATATAAAATAAATTATATTTATCATAAATTTACATTTATATAATTTGTATTTATAAATATTTTATACTAGATAATTAATATTTATGTAAAATTAATATTTATTGGAATTAATATTGATATTTTTATGTTTCATAAGTTAATAGTAGAATACAAATTTGTGAAGTTTCACTTCAAAAAACGAGCGCACCAAACATCAAATATAGTAATGATTCAAACAAAAAAATTGTATTGAGATGAATCAACTCATTCTAAATCTAAAGGAATGATTCTGAACCTGAACTCAATTTCAGATTGTGAATCAAACGCTCCTTTAGATTATATCCATCCGTTATTCTAGGTGTATACTGCATGAGGCCAAATGATACTCTTGGCCCTTTTTGTTAATTTTGTATTTTTGATTTTTCATGTATACTAATTTCCCATTTCCAAGGTCCATTATAGTTTAGGGACCGAGATAGAAGGGGGAAAGGGGAGAGACAGGTGTCCAGCCAATCCCGGTGTGGAATATTTAAATGCAAGATCTGATGAATTATTGGTTGTCAAATTATTTAATTCGAGAATAAATGAAATCACAGACAACCAATCCTTGATAATATATGGTTTTGTGTGACGCTTCAAAATTAGAGCTGGCAGAACAGGTCGCAAAATGCATGTCAACTGTCTCAAGATTGCTTCAATCTTTAACATATATATTCTGTCAAACACCTATAATTATATTTATAAAATGTGGGGAAAATCAAGATTTGGGTTATTCGAGTGGATGATGTTTAACTCATCAAAGACAGAGTCTAGTTTAGAGATAACATTATTAACTATGCGTTTATTATTTAATCTCAACGTTATTACCAATACTCGACAAATGTATTATTTTACTCTCACCAAATAGTCCTTCTGCAATAGAAATAAATATTTAATACATTGCTTGTCAAACTCTCTTTTGACATGCAAATTATACGTATTAAAGATTTAAGTGATTATTTTGTGATGCATGTAGAATCCTCAGAAAACTCAAAAAAATTAATCTAAAATAAAACAAGAATAACATAATAATAATAATAATAATAATAATAAGCGATGCAGTACAGTACAGTAATCAATGATTAATATGGGCCCCACTCCATCAAATTTGACCGCTGCAAACTTTTCTTACTTATTTCATTCTCGTTAAGATAAGAAACAAAGACAACATAAACATTATTACTACATCATTTGACCAAACTGCCCCTAGCAACAAACATGTACGTGGGTAGACTTTTTGAGTAAAATGGTGTGCTGCATTGCTTCATTTGCTTTACGATGGAAAGAAGTGATGATGGTCGAGTGGTGGGGGAGGAGGGGGAGTCAACATGAAACACCAGGGCATCTTTCACTTACTCTCCTTTTCATGACTCTCTCTCTCTCTCTCTCTCTCTCTCTCTCTCTCTTATAAAGAAATTGATAAACTATCACACACTTTTACCTGTATTCTGTACACTCATTATTCAAATCCATTCTCCAATATTTGAATTTTTTTTCATTGGGTTAACAATTGAGCTCTATTCCCCATGCCTATCATTCATATCTTCTTAATTCCCCAAAATATACTCAAAAATTAAATAACCCCACAATCAGTTTCTCTCTTCCGATCATTTCTTCATGTACGAGAGTAACAGGCCGATCCACAAAAACACGGTCCCGTGCAAAACTGGCTCCGTTGCGGCTGCAACGTTTTTGGGTCGTTCCTTGCTGATTCAATCAAGAAGCGTTCGTCATCGCATATGATATCATCTATCTATCTATCTATCCTCGATGAATATTCTCCCAACAAAATCTCGAAATCTTTTGGAGTAGTGTTTTGGATCCACTGCCGAGATTGATGTAGAGTCAACTTGCAATGATTTGTATGCGTGCTCCAGCTTCTTGGTAATATCATAGTCTTGTAAAATGTCTATGATCCCAAAGTAGAGGACCACTTCATACAATTCACCACTGCATGAAGATGTAGTGTATTGGTCCACACTCCTCCGAACCACTCTTTCCGCTCGTGCTGCCATGTTGGCGCCTAGCCTTATCAATGGCTTCCTAATAACACCAACATTCTCAAATTAATCTATTTCAAGATTACGCCAAATCAACAGATAACATGCATACATGTACCTGCCAGATAAGACTCGATCCATCTCTTGCAGCTCTGCTTCAAGGAAACGACACCCACGCATAAATTTTTCGTTTTTATAGGAATCACTCTTTCCTGAGTAACCAATATCATAGTATTACTGATCTCTAGAATCCAAACACTAAGAAATTGCTTTGCAAGTTATAAAGATAAAATTACCTGTTCGGAGCAGAAAAGGGGACAAACCAATCTTGTCACCAGTACTAACATCACGGAAATGAAGGCCAACTAAGAGACTGTAATCCATTATCCGTTCTGTCTCGAGGAACTCGCAGTCACGGTCTATTTGTCTGGAACATTAGGTAAAGTGTAAACATGATGAAAACTTTAATTGCGTACAGAAAAGGCATGATATATACTTACTTGATAAGATCTTGATACCAACTGGTCTGCAGCCTGAAGACATAGTTGAGATCAAGGTCTTTCAGTGTTGTGGTTTCATCAATCTCTCCCCCCTTAGGCTTATTACTTGTGCGCCCATGGGATGATCCTTTCAAATCAAACCTTCTATGAATTCGATACTCTGAGCAGAACAAATTCCCCATAACAATGAACCGAGTCTAGTTTTAACAAGGTGAGATAAGTTGGTTAGTACAGGAAGAGAGAGATTCAACGCATGAACTGTAACGCAAAATCTCATCTACCTTAACGCCGCCTACTGGCTTCACACAATGAACTCCATAGAACTTCGTCACAAGAGAATTTTCATAATTAAAGACGTGCTGATAATAACTACGAAGCATCTTCATAAGAACCTGAATAAAAGAATAAACACCCAAACTTAAAATCACAACTTGTTGACATTTCAAAAGGGACCTAATATAATTTTATTACTTTCCTTGTTGCATTGAAAAATCTTAGCTCTAAACATCTTCATTTCCAAACATTAAAAACACAAAAAGAGAGCAACCAACCAACCTTGACTTCTGATTTCTTCACAGTTTTGATCATGAAACGATCATCCTGTGTCAAGTAAAAGAAACTTCCACTCTTCCCGGGAGATGAAAGTTCCCTCAGTGCGTCATCTCCACAAATGGCTAACATGTAATCCGCAGGGTCTATTCGAAATAACTGTCTTAAATGTCTGAAATTCATGATGTTAGATTGTGAAATTAGAAACATACAAATGATTAAACTGAAAAGTGTTGATTACCTAAAGACCACAGGATTATAATCCTTCCACCGGAATTCAGCGGACTGGTGGAGTGGTGTCGTTCTCGATCCTTCCGAAGGAAACCTAGTCCAGAACTTCTCCATAGGATCAAAATCACTACCCTTAAGATCCCGCAAATTCGAAGCATGCTTTCCGACAGAGTACCTAAATTAAATAAAAAGAAAATCAAACACAAATATCACAAACAAGTGGAAGAAATGCAAATGGAATTCAGTTTTTACCTTATGCCTAACTGGAGATTGAGCATCAAATCATAATTCTTATGCCCTTTTGAAATAGTTTGTCCTGGCTTCTTCACCTCCCCACCACCAAAACAACAGGGGTTCCTCCTAAACTGCTTAATCACATCTTGATTCAACATCGGCGCCCCCACATTCTCGATAATATCACAAGTAATATCACCCGCTTCCTCGTCCGATTCCCAAATGCAAATTCTCGGAAATGCCCTCTCTACAATCCCTCCATCCACCGAAGACCTCTTCCTACCACCAATCATCGCATTGCCGGCCTCTTCACCCACCACCATCAACGGTGCCGACAACTTATGACTGAAACACCCCTTGAAACCCTCCTCAATCCCAACCCCGTCGCCGTTCCTTACGTTATGAGAAGGATAAAATGTCCCATTCAAGATCTGCGCCTTACTACTATCACTCAACCAACATCCGATGTAACAACTCCCGTCCGGCCAGGTTAAAACGCCTTGTCCTTTCGGAACACCGTTCTCCCAATTCCCGTCGTACCTATTTCCGTTACTCCAAACTAAAACGCCTCTTCCGTGAATCATTCCGTTCTTCCATTCGCCAAAATATTCATTTCCCTTGCTCCACAAATATCTGCCTTGCCCGTCCTGCGAGTTCTTCTTCCACTGACCCTCGTAGTAATCGCCATTGCTGTAATGCTTTACGCCGTAGCCGTGCTTCCGATCCCCCGACCACGAGCCTCTGTACACATCACCATCTGGCCCGAAAAATGTGCCGGTACCCTCCATCCGACCGGACTTGAAGTCGCCTTCGAACGTGGCGCCGGACGGCCACGAGAATTTGCCTTCACCACTCGCTTTCCCCTTCTTCCACTCCCCTTCGTACATGCATCCGTCTGTCCACAGGTACTTTCCGGATCCGTGAGGAGTGTTGTTCGAGAATGTTCCGATGTAAAGATCGCCATTCGGCAGATGTTTCTCCATAACGTCAACTGAGACGGCATCAGAAATTTTGGTCGGCGCAACTCTACGGCTTAAGGCGTGAGACTTGCTCCGCGGAATGATGATGACTGATCTCGGCGTTGTGGTTGTGGTAGTAGTAGTGTTGTCTATTGATTTCTCCTTTTCCCTCTCTAGAATCTCTTCGTTCGATTCCTTCTCTTCATTTCGGGCCAATAACTGTGACTGAAGCATTTTCCTCTTTAATTTATCCGTCAATAACAGAAATAAACGAGTTTCTATAGGTATAGAGTCTGTGGTGCCGACGGAATTTCCCAGTTCAACTAAGACCGGAGAAATGCACAGTTAGTCGGATATCCGAGCTCCGGCAGCATATCCGTGACGGTACTTCATGTCGTTTTGAAATGAGGTAAAGAGGGAGATTGGTCGAAGAGAGAAAATCGGTAGAAATCCCAACAAATACTAGTGTAGAAGAAGGTAATGTTTGTATAGAAAGAGATGAAATCAATAAACAAGAAAATTAAAATTAAAAAGCAAACAAGACAAAAGAAAGGAGAAAATAATTAATCAAATACTACTCCCTCTGTCCAAAAATTCTTGTTCAATTTGCTTTTTGCACGGTTTTTAAGGAGAGTTGTTAGTTTTGGTATAAAGTTGTGGGTCCAACAAAAAAATTGTGTGTAATAATTTACTAAAAAATTAAAGTTGACAAAAATTTTGGGACAATCCAAAATGGAATAGCGGACAAAAATTTTGGGACGGAGGGAGTACAAAAGAAGGAGACAGGAGAGAGAGAGAATGAATTAATTGAATTAGCAAGGGTTGCATTTGTGCTAAGGATTTAGCATTGTTTTAGGAGGCTTTGGCAACAGTAGTCAAATAGTAGAAATCGAAAAACAATTATAGTCTTCGACTAAAACAAAACACAAATATAGTCATTTTGTCCTTATACGACGCTGGGCCGATGGGGGGCCGATGGTAGGGCCGATGGAGGGCCGATGCCCCCATCGGCCCTGAAGAAAAAAAATCTAAAACCTCAAGTGAAGAAAGAAAAAAAAATTTGAAAGAGGGCATCGGCCCTCAGTGAAGAAAGAAAAAAAAATTGAAGGAGGGTATCGGCCCTCAGTGAAGAAAGAAAAAAACAAAAATTGAAGGAGGGCATCAACCCTCAGTGAAGAAAGAAAAAAAAAATTGAAGGAGGGCATCGGCCCTCAGTGAAGAAAGAAAAAAAAAACACTGAAGAAGGGCATCGGCCCTCAGTGAAGAAAAAAAAAAAATTGAAGGAGGGCATCGGCCCTCAGTGAAGAAAGAAAAAAAAAACAAAAAATTGAAGGAGGGCATCGGCCCTCAATGAAGAAAGAAAAAAAAAACACTTGAGGGCATCGGCCCTCAGTGAAGAAAGAAAAAAAAACACTGAAGGAGGGCATTGGCCCTCAGTGAAAAAAAAAAAAAAAAAATTGAAGGAGGGCATCGGCCCTCAGTGAAGAAAAGAAAAAAAAATTGAAGGAGGGCATCGGCCCTCAGTGAAGAAAGAAAAAAAAATTGAAGGAGGGGCATCGGCCCTCCATCGGCCCTCGGGGGGGTGTTCGAATATTTTTCTCATGGCCGATGAAGGGCCGATGGACTCCCCCATCGGTCCTCCCATCGGTCCTCCGCCGGATAAAGACAAAATAATTACTTTTGTGTTTTGTTTAAGTTTCAGGCTACATTTGTATTTTTTTTTTTTTTCGTTTTAGCTTAGCCTTGGGAGAAACGCCGCTATGCAATCCTATACACCAAACAACACTGAATTATCATCGCCCAATTGCCCAACATACACATACACTGCGCAACTGAAATGACGAATATACCCCGACGCCGATGCTAACAGAGGAATCTAAACCTGATTCCGTCGACGACGTGACGGTGGCGTTTCCTTGGTAGTGAAAAAAGGGGTCGGAGGAGTGCCAAATATGCCCCTACTTTTTCCTTTTTTACAAGACTGCCACCCATGCTATTTCTAGGTTTGGCGATTCTCCCATTGTTTCTGAGTAAATCGTGTCTTAAGTGTTGATTACGTGGCGGTTCATTTCTTATTGCGGAATCTCAATTTTCCTTGCTCTGCTAAATATCTCCACTAATTAGGATTTAATTATAAATTATGGATCACGGCCAATTGGTTTAATTACTATAATTATAGTTATGTCATCAGTTTGTTTACTAACGGTGGTTTTCCTGTTTCTTCTTTTATTTTCTTTTTCTTGTTCTGATAATAAAATCCGTATTTAAATAAACATTTGTCAACTGTAAAATGATATCATGAACTTTCTTCATTTTTCTTTCTGCATTTCAGAAAATACAGCATGTAATTTTTAGAGTATTTCTCCGTACCTCAAGAGTATTTACATGATTAACTAAGATTGAGAACTAAAAATAATTAATCCGGATCTTCTGGCTCATTTTGTGTGGACCACTCAGTGGCCCACCAATTAACCGATGACACGTATGTTTTTACTGATAAACAAACATTTTAATATTAAATACATGGCTCACCAATACACGTGTGGCACTGCGTGATTGGTAGGCCACTGAGTGATCCTTCAAAAAATGGGTCAGATGATCTTTTGCGAAAGACAATAGTACTTCATATATATTATGATAATGTAATAATAACACCAAAAAATTTGTTGTGTAATTTGAAATTTCTATATTATTAGGTATATCCCTTAACAGAGTCGGCTTTTCACCTTTTGCAGTCAATGCCTAGGCAGATTTAAACCGATAAAAATGCAATTTATATAAAGAAATTAAATATATTTGCTCTTTCATCTTTTCCTTTTTGCGTCATGGATATGTAAAGGCAATGCAAACTAAAACCTAGGTGGAATTGATGGGCCCACTTTCTGGTCCATTTGACATAGTGGGTTGCTCTATTTTGGGCCCACGATCATAACCCATAATTGGAATTTTCGGACACGGCTGGAATGTCGGTAATTGTCATTTTCAACCATACCATTGTTTCATATAGTTTTGCAGTGTCGTTATCCACTCCAATCTGGGTTTCTCAGGTATTCGAGTTGGTGAAATATTATATTTTGAGTTATCTTGGGTGCCTTTGTATAATTCACCCTCTTATAAATAGATAAGAAAACTATGAAAATTATTGTTTCAAAGAATCAAATAAGTATGTGTCAATATGCATGATAGGCGAATGGGTTGAAGTCTTGAATTTGATCATTGTAGTTTTGATAGGGTACAATTAGTAATTATTGTAATTTACTATTTGTCTTTAAATTTTATAATTATTACCAGTATAAGAAATCATAAGCTAACTTAATACAAGCTTGTATAATTGATGGTTAATCGTTTATCTTTTTTTCTAATTTAGTTAAGTACATTTATATATTGCACATTATTAATTAGTAACATTTCATGATCCATTAACGGAATGCTAACGAGTGTTTTACAACTGATGATCCACCGCATTTGCAATTGTCGGCACGGCAGTAAAATTCCTTCACGTAGTGCACAAATACCTTCATTGAGTAGACAATGCCTTGTATATAGTAATTTTCCTTTTTCTCTATCTTAACAAAACCATAGCTTCAGGTTAAATTCAAAAATAGACATGCACGTAAACTTTTGATGAAATTAATGCATGTAGACTTATATAGACTTCAATTGCTTATTTGAAACATATATGTATGAAAAAAATCACATTATATTTGAGCTATTAGTCTTCTTATAGTGTTGTCCATGGAATGCAATTAGAGGATTATGAGCAGGAGCGAATAGGTTTCTCGCACCCTCTGAGTTGTATAGAATTACATGTTGTTGTTTTTTTGTTACTTTTCTATATATTTTCTCAAATACATTATTTTGCATCCTTTAAATTTCAGACTGCGTTTTTTCTCTATTTTTTATTCATATTTCAATCCCTCTATTTCTAATTCTAGATTTACTCCTGGACCTCTGATGGATCATAATTTTTTGTTGGCTGAGCCACCACCCCACCTCACACCATAAATTCCGAATGACCCTCTCAAATTATGGATAGGGGTCACAATATTTAATATGATAATGAGGTCCATTAGCACCAATTATGTCCTTTCAGCTACCCAATCAAGATAAACCACCCTACTTTAATTTAGTTTTCTTATATTATAAAATATATCTTTAACTTTAGTCGTTAAAAGTTTACTAGCATTAACCTTTACTTTTAAATTTCTAAGTATTAATATTCAGTTTTCTTTTCTAGAAGGTTATAAATAAGGCCGAACCTAATTAAAGACTTCCAATGTTTTGTCCCCTAGAATATTGTTAAGTTTTTGACTTATTTCAGACTAAGATTTTGACAAGCTTGTAGTTTTTGTACAACTTGCATGATTATGACATAATAAAATAGATTAAGTATATTAGGTGTTCGCTCGAATCCAAGATTATTTGGCCTGATTGAGATATCTTCCATTTAATTTAATAGTTGCATTCATTACAAAGATTATGAACTCTTTTTTTTTTTTTTTTTTGTTGATGAGGAACCCGCAGCCGCTACCTTTTTGGTGCGCATAGAGTAAACCTCGCTCCTGTGCAATAGCCTGCAAACCACACAGAAGAGTTAAATCACCCTTAATGTGACAGGGTGACCGGCTCACACATGGCGTGTCCAGTGGGAATTGAACCCATGACCTATCGGTCCCGGGCCACCCACCTTCACCGCTATGCCATCCCAAGGGGACAATTATTTGGTTTCGGGATTATTTTTTTCGTTTTGAGATATTTCTCTTGCGTCTGCTTGCTTAATTTTTACTATCATTGAGTAATATCAATTTTTGAGACCATTTTAAAGTGTTAGCATTGATTTTCAGACATTATCGAAATAAAATATCTAATGTATGAACACATATTTTTTTATTAGGATTTATGTATATAGTCCGTCCCAATAGCTTAATTTGCTAAGGATCGTAAACTCGGGTTCCTTTGACATATATACCATAAAGTGACCCATTCCCTTTACTTGTTTCAAGTGATTATCAAGATTAAACACGCTAATATTATCTTTGCATCAACTATATGTATATAATATATATTCACGGCTGTTGCTTGGTTTAATTTAATTGGTCAATTCAACTCCGGTGATCGAAGATATATAATAATTAATTATTTTTCAAATATCCCTACCGAAAAGAGAATAATTTGATACTAGCGTGTGAATGGAAGTAGCTATTAATGGTGGCAATTGACGTTAAGAACGTGAAGAAATGACCCACTTGCATGTGAGCTTGGGTCTCGAGTGCCTGGATAAAATGACGAGGATACCCTTTCGGTTTGAGATATGATATTCGACCTATCACGTAGTATCTTGTCTGATATCTGATTCTAGCATTAGTTTCTATCCTCATAGTATTTGTTTTTTCCTTAGTATTATAGGTTTTTTTTTTTTATTCATGGAACCCGCAGCCGCTACCTTCTACAGACTGCTGGGTAAACCACACTCGCTTGTGCAGTACCGCAAACCACACGAGGAGGTTCAACCACCCTTAATGTGATAGGGTGACAGGCAACACCTAGCGGTCTTGGTGGGAATTGAACCCAGGACCTATCGGTCCCGGGCGATAGCTGCGGGCCTTATTATGAATTATTTGTCTCACATTGCACATTTTTGGGAAGGGTACTACGTGTCTCCTATTTTTCATATTTCGTGGATGGTTTCACATTTCCCATCAATTGTTAACTATAATAGGAACGTATGAATAAGGCCTTTCGGTTTTATAGATAGTTTTACTATGAGACACTATAAGGAAAGAGATTTTGGCTGGGAGAGGATTCGTTCTCATGTCCTCGGACCCGGTAATTCTCGAATATATATATCAAGATTTTCAAAACATTAAATTTAAACATTTTGATATTTCACGAGTTCGATTTAAATTTAGTATAAAAATTTATTTTATCCAAACATATAGTCGAACAAAAATAGTAGAAGTATAATGATATTTCTTCAAAAGATACATATTCTTATAAATTAGTTTGAGAAATATGCATGATGTGCATGTATAATGTTATATCACAATGACATAGTATGTTGTGATTTGTGAGTAATGAGGTAAACTTGCAGCTACTATTCCAAAAGCATATTGTGTAAACTCTACTTTCATGTAATAGCCTACAAACATACATAACTACGCTAGACTGTCTTCCATGTGTGATTGACACCTGCACACTAAGGGGACTATAATTTATACATCATCACTGACCATTTCTTCTTCACTGACCATTTCTTCTTCATCCTACATTTTTTAATCTACAATTAGTATCTTAAGTTTGCAACTAACTTGGAAGAAGATTCTAATAAAAGAAGTAAAAGTGATAAACCTGAACCACCATCTTGGCAAAAAGTGTTTCCATGACCTCTAAATCAACAATAATAGATGCAACATTCTTTTGATATCCTGAAATTTTAAAGAAAACTACGTAAGGGGACTATAATTTATACATCATTATAATATAAAATGACAAAAATGTAAATAATAACCTTTTCTGGATGCAGCTAACCAATCTTTTGTACAAATTAATGCTTCCACTATATCAGGATTGAAACAACTATGAAATGGATCTATAACACGACCACCAACACTTAATGAAGATTCGGTAGTAACACTTGACACTTGCATGGCTAACACATCACGAGCAAGTTGTGAGAGAATAGGATATATCTCTTGGTGAGTCTTCCACCATGACAAAATATCAAATTTCTTTGCAGATCTAGGTAACATTAGTGGTGGTTCTGCTGTGTATTTATCCAAGTCATATACTACATCAGCCCCAACGTTATTGGTGTGGTATAAGAAACTTCCAAGCTCATTACATTCTTCTCCCATGACCAAATCATGTGCTTCAGAAGTTTCACTAGGTCTAGCAGAAGTAGCATAACTTTTTGTGACATTCAGTGGACCAGAAACATATTGTTGAAACAATTGTTTCACAATCTTCATAAACTTCTCTGTTTCGGCTTGATACATGAGCTCACCATAAAACTTCTTCAGGTAAAATTCTATGATCCCTTTCTTGAATCTAGGATCAAGAAAACTAGCCACAACAAGAGCAAAATTTGACTTCTTCCCGTAGTTGTCAAACTTAGCACTCATAGATGTTGTCATTGTCTTAATTGTGATATCATTGCTAACACACCATCATTGCTAACACACCATTCACCATATCATTGTGATATCATTGCTAACACACCATTCAGGTAAAATAGATTTGCAGTTGGATACAATGTGCCAGATAATAGTTCAGTAATGTCATTGAATTTCTTCAAGCATTTGCAAAGAGATAAAGCCTTACCCCATTCTTCATTTGATGGTGCAATGTTCTCATACCTTTGTCTCTCCAAGAGAAGAATCCTATTAAAAGCATTCTTGTAGTATAAAACATCCATCAACATGAGATAGGTGGAATTCCACCTTGTAGCAACGTCTAGGGCAACACCCTTCTTTGTATCCAATTTACATTCAGCTGCACACTTCATAAACTCCTCCCATTGTAATAGAGAGCTCTTTATAGCTACAAAAGATGCTCGAAGATTCTTGACTGTACTTGCAATTGCAGCTATATCATCTCTAGCAACGAGATTGAGTATGTGATTAGCACATCTCACATGAAAGAAGATACCATCACAAACGAGGGGGCATATTTTTCCAAGCCCAACAATGACATCCTTAACATAAACTTCATTTGCAGATGCATTGTCAAGGGTTAGAGAAAATAACGACCTCTCGATAAACCATCTCACAACACAAGCAATGAACATATTAGACAACTTAACTCCTATATGTCGTCCTCCTACATGCATGAAATTGATAATTCTCTTCTGAATATGCTAATTTTCAATAATCCAGTGTACAGTGATACACATGTAGGCTTTGTTTTGATTTGATGTCCAGACGTCCATAGTTGCACTAAAGCGGCATTTCACAGTTTTGAAATATTCATACAGCTTTTCCTTTTCTTGTGTATAGATTTCCATTAATTCTTTTCTAACGGTGATGCGACTCTTCATTGGAAAGTTTGGACGCAAGGATTTGATGAACTCAACAAAATATTCATGCTCAACTATATTGAAACTGTACTCATGCATTGATAATTGCCCAATATAATTTTCTCATGCTTGCTTCTTGATCATACCTGTAAGGTTCAATAGCAGTGGCATTGTCTTTCTTTTCCACTTTCAACAATTGTTGACCCGACATAATTTTATGATTGTTCTTCAAATGGTTCAAGAATGCCTTTGTGCCATTTGTACTCTCACCTCTAGCTTTGTATTTACATCTATTGCATTATGCCCAAAGTAGCACATCCTTCTTACCCTTCACCTCTACAGTCTCTTTAACCTTAGTGAAGTGTATCCAAACCTCTGATGTGGTCCTCTTCTATCTCTTTCCTTTAGGCTCATCATCCACTTGTTTTGAACCTGCATCAACATCAACAATCGGTATAGTTGTATCTTCTACTGTGGATGATGCAACCACACTTGCTCTCTCCCTACATAAGATCCAAAGAAATAAATTAGCAATTTAATTGTTTTAAATAGAAGATGTTGAAAAAATCGGATATAGAATCTACCTCGTTACTAGGTGATCGACATCGTTTGGGTAGTCTCCGACGGAAAGTTTGTGCGAGAACGAAGATTCTTCAGCCATAATTACTTAGGATTTACCGATTTAGGATTTAGGTGAACCTACTTCTGGAAAAAGGATTGCATCAGCGCACTTAACCCTTCTTCTCTTGCAATAGTTCCTATAGTTCCTAGCAATAAAAGCTTATCATATTCAAAACTACAATTTTCACCCATCTTAAACAAACCCAGGCGGCCGATTTGATTATTATTTTGATTAGGGCAAACTCCAAACCCAAGCTCCCTGGTATTGCAGTAGGAAACGCAACCACCGGTGAATTGACAGCAAACACAATCTAATATGCATTTAGAGACTAGAAGAAATTGATTTGATTAGTATTACCTTTGGGTATGCGAGAGCTGAGCGGCGCGGCGGGGAGAGGTGAGCTGCAAGAGCTGAGCGGCGCGGCGGGGAGAGGTGGCAGTGGCGTCGGCGCGTCGCGGCGGCAAGAGGTGGCACGCCGGCACGATGAGTTTTGACGGAGAGAAGATCAAACGAGAGTTTTGACTAATGAGGGAGAGATGAGGGTTTGAGTAGGGGTGAAAACGTTTGAGGGTGATTTTTTTCAATATCTTTCTTAATATTAATTTATTATTATATTATAAAATTAATTATTAAATAATTCGAATATCCGAATTCATAATCTGGGAAATATCCGATTAAATACGGGAAAGATCGGATACGGGTGAATAATGTGAAATCTGAATTCGAATCCGTACCCGATTTAGGCTATCCAATTCGAACTCGTATCCGACTGGATACTAGATTTGCTCCCCAAATTTAATCCCAATCGGATCTGGCTCTGGATCGGGAGGATAATATCCGATCCATTTTCACTCCTATGGATGACCCTTCACTAAGCCCGCCTTATGCCTTAAAATAACAAGAAGAAACAGTACAAATATAGAGTACAAAAAAAAATAATATTGAAAAGACGAGGTTTCATTCGTTATTTGTCGTTCCTGCAATTGGGCATCTTCGCCTTGTTGGTCCTCTTCTCCAAAGTTACTACATTTCTTCTGTGCTCGACGTCGCGTCGCCGATGTACTAGCTTCTGCTCCGAAAGGGCAACGACTGTTTCTTAGACGTCCGGCTTGCCGCATAATTATTGGAGGCAGAATAACCATGCCCTCTATCTCCAGTGGGACACCCCACTCATTCCGAGGAGGTAAGGAATTAACTACACCGGCATATATTTCCTTCCACATCACCGTCGTGTAATAGTCATTAATATGATAGTACAAATTTTCCCTAAAACGATAACGAACGACGACAACGTGACTACACAGCATTTGGTCGATTTTTCACACGCCGCATTCACACTTTTCGTCTTCAAGGTGAACCCTCCATTATCGGTCATCGTCATCCACCTTGTATCTGTCAGCAGTCACCTGCGTAATTGTATTCCTCCTTCCGCATCTTCAACTCTAAAGCCTCTGTCAACGGATTATCTCTCGAATTTGTCTTTTCGTGTCGTATATCGAACCACACTTCTACCATATGACGAATTGCCTCGAACCACATCTGAATGACCCAATCACCGTGTCTCATGAGTTTATTGGAGAGATGGTAGTAACAGAGCCCGTGTTGTGCATTCGGAAAAACGTCTTTTACTGCATTCGCTATGCTTTTACGTTGGTCTGAAACAATGACTAAACTCTCATCAGTTGCAAATGCAGCTCTCAGCCGTAGCAAAAACCACGTCCACAAAACATCCTTTTCAATTGAACCTATGCCAAAAGCGAGTGGGAATATTTGCTCGTTTGCGTCAAAAGTAGTCGCAACGAATAATTTTCCTTTATTCCTTCCTTTCAAGTGTGTCCTGTCCACCACAATGACCTTCCGGAGGTTGGCTAACCAAGGGACACGTGAAACACCAAGTGCAAAAAATAAATGCCGAAAATGACCATCCTCACCAACATCGAGATCAGTATAATTGTTCGGATTCGTCTGTACACCAAATGAAGATATTGAGGCAGCTTGCTAAACGAATCTGCATGACCACCGTAAATCATCAAAATAGCAGCATTGCGTGCTCAGAGGGTCACCCCATAGGCTACTTGTATGCCAAACTTATTCAATAGATTCGCCTGAATATCAGCCGCTTTTATTAACTTGCTCAGATAACGCATTCTACTAGCTATATAAGCTGCTACAGCCTTCGACCGCACATTTCATGAGCCAAGGCTGGATAAATCAGTTGTACAAGTGTGGTCCGCAATCAATTTAGTCACCTCCCAACATTGTTGACCTCTGTAGTATGCTCGTAGCTCAAATGGACAATCAACACATCTTCTACAGAAATATCCCAACCGGGAAGCGTTCGAACGTTGCACTTTGAAATCCGCACCATTTTCCATATGGAATAGTGCCACAACAGCATAAAGTTCGTCTTTCGAGCTGAACATCAATCATTCCCTCAAATTTACGTTTACAACATTATCGAGATTCCATGCCACAATTGAATTAGATACATCAAGGTGAACAATAGGAAGTAACCAGTTGCTTGCTTCTTCCGTGTTGTCGTATATTGTCTCGTCGTTCTGTCCTAGGAGGATTGACTGGAACGAGTAAAGAGCATGCCACCCTCTCTCCGAATCCACGCAGCAAAATCATTTAACGAACAATTAATCAATGCGGGAGGAATATCTTGATGCTCATCATCATCATCAGATGGAGAGTCCAGATCCGCCTCGCGATCTTCGTCCGTCTCGACACGAATATTCCTTTGGAGAGCACTAACGCCCGCATTACTTCTGCTTCCTTGCCCCATAAACTAATTAGGACTGCTGAAATTAGAAATATCTTCGGGTAATTGATTCAGGTTGGAAACAACAAATTGAGGATTTTTCACTTTAGGATACACAAGAAATACAACAGGCTATATGTCAATAGAGCACAACCGCATTAGATCAATATCATAGCCCAGGATGGCCTTCATTATCCTACCGGTTCTTCGGGGATGCGGCAGTATAGTTGATGAAGTACTTGAACGGAAGAGAATAAGCACTAAGCCACCGATCAATGCTCTGTCGGAGAAATGCAAGAGAAATATTGTTCGAAGGAATGTAAACCATAAACTCATGGCCACCGACATAATCCAACTGATCATCGAATTCGCTATTGAATTTCACAATAAACGGTCGAAAGTCCGCCATATTTTCCAAATGGATGTGAGGAATTGAGAAGAATATGCAAGGAATTGAGGAATTTTATTTGTGAATGAATGAACTCATGCATGGAGTTCCTCGTTCTTATAAGCAAAGAAAGAGCAAAATTTTCCCGTGTTGTCTGGTCCAATTGCCAATCAATTCTTTAGCAAATTATACAAGTTGTCCCTCGGCCTTCCGTAGGCCCTCCTTAGGCCTTGAAACGTTGTAATGTGAATAACTAGTCATTTCAGCTGAATGGAAACTGCACCTTCCATAGACCCTCCATCGACGCTTTTGCAGATAAAGTCTTCCATGTTGTGTCTAATCAATCTCGAACAAAGAGGAGCATGGGCCTAAGGTCGAAGCTGTTCTCCTCTAAATCTTGGTCGCGTGACAATAAAAATTATAAAACAGAGGGTCGAAGGAGAGCCTGTGGAGTATTCGTCCCCCTATCAGCCTCTGTCTCATAGAAGTGGCCTATGGCCTTGCTCGGCCTTAGTTTTTCTCTCGGCCTATGGGGGGCCGAGGGGAGGTCGCATGATATGATACGGCTACTACAATTTTGGGCTGTTTTATTTCCTCCTAGGCCCTCCATCGGCCTTCATAGGCATTCATTCGACCCTCTTTGTTTCAAACGAAAAAAAAAATTCTGGCACAAACTCCTACAACACCACCTGACGTGATTGGAGAGATGTCACACAACTTTTAAAGGAATCTTTTAGCTGAATTTTTGTTTTGTTATAATAGAGGGCTATAGTTGTGTTTGTTTTAACCTATTTGGCTAAAAGAGCAAATGCCCCATACATATTCCTTCATTTGTGTCAGAAAATCAGAATGAGAATCGTTTGCGTCATCCCAAATTCCCATAAATATGTACTAAGATTTTGAGCCCATAAATATGTATTAATATTTTGAGGTTTTTGCTACAGTAGACATAATCATTAAAATAAATACAAAACTAGCCCTCCATTAAACTTATATTAAAAAAAACTAATTTGATTGAAATATCTTTGCTTTTTGTCATTTAAGATCGAAAAAATTTGACTCCAATGAAAATTGACTTTCATGGTTATCGACACACCCTCGGCACACAAGCATATCAATAAAAAAGGATATTATCTCATTTCCTTAGGCACTCAGTTCTCAATTCTCAAATGACACACAATAGTAGGCTCTCATTGGCACTTCGCAAACATTCCATAGACACTCGGGCTTTTATTCCCTAGGCACAATGGCGGAACTAGGACTTTTTAGCCGGAGGATCGAAATAGAAACAAGAAAGAAATCGAACTGTCGGGAGGGTCGAATGAAGGAAAAAAACAAGGCGGAATAAGACCTTTCAACCCCTACAAAGGCAAATTTATAATACTCTTTATAATCCATCATAAATTTTATTTGAGAAGTCAAATTAGTGGACGCACTTCAAGCTGAAAAGAAGTCCCTCAAAAAGGAAATCGGTTATGGAGAGTCTTCGAGCATCATGTCCATGGACAGCTATGCTATTGCTGCTTTGTGAGAAAACCTAGCGACATAGGGGAGTGAGACTCAAAAGTCTGAGGATCCTACTAATAAGGATGATGACCAAACTGATCCACCACCACCACCTGAATCACCCAAGGATGTAAGGCCTGACAAGCCTACTGAGGGTCTGACAAGCCTAATGAGGGAGATACTATAGTTCCATCACTGCTTAGGCACTCAGTTCCCAATTCTCAAAGGGAACTCAACAATAGACACTTCTCGCTCCTCAGCACTCCGAATGCACTCCATAAGCACTCGATTTTTTATTCTTTAGGCACCCAGTTCTCAATTCTCAAATAGCACTCAATAGTAGGCACTCTTATGCACTCCACAGGCACTCGGGTTTTTAGCGAAAAAATTGTCAATGGGCAACATCTTTTTGTATTGATGTTCATGTGTGTTGGGGGGTGCCGAGGGCCATTGGCACTGAAAGTTACAGTTAGGTCTTTTCAGTCTCAACCGACAAAAGGCGGGGGGGTATTTCAGTCAAATTGGTTATTATGTGAATATAATAAGTTTAATGGAGGGCTACTTTTGAATGTAACATAAGGCTTTTGGCTAGATTCATATATTAAATACTAATATTATCTGTCGACTATCAATCTGTCATATATATATATATATATATATATATATATATATATATATATGTATATATATATATATATGAGATCAAATGAGAACAGTCATCTTGTAGGAGTTAGAAACATATCATAGCCATTTGCGGGGTAGTGGGCACCCCCTGAGATGTGAAAATTGATGAAGTATATATCATATACTCCATCCATCCCAATAAACATGTCATTTCTTAATCTTTTCTCTCTCCTCACAATGTAAATATACACATATTCATTGTTATTATTGTGTCCATTTAATTCATAGTTGAATATTTCGTGTTTTCTCGATTTTCGTCGACGCTCTCCAATATTCGTATTTTTTATGAGCAGTGTTATTGGAACAAGAACTGAACTGCTACGCTATTCTATAATTTTTTTTATTTTTTTTAAACATAATGCAGATACAACAAAAATGGAAAGACTACGAAAATAAAAGAGATGGTCTTTTTTTTTTAATCAAAATGCCCAATGTGGGCGGGGAGTTAGGCGGACTCCCAACCCATCCATATCGTAATAAGAAAAATACAAAGTTCGAGGTATGCCCAAAAGTGACATCCTCTACAAATCACAAGATACAAAACCAAGGAAGCAAACAAAAGGCCTAACAGATGGCCCAAACAAGCGAACACGAACAAAAGGGAAACATAATAAGTCCAAAACATACGCAAAAAAAACCTCAAGTAGTATGATGACGAAATCTGAAGTTAGGATAGCCAAGCTGGTCCATCCTAACCAAACTCTGTAAGTACCTCGACGCAGAAACAACATCGTACAGAGTAAGCTCCGACACTTTATGACCACGTCGTGCAAGAAAATTAGCCGGTTTGTTCCCCTCACGATGGATATGAGAGATATGACACCGGACACCTCGGAGAAGAAGCCTGATATGCGCCAAAGTGTTTATATCTAGGAAATTACATCAATGATTGAAATCACTGTTAAGATATGGATCTAAGTCCTTCCAAATCACATCAACCAAATTACAAAATCTAAGTAACCCAAAATATTGGTGGGAATTTTGGAGTCAAAACAAAAAACTAAAAAATCTAAGTCTAAAAATCTAAGAATATGGATCAGTTTATAGTAACATCATTTCCATGTACAATCAGTGCTACACACTCTTAATCTTCATTCTCCCTCTCATGACTAATAATAATCTTTCCACCAGTAAAAGTTATGCAATTATGCAGTTTCTTTTGCAAAACTTGACAGCAAAGAACAAGCCAAGAAAGGGACAAACAACAAAAGCAGCACTGTAGTAGGGCACAAGTAATCGGACAATTAGCCGTCTCTGGGCTGAAGTAATAAAGCAAAAGAGCAGCAACAAGTTATACATTTAGCTTCAGCCAAGTCTAATGCTGCGAGAGGTAAAAGAGTGATTCTCAATATCAACTTAGTGCAGAACCTGGAGCTAAACAAGTGAGCTACCATACGAAAGTTAGCACACTGAATCAAATGCAGCTTGTTTGGAGAAGGATGAACCAGGTATGATCAGGGCTCACATAAATGCAATCAAGCCAAACCTAACAGACCCTAACAAGCTTCTAAGGTTAAGGTTTTCCCTAGAGCAGTTAGAGTTTGATCGTATTCTAAACATTATGAAGTTCAAGAATATGCATAACACTCTCCATATTGATGAAAAGTGGCTCTACCTCACAAGGAGTGCACATAGATTCTATTTAGCCCATGGGGAAGCGGAGCCACACAGAACATGTCAGAACAAGAGATTCATAACAAAAGTTATATTTATGTGTGCGGCGCATACCACAATTTGATGCGAGATGGTGGTGTATTGCTTGATGGGAAGATAGAGATCTTCCCATTCACAAAGAAGATTGCAGCAGTTAGATCAAGCAAGAATAGGATAGTAGGTACTTTGGAGACAAAGTCCATGCAAACCATAAACAAGGATGTACTAAAGGCTTTCCTTATCAACAAGGTAAGCAATGTAATTACATCAGTCATGTAATCACACTTTTTTATAACATAAACTAGAGACTACAATTTATAAACAAAGTTTTATTCAGATTTAAATTAATTACTTATATGAAGCTTATAGATATAATTTATATTCAGTTTATATGAAAGCAGCGGCGAAAGTCAGAAAATTCCAGATTTTTCGAACAGCACGACCACCTCTCCTTTCCGACGCTATTCCAGACAAACCAAAAACCAGAATGGGTCATGCAACCTATCCAGACGAAGCTAACGAAATGGAAAATCAAACTATCTAAATGGATTGGCGAAATACATTCGCACGGGCCTCCACACGCTTCCTGAATCCGGCGGCAGAACCCTGACAGAAACTAGGGTTTCACCCTTTTCTTCCTTTCTGCGCTGTCGCATCTTCGCCTCGATTTTCGTTCCATACCAGACCAAAATACAATACAAATTGGTCATATACTACTCATGAATTTGACTCACGAGAAAAATGACACAACGGGGTCAAAACAGTGGCTCACAGGCCGTCCCAAACCCAAAAAATAGTCCGATGACGACAGAAAAATGCATAATCAGAACCTAATCATGCTCCTAATATGCAAATCAAAGCCAGAAATTTGGCTCTGATACCAATTGCAGAAGTTAGGAATCAATACCTATGTCCTTAAGTCGCGCTTTGATTTGCTCGCATACATGATCTTCTGATCTGTGTCCCGAAGCCTGCTTTCCCTTCTGATGGACGAAGAACTTGAGAAGTAATGAATCACGTCTCCTCTCTCGCTCTTGCGCTCACGTGTGATTGATTTCTTGTGGGTCATGCGAATTGTGTTTGTTAATAATAACGTAATACATTAATATATACACCAAATCTATAAATTAATTAATTCCTAATGGACTTCAATCACCAAGTCCATTAAGTAATTAAACATTGGGCTACTTATTATTTATCAATTAGTTGGGTCAGCCAAATAATTACAGATAAATAATACCCACATTTATGTGTAATAAATAATTAAATAAGTAATGCGTAAGATGCATTACTTATTCCCGAGAGATCGTGAAATAAATACTTGACATTTATGTGGGCCAGAACAGGGACCCAATACAAGAAATAAAGCAGAGTCTCAAATTAATTAATTCTCTATGCCAGTCCAGAGCAAAATTAATTAATAAACACATATTCATTCCACTAGAGAATTCGTGCTGACTTACCACTTTATCCCAATTTGAGCATGGACTTGTATTTTAGACTTAATTGATCCACATATTTAAGATAAAAATATCCATTAATTAATTAAACCCACTGACATCTTAAATTAATTAACATCTTATTATATTTATAAATAGTACCACTCGACCTTATTAATACACCTGAACGTAATCAACCTGCAGGGTTTAGTGTGATAATATTTTCGAGCTCCTCAGTGGATATTATCAACCCAAGATACAGACAACCAACATCAGTCACAAATTACTACTAACACCCAAAATACGTAGATCCGATCACGATAACGATCAACATAGTAAGTCAAAGTGATAGTTAGTCAAATGCACTTAGCTGAAGTCTTATCAAACTTAAGAACCTAAGTCACTGAGATCTTTAGTTCTCCACTCAGGTCAGTTAGGAGAACACATTTCACTATGATCCGTCAATACACCACCTTAAGTGTACCAGAATAGACAAGTAGTCAAGACAAAGTAATTCTTATCTAAACTGCAGCTTAAACCGATAACTCGTTCTAAAGTTGTCTCAGTTGTGATATCTATTTATATCTTGTTAGTTCAACCAATTGTGTAGCCTTCTGTAATCTACAACACACTACACAATCTAACTTTTGTACAAAATAATATGACTTAACATAATATAAATAATCAGATAGGAAAGCAAACAGTGGATAGAAATAACATTATATACAAGCATAAAAATTGCTTCCAGTATACAAAATTCCAACAATTGTGAATAAAACAAAAGCACCTCGCAAATTTACTTTTCGATTTCCTAATTAATATAAAGGGTTAATTCTATAACAAAATCCCGTGAGCATTACATGTTTCGGCTATTAATTAGGCTTGTAAATGTTATTTCTCGATCTCATTGAAGGATGAGCTATTAGACTGAAATTTCACTACGAGAGTACATAGGACATTGAAGTTTATCTTAAACACGGGACACGTTATGACACGGATACATAATACGATATTTTTTAATAATTTTAAGACACGACACGTGCGCTAATGTATAAATAATACTCCCTCCATTCCAATTATCTTGTCCATTTTATTTTTTTCACGATTTTTAAGTAGAGTTATTAGTTGTGAATAGAATTGTATAAAGTTGTGTATAATATGCCATATTTGAAAAGTTGACAATATGTTTGGGACGTCCAAAAATAAAAAAGTGGACAAGATAATTAGGACTGAGGGAGTATTATATTATTAATATAAAAAAATTTAAAATAGTAAAATATATATATAAATAAAACAACAATATTATTATTATAAATGTATAAAATAATTATCATTAAAAGCATTTTAAAATTTATTATTAAAAATACTAAAACAACTAATTAATTAGATTCAAATCAATTTGTTAATTAAATTCAGTTCAATCCAATAATTAAACTCAGCCTAATAAGTCCAATTGTCTTCTAGCCGTGTTTTTTTTGAAATTGTTGTGCCGTACACGGTTAATAATGTGTCCAAATATATTTTATATAATTTTTAATATGGCTATAATTTTGACATGTTACATTGGGTTTTTTCGAAGTGTCCGTACAACATAGAATAAAACTAAAAGAATGAAAAGTTGTTTGAAATTGAGCCCTTGTAATAAACGTTGAGAGAGAAAAACAAAAGAAAATAGATATAAGAAATTACCTATGTTAATGTTAATGTGCATTTGAAGTTGAATAGAATTGTGAATCTTGTAATAACACGGATCAGAATAATGTATGAACACGATCTTACAAGTTTAAATTAAAATGAGATTATAAGTTTATGTACTAATTTAAATGAAATTCAAAGTTCATGTGTAAAACGGGAATAATTATAAAGTTAACCGTACTTACAAGAATAAAAAATTCAGATTTATGGTTTGATATTGATTGGACTGCCATGTGTGAAGATACGTCATGTCTGAAAATATCATGTCAGCTTTGATTTCGCCGAATTTTTGACTCATGCGCAATTTTAAACAAATTGAAAGTTCATGTATTTATATACAGATTTTAAAATTCGTTTGCAAAATGAAAATTTGACAAAAGTTCGTGCATTTTGTGGCAAATAACCCAATATAACATTTGGATTTTATTATCAAAAGTTGAGATGGCCGAGTCCGTCTAAGGAGCCAGATTAAGTTTCTGGTCTGAAAGCGCAACATATAATTTTCATTTTTATTTTAAGTTTTGCAGTTATTTTTCAATTTTGAATATTGATAACCTTGTGCTAAAGTTACAAATTAAATAAAAATCATGATTTAAAACACAAGAGACCGAAATACAATCTTCCACAATCATCTACATATATCGGCTTAAAAGCCGATGAGAGACACATACAAAGACAAAAAGAGAAAGGAATAGTATGTATGACTCCAAGTGTTGGAACTGCGTGTTCCTCTTGAGTTGTAAGAAGCCTAGGAATTTGGGTTGTAGTTTATATGCAAGAACCAAAATGCGGTCGGCAGCTTGGGACCAGCAAATCTAAAGACGACATCTTCTCTCTCACAATTCAGTTTTCTGTGATTCTGCATCGCCCACGTTGTAAGGATTATGGTTAGCAATAACAAGACACGTGATGAAAGCTAACATCCCATGTTTAATAAGATGATAGATAGATAGGGTCATATGTATCTACCTACACACAAACTCTTGCATTAAAAAATGGTAGTATATGAATTGTGTTATATGAATCGAAGTCCAATGTGTTTCATGGTTATCTAGCTGTTAAAGACCAACATATTCGAGAAGTCTTACGAGTGAAAATATATATACTGTGTAATTAATGAGGAACCACAACCGCTACTGAAGGAGTATCGGACACATTTTAAACCAGAAAATTATGAATGCAGTAAAGAATGAGGTTTAGGATAGAAAAACAAATCTTGTGAAACAACTTTGTTGCTTCATCTTTGATCAATATACACCAGTTCTCACGGACATACACACTACTACTCATCATCATCGTATATATATATAAATATAAATATATATTTGCAGCAGCTATTACAAACAATCATTATCTGGTTCTCCAAATATTTCCTAAACAAATCATGAACAAATAATTGCTGTGAGTGAGTCAGTCTGTAGTATGATCAGAATGTATATTACCAAAAACATCTGGACACGATTCCCAGTTGCCCTCTTCCCTAGCTTCCCAATATCCACCTCTGTAACGGTATGTATCCAAACCTTTTTCTTTCGCAAACCATCGAGGCTTCCACCCTTTCTCTTGCATCGACCTAGCCTGGTTTCCCAGAGAATATAAGCAACGTTCAGATGATTAAGAACAGATCACGAGCCCTTTGAAGATGAAACTAGTTACCTGGCGTTGTCGTTGCTCCAGCCGCAACTTTTCAGAGTTTGCCAACTCATATTCTCCATTTTCCAAGGACCTCTGGTCAGGTCTCAGTCTTGAATCTGTTGGAGGCAGCTTCTCCTGCGCAAAGGTCCATATCAGTTAATCGAACATGAAATTACGCACAAATTGCTTAGCCTCAAAGTGATCACCTTTAATCCGGGAGTAAGCTCATTCATTGTCATGGCAAAGCGCGTCAAGTTGTAACGGGTTGGGAATTGCGGAGGCTTGCTGCGCTTCCATAGTAATTGAGCTTCTGATAGAGATTCATGACCTTTTCCTATGGAGCAATCTCCATCAACATAGTGCATGCTCTCGTCCCATTTCCCGAACAACGTTGCCACCGTCTTTCCACTTTTGTCTTGGACAACTCCGTGAACCTATATTCTCAAACTCGCTTTTATGTTACAATAATACTCCAGAAAGAATACTTATATAAACACTTCCTCTAGCAGAAACATTATGCTGCCAAACTAATAAACAGTCGGCAGAAGAGAACCTTAAGAATATACCACACCAAGCCAAGTCAGTCAAAAATCTATTAGGCATAACTTATAAGTGCCTTGTAAAACTTCAGACAAGTCATTTTTTATGATTCTCTGAACCATACCACCCTAATCTAGAACACTAATTTCTTCCCCAATTTCCCACTTGTATCCCAATCACGCACTAGGCTGAATCCCTTTTAAGGAAGTAAGATACTAGAAGCATGCCTATCTGCCTGCTTCTTCCTACAGCAATTTCTCTTGGTCTTGTCTAAAGATATATGTATAAAACTGATTTATCATCCAATCAATAATGCACATCATTGCAGCAAAAATGCGTTGAAACACTATTAGATTGTACAGTTCAAATAGTTTAAACAACTACCTCAAGATAACCATAGACTCATCAACATAAATAGGTCTAAGCTATAATCTCACATTGTATGTTATAGTTGAGTTGCTAATCAGACATGTTCTCCAAGCTTTCAGTTCCATGAAACATATGAGTCCTTTTAAAGAAAATTTCCATTTACACAACATTATTTAAATTAAAATGGTATACAAGCAGTAAAATTTGATATATTTAATTTTATTAGCATTAGAAAGAGCATAATGTTCTATGCAGTCATTCATGGATTAAAAACATTAAGGGAAGAACAACTATCACCCAGTATTTCCATTCTTTTTTCGTTTCGTAGGGAACTTTTCTTTCAAATTGTAGATACAAATCAACCAACAGATAAGAAACATCAATCGACAATCCTCACGAAAAACAGGATTGAGAGACCACACCTGATGAGGATTTCTGTCTATGATAGACTGCTCCTTGAATTTTAGTTTACAAGAGTAACTCTGATTTCCTTGTATCCGCATAGTACCATAATGGTCGCAATATAGTTTTCCCAAAATGAGATTATATATAGATGTTGTTACCTGTCAAATGAAGGTATATGTTTGTCAATGACATAAAATAGAAGAAAAATGCTCCAATGGTTTACGAAATACCTTACTCCACTGGAAAACTTCTCCATCATCAAATTCAACAGTTAGCATACCAACTGGATCAAGCTGAATGGACCGGCCCCAGAATTTGCTTTTCAGATTACTATCACCATAAAAGGTCCAGCCTGTGCCCTTGCAATGGCATGCTACGATTGTGGGGTGATGACTCACCTGATCCGAAAGGAAAATTGAGCACTTGTTAATTTCAATTTTAATTTCAATTTTGCACATTCCAATTGAAAGAATATTCATAAGAAGTTGTACAATTTTCACTATCAGCCATGGTGCAGTAATGAAAATTTCAGAAGTTACAAAATTGTAACCAATCAAGATCTCTACTTTCTTAAGTAAATCTGTGAGAATGACAAGAAAACAAAAGTTTGCTACATCCACATGAAAAGTTAATACCTTCTCTGAGAAAAACCTTAGGCCTCTATCTGGATAATCAGCTTCATAAGTCTCTCCTAACAATGGATTAAAAGGTTTGCAATGTCTTCCTTCAGTGGAAGCATAGCCAGATACCGCAAATGCAGCTACATTTAGAATCCTCATAAGGCTGCTACCCTAAAATGAATATAATGTATCACAAGTTAGTTGCTAAAGTTCGACAAGTTAGAAGCATCATGTGTGAAAAGTAGTCACAGTACATCAAAATCTAGAAATAGATTATCATCTTAAGACCAATGGAAACACATTGAAATGCAATACGAATCAACAACCAACTTCAGAGCTCACAGAATATCATTGGCCATCTGCACCATGAGATTGGACGAAAAGCTAGAAAACTAGAAGAAACAGTTATTCATGCATTGATCAGGAATACAAGTCCCAAAAATATCATGTTGAAGAAAAAAGATGTCAATCCCAGCTTTCTGCCCTCAAACAAATATTCCCACCAATTTAACTCTAAATTCTCACCTTAGGTAATCAACAAAGTCCTTTAGGTGTATTTTTTCAGTTACTACTGAGAGGCACATTTAATTTGGCTAACATGTATGTGAACCAAATCCAAGCCACAATCCATCGAACCCACAAAAGCCAGTAGAATATAAAATAAAATCTTACAAAAAAGACTACCTTCTTTCCCCATTCATTAGCTCGATCAAGTAGATATGAATATTCCACATCTTCAAAACATTTTTGGAGAGAAGAGATAGGCTCATTGAAGTACACAGGGAGACAAACTTTTGTAAGATCCTTCCCGATGTTGTCTTTGATCATTGACCACAAACTCACTCCTTTCTCTATCTCAATAGGATCGGGCAATTTTTTCCGACGCTTAACATGAGGAAAGTTTCTTTCCGCAGATTTAATGTCAGGATCAATGCCATCCTCAGATTCAAAAGTATCACCATCGGACGAAAACGAGGATGTCCTAAAGTCAGACCCGTTACTTTTGAAAGAGCTAGAAGAAAGAAAATCCCTGGTGTCAAAGAAATTATTTTCATCTTCATCTGTGTCTTCCTCAGCTGCATCTACTCTTTCATTTTCATATTCAGACTCGCTGGCACTTTCTGGTCGAAGTATATACAAAATAGTAATTAGATGTGGCCAACTTCATTCAAAATGTAGAGATACAACATTTACCATATTAAAAAAATATTAAAAATCAGTATTTAAATTGTACTTATAAGAACCTCCACCTCCACCTTGTCTACCAACACAAAAGCAGAAAGGAAAGTTTAGCAGAATATGAAAATCAAATTTTGCCATATTCCAAGTATATGCAACAAACTACAGAACTGTAAATGCAACACTTATAAATCAGACAATGATATTTATAATACTACTTTTATGGACACGAATCTCATAAACCAAAATCATATTTAAGACCCAACCTCCCACCCACCAATAAACAAAGTAAAAGAAAAGGTCGCCAGCACACTATCAAACTCTCCGGTCTTCATATCATATGCAAAAAACTGTAAAATGATATCTTTATGGTCTTATTTGAGCAAGCATGAGATATAATGGTAAGACTTTATGCTGTTAAGTAAACAAAAAATAAATAGAATTACTGGGAAGCATACCACTAAACTTATCTTGCCTTGATCTAGAGGATGCTCCAACTTCATTTAACTGTCTCTGGCTTTCATCAACAACTGTATTCTCCAGATCCACCTTCTCTGTCTAAACATATTAGCAACCATTTTTTAGGCAAAAAGTAATGAAAGTCAAATGTACTTAAGAAAAACTCAAAAAGTCTCGGTACTATTTTTGTGCATGGTTAAAAGGCAAAATTTTCAATTCAGAAATTTGTTTTTTTACATATAATAAACTGTATGTTTCAAACTCACGAACTATCAAAAGAATCAATAGAGAAATAAAACATCCTATGCCACTAAAAAGAAATTTTTCAAAAAAGTAGTAAAGCATTAGGCAGAAGCAGTTACACAAAATAGACTAGTTTACAATCTGCACAGACGAGCTAAAAATATATTATGATTATAATGAATGGACCACATTACAACAACTTAATGGCTGAGTGTGGTCACAAGAGAAAAGGAAGAGGGATTCCTATTCTCTGATGCCTAGCATGTTTAAATTACAATGAAGGGGCTTGATAGGACTCAGAAGAGCAAATCAAACACAATCGACAATCATCAGGAAATGTTTTTAGTCATATGATGAGCAACAAGAATCAAGAACGTAACAATCATTTTTTAGCTTTCTTAAGACAATGAAGGCCCAAATTCAATATACTAGTTAAAGCAATCTAATTTCACTTCAACATACACATGTAAACGGTGTTTGATATTATAAAATAGGCTTCTATAGCTAGAAAAGCAGTTTTCCTCAGGTTTACAGACAAAATAAAAGAATACAAGAGATGGATCTAGGAGTCATCACTAACTCAAGTTAACAAGTCAGTCAACTTCATTGACAATGGAACAACGAAAAAAGACACCAGAACAAAAATATGTCTGCTTCTTTGAGCCATTAGAAACAATAAACATTTTCAAAATGAGAACCGTTGGTTCATCAAGGAAGACGTTGAGAAACCCATAAGCGAGCTCTCAATTTCTTCACTTCAAGGGGAAAAAATGACTGTCAAGGCTAAAAGGCATTTTGGACGGAAGGCTTAAGATTTTGTTCTGAATCAAATGGGTGATCATAAAAGCCACTTGTTCTCAAGCAAAATCAGAAACAAGAAGCATCTAGATCTTCATCAATGGGCCAGTGGTTTACATTTTCCACAAAAAGATGAATTTATCCAGTGCACCATCCATTTCAAGGATGCAAAAAACCAAGTCCAAATAACTAAATGTAGGGGTACTCACGCCTAGCCCACAAGGAGAGCTAAACAAAACATCCTATGCACCGTCTCTCTATTTTATTAATGTACAAAGAGGTATGAGTAAGAAGATAAAGTAGGAGAAGATTAAAATAGTTATATAGTAGTGATAGAAAGAATAACAATAACGATAAAAGGTAAAGGCTGAAACAAAAACTTGCAACACTACAAATGCAGAATGGAAAAAAGAGAGAATAAGCTTCAAAGATTCTTACTAATATATATAAATAAAATAGTAACATTGGGTACAGTGATATTAACCCATTTCATTTCAAGAGTCTAGAGTGTATATAGCAAGTCTACAAAAAGAATAAACCAATCTCTCAAAACCCAAGCTACCCACAAAAGTATCTAAACCTATAGCACATTAATGTGCATAACTTTTTGACGAAACTGAAGAACAACTCCGAAATGAACTTGTAAGAGATTTTTTACTAATCTTAACATGTACCTCTAACTGTCGCAATGTGTCCATGAGGAACCAATGCTTTTGTTTCAAGAGCATCAACTGGTTCTGCAGCGAAGAAAACTCATTCCTCATGATCTGCTCGCTATCCTCAATAGCAGCCTCGTTCACCCCTTCTTGCAACAACCTCTGCCTTAGCTTTTCTGTTGACACAGCTAGGTTGTCCACAGGAGCCATTAACTCACTGTTGGACATCCTTGGGAACATGTCCTTCATAGTCTGCAATACTTCCACCCACGCCAACTTATCATCTCTGCTCTCAGCCCTTAGATGGAGCCTCTTCGTCCCCGTAAAAAGAGAGAATCTCCTATCATCTGATTGACTCTCTCGAATAGAGGAGACCTGAACAGAACTACTCAATTATTTAAGACCTAACACACATTTTTCCAAAAATTTTGCAAATAAAAACCTACTCATATATCTAAAACCAACATCAAAACAGCAAGTAATAAATAAACCCTGTTCATCAAGCATGCACAATCAATAAATACATACATTCCTCGAGTATTACATATTACATGGAAAAAAAGATCAATCCTTTCACTCAAAATAACATCTAATCTTCAGATGAAGCAAAAAGAAAATAAATCAAGCAAATTGCAAAAAATGAAACCAATGCAAAATCAACCAAAAAACGCAGAGCAAGAAATAACCCATCGTACTAAATCCGGACAAATGACCATCCTCACTCATAAATCCCAATTCAGAATATCAACCACATAGTTCGCACATCACGATCGCTGAGCATCAAATACAAATAACAAAAAACATAAATACCTTTAAATGAACTTCACCAACGGGCTTCCGGTTCTTCGTTGGCGAATCGGCGCTCCCATTCCGATTATGATTGCTATGCTGCCCCATAACCCGCCGCATAGATTCTTCCCCAATCACTCTCGATCCCCTCTCTGTCTCCTGGCTAACAACAATCTTATCCGGCCCATGGATCTTGTAGTAACTCAAGACTCCGTCTTGCAACACGAACCACCGCGGTCGCCACCCTCTCCCGTAATTCACCCACTTATACAAAATACCCGAAACCCCATCCCCCACAATATCGTTAATCTTCAATTCGCGGCTCGGGTGAATATGGCTATGATTGGAACTGTTGATGTTGGAATTACCCAGTGCAACACCACCGGAGACGTGATCGGCGCCCGAGTCACGCGCCGACGAAGCCCTCGAGATCGCCGCCAGATTCTGAATTCTAGACAGCGCATCGAACGGCGACTGCTGGGCCACCGGCATGGCAGAGTTGCTGATCGCCATTGACGATACGCGGTAGAATGGATGCATTGCGGTATTCGACATGACTTAAATCTTAAATATTTGGATCAACTTTCTACGCATTTCGTGTTGAAAAATCTCCGGTCGAAAAAAAAAGTATAAAAAAAATAACTGTTAGAAACGAGTTAACTAATTTTGAGTTTTAGAGAGAGAAAAAATGGCATCTATAATTTGGATAGGAGATCGTTATTGAATTTGGGAGAGAGAAGTTAGGGGCTACACGGAGAGTTTTCCGGTGGGATGATGACTTGGACTTTCTCCGGGGTGCGGGTAGGGTGGGGTGGGGTGGGGTGGAGCCGTGGAGGCGGGGGGAAGCAGACTTTGTTGAGGCCGGTGGAGAAGAAATTTGGAGGAACGTGGCAACCAGAATTTCATAGAGCTCTGTGTTTCTAATTCTTGTAAAAAAAAATTAATAATTATTTATTTATTTATTTATTATTTTCTTATTTTGAACTATTTTCCTATTTAATTTCATGATTTGCATATTTATAAGTGGCTTTGTATCCCTCATTAATTTAATATATTTGTCTGGGAAGATATTTGATCATATCTTATTGTATTTATGTGTCTTTTATGTATATACTAAGATTTCTGTGTGAATTACTATGATTTTGTTCCTTAATTATTTTTAAAATTAGAAAGGTAAATTATTCTTATGTTTAATAATTATAATTATAATTATACGACATAATTTTGTAAATAACATATTAAGAAACAGTTAAAAGTCAAGAATCAAATACGAGATGTGTGCCTTAAATTACCACTTTCAATCATTAAAGATCTATATATATAAATTAATTCTCTTTATATTTCAAATTAGTAATTACTGTATTTATTTCTATCATAAATCTACGGTTTTATCACAATAACGCATTTAATTCCAACTTTTGGATTGTTTGATTGATTACAAAGACTTCTTTTACTTGTTTTCCAAGATATTGAAAACACAACTGATTCCTCAACTTGACATATGGGATTATTTAACCTAATATCTACTACTCCCCTATTTCAATTTATTTTCAGTATTTTTTTTAAGAATAATTGTTAGTTATGTGTAAAGTTATAAGCTTCATAAAAAATGATATATAATAATATGTTAAAAAGAGAAAGTTAATAATAGTATATATAAAGTTGTAAACACTGTTGCATATTTATTAGTTATAGAGTGTGGCAATAAATTATGTGCTCCTTGCATGGGCGGATCCAAGGGGGGGCGGGTGGGTGCGACCGCCCCCCCCGAATTTTCGTGCATTACTACGATTTTTCGTTTATTTCGAGTAATTTATATGTTGTCTCACGTAATTTTTTGAATCCGCCCCCCGAAATTTTTAAATTTATTATCCTAAACTAAAGTAACAATGAAGAATTAGTGTTAATGTGACTACGAACTTCTAAAAATATTTAAAAAATATATATTAAGTGTAACTTATTTTAGTGACAATGTTTAATTTAGAGTTCTATACATCTATTTTAATAGAGTTACATATATAACTTTATGCAATTAATATATTATGTTTCATTTTTTTTAAATACTTGATTGATCTAAAATTAGCAAGTGTAAATAAACTATCATTTAAATACTTAATTAACTCTTAAGCTAGATATTGTTAGTCTTCATAATTTTCTCCAACTAAATTTAGACTAACAAAATAAGATTGTGTACGATATTTTTCGAATAAATATGAAGAATATAGCAGTTATTTATGAAAGAATAATATAATCTCTTAAATAAGCCAAAAAGAGTAAGTATAATTAGACTTACGTAGAAAAATGTCCTAAAAATTTTTCTCGGGGGCTCCGCCCCCGAACCCCCCAAAGTATCATACACCGATAAATTTCGCCCCACCTAATCAAAAATCCTGGATCCGCCCCTGCTCCTTGGTTTATCGAGTTGGTGGAGTATCAATCTCACATCTAAATTACAGATCACGCTTCATTTAGTAGAACAAATGTGCTATGAATTAACTTGCAAATGAAAAAAATATATAAATTGATAATAATAATGCAAGAAAAAAGAAGAGCATACTGGTAAAATATGTTCAAAAATGTGACTTCAAAAGTAAAATAATTTCAATTCAAATGTAAGGGGAAATCGTAATCATATCCACACAAAAAGCATATTCACATAAATAAAAATACCGACCAAGAAAAAGACATTAAAAATTTAGAACAATGGAGTCCAACTTGTACACTGCAACCATCCAATTAAAGCATAACGTTATTACACTAACTAATGATTGGTATTAACATCTTAATGGGTCGAAATTATCGTGCACGATTTTTTATTTTTATTTTTTTAGTTAGATGTTTTTTTTAAAAAGAAATTTGTATGTAGTCTCTACTTTTTTATCACGTGCTAATAATATTAACCGCTATATTATCCTAATGGAATAATTATCATGCACTATCAGGGGCGGAACGAGAGGGGGTTGGGTGGGTCGACCGACCCCCCGACCGACGAAATTTCGATTGAGTAGGGTATAGAATTCGTGTTGCTTATATATAATTTTAGTGGAAAATAATAATAATTATTTACTCGTAGTATAGTTGGCTAGTGGTTTTGTCTTTCTTAAAAGAGGTCTCATGTTCAAAACCCCTTGTAGTCATTTCATTTTTATTTTCAAAATTTTAAATTATTTCTTTTCTAGTTTTCTTTAATTTTATTACAAGTATAATTAATTCAATATATATGCACAACTCTCTCACATGCATAACTTTCTACTAATTACAGTTAAACCTCGATACAGTAATAACCTTGGGACCGAGAAAAAAAATTCATTTAACGATGTTATTACTTTATCGACCATTATTTTAGTGCATTGACCCATATTGGGACTAAAAAAAATTATTATCTTAACGAGATTATTACTTTATCGAGATTTAACTGTATATAAGTATATCAGCTTAACAAACATAAGAAATAATATATATCTTTCATAGCGTGTTTGTATTCGAAACATTTAAAACTATATTTAGCAACTCTCGATTTTTTTCTCTGCCTTCAGCCACCGTTGTTCCTCTACTTCGACCACCCAACTTTATAATTCTAGTTCCGTCACTATGCACTATTGTTTATTAGATTGTTGTATATAAAATATTGTGTGATATATATTATATGCACAATTTATTTGTTACCATTTTATATGAGCGATCACTAACCAATGCCCATGCCCACTGATATAGAGAACATATTTTTCTGATCACTCAAAAACCGCTAGTTACTTCAAATAGTTGCTTCCTAGATTTTTATTATTTCTAGCTTTATACTTGTAACTAAATACATGCATGGTTTTACATATATCGAAATTAAATCTCAATCATATCGATCTTATTATTAATGGATGATTTGTTTGTCAAGCATAAGTGGACACGTCATTTATTCAGTTCTATCACATTTGTGTCAATAAAAGAAAAATGGCAAGAATTTCTTACAGTCCTTGTCATGTTCGAAAACATTAAACTGCAAAAAACCAGTTTTTTCGATTAAAACGAGATTAATTTCTGTAAAGTAGTAAAGAATAAATGATGTCGTGCAGAGACGAAATTCAGACAACCTGTAAAGAGAGATCAGTATAATTGCAGGCTGTGGTTTGTAACTAAATAATAGTAGTATTAAATTGGCAATGCCGCGTGGAGCAAAGACATTAACAATCTAACAACAATTTAGGGAATATTTGGGCTTAATGACATTAATTTGTGTCCGAATCTATTTAGAAAGTAATTATATATTTATTTTGAAACTTAATTGCCAGACAGTTTAATTCCAGCTGGTTGTGTACGGGCTTTCTGCTGTCACATTATCCATTTCCCCCTTTTTTAGTAATTAGAAAATTGAAGAATTTGGAAATGTCACCCATGTATATAAGAAATTATTTGAGTTTTTTTAATAGAGATATGTATATAAAGTAATCTCTGGAAGAGGGAAAATATTTAGAAAGAAGATAACTGAAAAATGAAGAAGCCGCATAGTCCAACCAGAAACATATGCTTTGGAATATCCATGTAAATGAGCATTAAGCGCCAAATAGTTTAAATTGCAATCAATCTTCTTTTCAAGTTTGACTGCAAATGCTCTACAAACAACATAAACGACAACTATACAACCAATATTTATAAATGATTCCGAAACTGTACACTCCCACATTATTTATTATAATAAAAAAAATGCTTGTACGTGAAATTCTAGAGGACAATAAACATCGAAAAAGTGGTTGGTTGAGATCATTCCTTTAAAAAAGTGTTAATAATAGTAATAATTATTTTATTAGTATTATTTGGCAATTTGGCCAAGTATACATGCTCCAATCTTGAGGAGGAACATATTTGGTAAAATCTTGGATATAAAGCTCAATAGAAATTCTCACAATCAAATTGATGTTGATAAACATTGAACCAAATTTGAATCAGCTTCTTAATCGAATATTAGTCAAATACGAATACAAATATTCATTAAATTAACAGAATTCAAATACAATATCTTCATGTTCAATTCGTTTGCAAGCGCCCACACATGATGACAACTAATCAACACCATGCCGAATATGGTAGACCAACAGACACCAATCTTGATTTTCTATTACAAAACAAATTTTACCAACATATTTAATAAAATAATAAAAACACCAGTAAATTACAGATCTGGATCAACGAGTTCTTTATACCACCTTGTTTGAACTAATCATACAAATCTTGTCTTTATGTTGAAAAAGTGAGGCTAACCTAGGAACTTAATCATACTACAAATGAGTAAAATGATTAAGTTTGACCACAATAATTAGCACGTAATAAAGGGACAAAATAAAGATAAAGCGAGGGATAAAAACTCACTAATTCACAGCGGTGAAGGTGGTGGCCTTTTTATCCCTTTCAGGTTGCAATCAAAGCTTCTTCAAGACAATTTCCTCCTGACTAGCCCTTTAAAGAAATCGAAACTGTAGCCACATGGGAAAAAGTTAGAACATAAAATGAATGAGAAAACAGAGGGGACATAAACATACAACACAACACATGGGGCGCAAAAGCATTAAACACTTTGGAGGGCCAAACTATGCAACAGCGGGCCATCCCGCATTCAGTCAAGCCTTATGTGATTCAACCCCGCCCATCCCAAGGCATAAACGGAATAGGGGTGACGAGGGGAACTATGGCATTCTTCTTCTCTTTCTATTTTTAAGTAACACATGTAGAGAGGACAACTGACAATATTCAAAGAATGTCAGTTAAGAGATCCAATGTACAAGCACAGTGTCTGGTAGATAGAGGAATTAAAGACAAAAGATACTTATTCCAGATTTTTTGTACTAACATAACTCAATTATCAAGTTATGAACAATATCTTCTGAGGATGCATATTAGAGATCCATGAGAAGCAATAAGCTTCTGCCAGATACCGAAAACTTAATCCGCACAGTGCATAACAGGCGCTACATGTTTTCACGTTTCACATATGAGAAATTTGCCATTGGCATATCATGACAAATACACAACACAAAAACTACCTGCAAAAGACCATGCACAGTACAACTTCTAGAGGCTGGCACACATGTACAAGCACTTTAATAAGAAAAAAGGGCAAGCAAGAATGATCAAACCAATAATCTAACTTTACAAGACTCACATGCTCAAAGACGAACTAACTGCACGTGAGGATAAATTGAAAAAGAAAGAACGAGCATCATATGGGAAAATCACAATTGTAACACTTCTTATAAATGGAAAATCTGAAATCTAATGCTTATATTTCAAAATCAAAGCCTCCATGGGCGACAAAATGTAAAAATAATGACTAGCCCCTAGATTATTACCGATAGAATTATTTAATAAATCTGAAAATACCAAGTTTTTTTGAGTTAAACATCAGTCTTGGATTCAGATTTTCTAAACATAGACTAATATTTTTACATATCCAGCAACATTATAAACCTGGATATTTCTCATGCTCAAAACAAGCAGAAGCACAATAATAATTTCATTGCTAGTTGCCAACTCACAAAAGTTACATAACTTCCCCCCCTGTTTTGTAAAACTAAATTCGTATAATAACGCAGACTACTTCAGGTTTCTGCAGTCCTATAAGTTGAATTTATTAAGATGGTGCAAACTATGACTAACTATAGATGCTGCAATGACAAAGCTTTGTTCTGTTCAAGATAGAAGTACCTGTTTCCATCTGGGTGAAGCTCGCATATCTGACCATCATCAGTGGCAGCAAATAAATATCCGGCAGGTGTTAAGCCCTAAGAAGCAAGAGTATATTGCTTTAACAATAACCACAAACAAGGCCATGAATAATAGTATTATGGCAAAGCTTCAACAATTTTACTTATTTTACTTCTATCTGTTAGAAAGAATGTATTCTAACATAACAGATTAAATAGTTGGAAGAGCACTAGGTAAGGAAAAAAAATGACTTTAAACTTTTACAATCACTATGTAGCACATTTATTCGTATCTGCCAGAGTTTTTTCATCGTTACATTGAAGACCGGATACTAATTGTAGAAGCATATATAGATATTCGCCGGTGGATGAGTACTCATGCCAAAGCTTGGCCATCAGTTTTTGACAGGTTAGCCCAACTAATGCCTACCGCATATTTCAAATTTGCACCTAATGACAACTTTAAGGATTGGTGAAGAGTAAAAACGGTTGTAAAGCTGCAAATACCAAACTTTGGTCTTTGCTCCTTCAATAATAAATTTAAATCATAATTGATGTACATTTATGTAGAAATTATGCTGTAAAGGACTCATGTGGAAGGAGGGGATTGAAAACAAAGAGCTCTTATTATGAACTTTCACGACTTAATGATTGATGAATGCAAGCTAGGATTTCTAATAATCTGCATATTGTCTACCTTCAGAAAAGAGCACCCAGTGAAGTTGGCCTCAATAACAACAATCCAATACATGGCAATGACAGATTTTTACCCTTACATTTTATTCATTTTTTAACTCTATGATAGTTATTCTCAAATTGTTGTTCAATTACTCCCTCTGTCCCGCTATTAATGTCTTGTTTTCTTAATTGGGTTGTCCAATTATTTATGTCATGTTTCCCAAAATGGAAAAATTAAATTCATAATCCTAAAATAAAGCGGCCCCCCTCCTTATTCACTACCCACTCGACACCTTGATGATTCTGTTCCGCTCTGACTAAAAAATTAATGATTCTTAACCTTTTGGAAACTTTAGATTCTTTATTCAATTACATGAAAAAAAAAAAAACAAAAAAAAAAAAAAACAATTGCTTCAACTATGCCTTAATATAATTCGGATGAATTGTCATTCCTTCCCATCAACCATTACTCGAAAATTGTACCCGTTTTTTAATACAATAAGAACGAATAAAATAAACACCTAAAGAAATGTTCTTAATATCCGTGCCAAAAATAAAAATGACATTAATAACAGGACAGAGGGAGTAGTAAATTCCTCAAAACTTTTTAAACGATTAAACCGAATTTGGAAGTCATTTAAACACCACGCTTACTCAAATTTTCTGAAAAAAAGTGGAGAAGATACATTTAAGTTTTAAATGATAAACCACCAGGCTTGAACAACAATTTTTTGGCTCATAAAAGTTAGCATGACAAGACATAGTTATCTCTAGAAGCTCTAAACATCCCTCTACAACATATCAATAAATTATGAACAGCTTATCTTGCTCCACGTAAAGTTAAATACAAACTGGTTCACAAGTGAGATTGGAATAGGTCCAGAAATTGATTGAGGACCTAGGCAAAGAGGATTTTGCGTTGAATAGAAGAGCATATTCAATAAGATTTACTGTCCTATAAAACGAAAACATAATAATTACCTGGATTGTGACAACATTTTCAGAAACTTGGTCTTCACTCTCATTCTTTTCCAATACAATTACTCGCTGTCCGCTGCATGCAAGTGATATAATAAAAGCAAGAAAAGAAGCAGCTGTATGCATATAGTTACCTGATATGGATAATAGGGGTAATTAAATTGCCATCAAAGTTTCAATGAAACTACAATTAAATGAATATAAAAGAATTATTGGGAAAATATGGGAAAACGTTGGAAATTTTGAAAAATGGAGAAATATTAAATATCAGATTTATCTTTCCCAATTTTTTCGCTGGTAGTAATATTGACATCGATACGTCCAATTACATATCATTAAAAATAAGACACAAATATTCCATAAACACAGACTTTTTTTATCCTTAGGCAAATGCAACATTTAGTATCACCTTTGGGCCCTTTACAGCCATAAAGTCAATGACCATGAACTCACTTAATAGCTCACCTGTGCAGCCAGGTTTTGTAGTACAGGTTTTCAAGTGCTTGAAAGCCTGCATGATAAAAAAAGATACACTTATGCTTTATAACATAAGGTATTGAAAAATGCAAGTTAAGCAGAAAAACACTGTCCATCCATTTATGTTGCAGTTTTATATTTATGTTTCTTTCTGTATATCTCTACTTAACTAGATATATCCTTCTGTTTTAGGTTTTTCTTGAAACTCAGTCTCTAATATTCGTTTTTTCCTTGTTCCACTCCTTCTCTGCTCTAATCCCCCGCTACCAATTGCTCAGTTCTATTGCTGACTTTGCTCATTTTCTGCTACTACTTCTACCAGATTTTTGTATCTGAATTCCTTTTATATAGTTGAATTAGACTCTAAACCTACTTTGAGAACCACTATCTGATCGGATGGCTCCAACTATCTCTTGTGATTTTCTTGTGTTTTCAGTCTTCTTAATGTTTATGGAATCTTAATAGCATGGAACAAAACATTTTAGATATTCACAAAAAACATAACAAACTAGTACAGCGATGAAAGTGAAAACAACCAATCACCTTGACTTATGAAGATATCATAAAAGCTCTCGAACTTATTGAAGAAAGCTGCTACTATATCTTCACGTTGTAATTGGCCGACATTATATCCCAACCTCCGCAGAACATCATTCAGGCATGTTGTAGGTTTTTTTTTATCAATATTCAAGCCGATTCCTAAAAATAATTGTCTGATGTTGTACCGCCTTGTAACATGACCAAGCATAACTCAACATTAAATCACTGATACATTGATGTGCATCAAAGACAGAGTATTTACCAGCACTGATATTGAACTTTCTAGACTTATACGTTGATGTGCATAAAATGCCACCCACTTTAAGACCATCTAAATACAAATCATTAGGCCACTTTATTCGGACATCTAGTGAAGGCATTCCCTGAAATGACATGGTGTCAAGATATTAATAATAAAATGAAGTATAAAAAGAAATATCAAGATTAAGCTACCGTATGAGTATGACTAGTAACTCGGTAATTGCAAACATAAAAACTAGTCATCAGCTAAGATTATAAGAAACTATCATTCTAGAAGCCAAAGCAGCCAGAGGAAGAAACTTATTTGTACAAATAGCTCAGTTTCTTAAAGAAGTAAAAGCACAGTCTAGACTGCCTACGAAGTCCAAGCATTAACAATAGGATACAATTACCACAGGCCGCCTCTGCCTCCCAGATATTAGAGTGAATATATCAGAACTCCTCGAGAAGGTTAGTTTAAATATAATTTTGCTATGATGAAAGGAATCAAATTGAAGAACATCTGCAAGTGCATGCTTTTTATAAAATTGTTTAGAGAAGTAAACTCCACTCTTACACATTGAAGAAAACACAAGGAAATTTATCACCATCCTATTTTTGCATGCTCGCAACCAAAACCCTAAGGAACATCATGTTCCTAACTTCAAAGTAAAAAACCTTATCAAGAATATCAATTTTAATGCACTCGTCTCTCTTTGTCAGCTCAATTCTGGATGTCAGTAAGCACCTTGTGATACAAATTATGAACTTTCAATAAAATCTAAGTAGACAAAAGAAAAAGGAGTGTAGTAGCCACTCCATGTGAAGCTTTCTTGAGGATACTCTGATGTAAAGGTTGCCAACAGGCCTCTATGGTCAACACCCTTTGCAAAGAAAACATACTGAAATGTTGACACAATTTCACCATGTAACATCAAAACTCGAAGTATTTGCCTCTATATTGGCAATCGGCTGAAATAAACTAAAAACAGAAGTAACTAAGTCTAAAGGCAGTAAATCTTAGAAACACTGATTACCCATGTATATCTCCAATATGTTCGAATAAGAAGAAAGGATGAATCCATCTAAAATTAATTTTGATCATGATTGGATTGTGCGTAAAAGCAAAATCTTGATCGTCCACTCACTCTGAAGTTCTATAATCTTCTGGCTACTCTTCCCAGATAGCATCATTACTGGTTGGGCACCATTTAATATGCAATTCTGTGCCTAACTTATTCAATAAGTCAAGCATGACTTTTGAGGTGTACCCCTAACGTGACTATCAACTCCCTCACTACGTTAACGGTTTAGCAGTGTTTAACACACTTAGCCTGCAGTTGGCTTCAGTTATTACTCTGCTTGGACCACTAAATAGTTTTATCATGTAACTTGCTCAAACAGCCAATCAAATATCCCATGAATGCTACACAAGGTTCTATAACTTATGTTAGTCTGACAAATGGAAGCAACACTCAGCTTAAAGCACTTACATTTTTTTGACAGACATCATTTATACCCTCAGTCATAGCCAGACTGACAATATACTGCACAAGCGGCACTATCCTCCCATCCTCCATCTGTATCGTGAATGAAAACATGAGGCATCCCTTCGGTGATTCCCATACATTCTTAAACCGACCTTGAAACCCAAGCCAAACTTAGTCAATAAGAAAAATATAACATGGCTAGATAAATCACAACAGGCAGTAACAAAACTACAGATGAATACCTCTGCCATTGAACTGCACATCAGCAACACACGCAGAACCAATAGGCAACTCACCAAAATTACTGCAAGAAATTAAGTCGAACAAAACATCACAAACTAATGAAAGTCATTTGCATAAACTAACATTTTTTCAAGGAACTGCCAACCAAACATGCGATAAAATAGAAGACTTACTTAGCAACAACATCATGCGTGGAAGCTAATCTAGGAGAGTAAAGGAGCAGCCTCCCGAAACGAGAAGTCATAAGCGAGTTCATATACGAATTTACATGAAAAACATCGTCGTTACCAATACTCTCAGTTTCCGAATGCAAATAAATAGTCACCGGAGAACCGTCGGCGAGCTTTAGCATGTCGTTTGTCTTCAAACACCGCGCCAATTCATTTTCTTCAGCCGATTTCCCGCAGAGCACGAGAGCTGTTGATGATTCCGTCTGCATTTCTGCAAAAAATTAAAGAAACAAAAGGTCGGCTTACGCAAAAAATCGCGGAAGCTGAAAACATATCGGAAGTTGATCGACTGTACTTGGTGAAAGGCAGATATTCTTCGGAAAGAATCTGAGGTTTTGAAGAAAGAGAAGACGTAGAGGTCTCTTTGGAGAGAGAAAGCGAGGGGAGCTAGTTACAAAGAGCATTGGAGTTGAGTGGGTGGAGGAGGCGGAGGAAACAACTTCGCCGCGTTTCAGGGATTTCCCATTGTCATTTTTTTTTTTTTTTGACGAGAACCGCAGCCGCTACCTTGAAAATTGCGTTTTTATTTTATATGCTTGTTTGTTTTTTTTCATTGAAATTTGATTAAATTAAAATAAATTATAAAAAAATATTAATATAATTGTATTTATTATTATAAAAAATTGGATAAAATAATTTAAACATATAAATTTAGGATACATGAAAAAAAATATAGACATGAATTTGGAACAGAGAGAATAACTTTGAATCAAAAATAAATATTTATTTAACGAGGTTATTATTTTATGAAACATGATTTTAATGCTTATCTAATTAAAATTATTACTCTATCAAATATTATTTATCAAGGTTTAACTGTAGCTTGTAGGAGTACAAGAAGCCATTTCTAAACAAGACTTATTAAAAAAGTTTATAACCTAAAATAATTTTCTCTATGCACATAATAATCCATGAGGATAGTACTTAAAATTTTCTTTATCTACCTCAAACAAACACCACAAAAATCCCCAGAATTTTTTTTATAGTTATATATATAAAAAATAATAATTTATTTATTTTTCTAAAGAATAAGCAGTTGCTATCTTCGCTGGTGAACTCAAAATGAAGTAAAAAATGCAAGCTTTGAGCTTTCTACCAAAAATGAAACATTAGTAATTCGATCAGGGTTGATGTTCCCTTTTTATATTGTGATTTACACCTAGATTGTTATTAATCCACAATAATTACAACGGGCGGCAAAAGTAACTTCGAAAAAATCCAATAACAAATATCTCAATGTAATTAACTAATGATTTCGCCTAAGAAGACATTCATTAAGAGCAAACAACGTAATCAAGTTATAGCATAACATCAAACTATACCAATAAAACACGAACAAAAAAAAGAATAAAGTATAGGCATGGGAAAAAAATCGAAGTTGATAAAGCAAACTCCCAGTCTGCACTTAGATTTATAAGAATTGCAGGAAAAGAATTACATCGAAGTTGCCGTAAATAAAAAAACCAAAACACCATCAAAGAGGCCAATGGGGCGACGATGAAATAGGAATGGGAATAGGTTGAGTTGAGTACAAAGAAAGGATGAAGCTTTATCATATCATAAGAAAAGAAAAGGAAAATCATCGATAGCATTGGGAACCCCAATTTTTTTTCTTCGGAGCCCTATGGATGAATTCGACTAAGGCTTAGCCTTGAAATTTTTTTTACCTCATAAATCTTGAACCCCAAAAAATTAGAGTAAGAAGAGTTTCATGATATTTGAACCAACGAAAGTCTAGTGTTTTTTCTTTGGCAAATTGGCCATCCCCAAATTTGAAATTTTTGGTTAAATTGGTCCCCAGTTCGAATTTCTTAGCCAAATTGGTCTCCAATTTTTTAGATTTTGGCCAAATTGTTCATTCCTTTAACTTTACCCTTAGTCAATGGTTAGTCAATCAAAATTTTAAAAATATATTAAAATATTCAAAAGGTACTTTCGGAATAAAATTTCGAGGACCAATTCGGCCAAAACATTTTTACCCAAAAATCTTACTGATGACCAGTTCGGCCAAAAAATCTACAGTAAAATTTACAAAGGACCAATTAGGCCAATATTTTTATCGTAAATTTACTGAGGACCAATTCGGTCAATATTTTTACCATAAATTTTATTGAGGACCAATTCGACAAAGATTTTTACCGTAAATTTTACTGAGGACCAATTGGGCCAAGATTTTTATCGTAAAATATATTGAAGACCAATTAAGCCAAAATAATATTTTAATCATTTTTTTACCTCAAAATTCAATCCGGATCTTCTGGCCCAAAATTGGTGTCCCATTCGGTGGCCCACCAATCACGCCATGCCACGCGTGCATTGGTGGGTCATGTTAGCAATAAAAATATTTTAGTTTTAAAAAGGTGGGTCACCAATGCACGCGTGACGGGGCGTGATTGGTGGCCCACCGAATGGGCCACCATTTTTGGGCCAGATGATCTTCTGGCCTCAAAATTGGGAATATCACTGAGAATTAGGGTAAAAAAAATCATCATTTTCTGTCAATCAAAAGTGTATGCATAACAACATCCATCATATAGAAAAATATGCAATGTTCAAAATATGAAATCCATCTTAGACAAAAACTACCAACATCAAACTAGTCCAAAACACCACCACCACCTCTTTATAATGACACCCATCATAAACAAAAACTACCAAAATCAAGCTAGTCCGTATAAGCACTACCTGGTTATAACGAGTTCCATCATATACAAAAATAAGCAATGTTCAAAATATGGAAATACATCATAAACAAAAACCACAAAAATCAAACTAGTCAATATCTATGAGTTTGAACATTTAGGTGATCTTCCAAAATCCTCTAAAAACACCACCTGTTACAACAAATCCTCATCAATATACATTATGCAGTACATCAAAACTTTGTGACACCTTACCAACAAATCAATTCTAACATAGACAAAGACAATTTCCACATTACATCATTCAATATGTTTGGTTCCATCATCAAATTGCATCTCAAAGTAATAAGCATTTTGCAACAAAAGTTGTCATTTGGCAGCATTCATGCTATAAAAATGAGAAATGTAAATTAACTTAGAATCAATCTAAAGTATAGGGTTGATCAACCTTGAAGAATGTGAACTTACTAATAAAATCGAAAAAAGATACATCAACGCATCACTATTATTATTTAAGATGGCTTCAATTGACACTAACCTCATTGATGGACAATCGGCAGCTAATCCAATTTATAGAATGTGGCTTCTTTGGTTATGTGTTTATTTAAGATGGCCCCCAGTTATGTACAAGTCTCCCTATTATGACCTTCTTTACGACACCAATAACACCTAGTTGTTCTTCTTTTATTATTACATTTTTCTGTAGTCTCCTTCTACATAAATAATAAGACAAATATTACTCTTAGTTAAAAAGAAAAAAATGAATAATTAATTGGCTTTTATTACTGAGGAGATGGTTGAATTGTATATGTGTGTGTTGTATACACGTAAAAAATTGTAATTCTGATATAACAAACTTTTTCTTCTTATTATTATATTCTTCTGATATAAAAAATTGTATATGCGAGTGTGTTGTATACATGTAAACATTCTGCCACTATTGAATATGTTAACTAGCTAGCTAGATTATTCATTGTTGGTTAACCTGTCGCACTCAAAATATATATCAAACTAAAATGAAGATAAATGCAAAATCAAAGAAATTACGAGGAGAAATCAATTATTTTGGCAAATAAAATGAAGATAAATGCAAAATGAAGATTATTCATTATTTTCAGTAATTGCTCACCGTACGACACTGGACTTGCTGCCAAATAACTTGAATAAGTCCACAGCATTCCCACTGTTCTTGCTGAGAGGAAAGGAGGGAACAAACACAAAGTAAGATTTTTGTTATGGAACTAGAGTGAAATTCATTATTTCCACACATTCTAGATCAAAATGTAATTTAAACTAATGTGATGGAAAATCTGGATGTAATAACAGACCTGGCTTGGCTATGTTCAAGTCCTCTGCGTCCCTTCTTGTTTATTCTGCTTTCACGGGCTGAAGTCACATTTTGTACAACAATCTAAAGCAAGAAAAAGGCTTTAGTTTATAAAATCAAATATAAGCGATCATCAAATCAGCGTGACAATAACATAAGGTTAAAAGATATAAACATGAATCAATACAAATCGAGCATTAACATACGAGCCGCATAGTCTTTTTATCAGCACTGAAGTTTCAATAGAAGTCCTATAGTAGACCATAAACTCGATTCTACTAAAACATTGAATTAATCTTCATTTTATCACGTAAGATGCTAAGCGCAAAAAAAAATAAGATTAATAACTTACTGAATCTCAAAATCTAGGGTTTTTGTTTTGACAACATAGAAGGGGCGGCGGCGGCGATGGCGATGGGAAGAGTGGCGCCGACAACGATGGAAAGAGCGGCGCCGGCGACGATGGAAAGAGCGGCAGCGGTGGTGCGATGGAGAGAGTGGCAGTGGAGGGAAAAATGGGATGAACCGACGGACGGAGTCTGTAAAAAACTATGGTAAAAATTCAATTCTTTTACCCTAATTAACTTAAAGAAATTAAAAGGAAATTTTGGGTAAAAATATTTTGGCCGAATTGGTTCTCGAAATTTTATTCCGAAAGTACCATTTGAATATTATAATATATTTTTAAAATTTTGGTTGACTAACCGTTGACTAACGGTAAAATTAACGGAATTACCAATTTGGCCAAAATCTAAAAAATTGGAGACTAATTTGACCAAGAAATTCGAATTGAGGACCAATTTGGCCAAAAATCTCAAATTTGGGAACCATTTAGGCCAATTTATTTTTTTCTTTTGTTTTACTGTCTTTTTTTTTCTTTGAAGTAATCATTAAAGCAAAAACAAAATAATAAGAGATGATCAAATTTAGAAATAACTTTTCTAATAAGTATATTTTGCAAAGTCGCGCTAAATTGAATTTTCCTTTAAGACTATACCGATTCCGAAATCAGTAGACATACACAACCTATCCCAAACCCAATTCCGCATGACCTCATAAAAAAGTTAAGAAGATATCCAGCTTGAAACCCGGTTGTTTCAATCTCTAAGATTCTATCTGGGCTAGAATCTTCACGCGACTTCATACAACATCGAATAACATAAGATAAGTTTTACAATAACTAAGAAAACCATGGTATATTAATCACAGTTTCAAAAAAATAGTGTAAGGCAACAAATTTATACCTGTAGTTGTTGGCAACTTGGCGGCGTGGACAAGAAGGCAGAAGGGGACTGACGGTCACAGGCGGTCGAGGTGCCGCGCCATGCATGGCGGAGGGTGGCGGCGATTTGGGAATCTGTGGAGAGTGAGCGGAGTCGGGGCTGCCGGCGGCTCGTGTGGAAACTTATAAATTTTTGAATTGGAAACTTTAGGCCCTAAAATCATTCACGTTAATTTAATCACTATTCGGTTATACCGACACCCGTAAAACAGACAACCGAAACAAACGAAAAATTAATAATCGAATCTCATGCTGTATATTGATTTTCGGCATAGCCGTAATACCGATATCGATTTTCTCGGTTCAGTTTTCGCTTAAATCGATACCGAATCCAGCCCCTCTTTAGGTATTGTAACGAAGTATTTAAAAATATCTTATTCATAAATCTACTGTATACAGTATTGAGATTATATAATTATAATTATTTGTTGGAGAGAATTATATAAATAATAAAAAATAGTTAGTAGTAAGATTTAAAAATATAAAATGTTAATTAATGATTTTTTCAAGTAAATAGCTTTTCACAATTCTATATAGAAGCACTTAGCCAGATCAATAAGCATCTATTCTTAATCCAACGGATCAATTTGGGCAGTCCCCAGTCTGATTCTAAAACTATTTTTTTCAACAAATTTTGCTTTTGAAGCATAATACTACCTCCGTCCCGCTATTTCCGGCACACTTCATTTCAGTACAGAAATTAAGAAAATAGATAATTAAGAATTAGATATGGGTAGATGATAAAGTATGAGAGAGAAGATGAGTTAGAGTAGATGATAAAATAAGAGAGAAGATAATAAAGTAAGAAAGAGAAGATGATAAAGTAAAAAAAAGTAGGAAATATAAGATAGTAAAATATGAAAGAAATGATAGTTTTTTCTAAATTAGAAAGTGTGCCAGAAATAGCGGGACATTCATTTTGGGAAAATGTGCCAAAAATAGTGAGACGGAGGTAGTATAACATAACATGAGAAGATAATTCAGTTGGTTGCGGCATTTGTGTCTTTGTTGCCAAATATTGTACACATACTTTTATACTATAATACTACAAGGCAGTGTCTTCCCCAAGTGGTATGAACTCTAAAATCAGCACCAAACAAACTGAAAAACAAACTAAACCACAATCAGATTGTCACACAAGAAACCCATGAATCCAGTCTTTGAGTTTCTTTACGAGCTAGCTAACTCTTCCTGGAGCTGAAAGCAAACGGTTGAGATTTTACAAAGTAACTTGCGTAACTGGTCTCTAGATAAAGACGCTTCTGCCTGTACGACTGCTCTAGGGTCCGTTAGCATACTGTTGAGTTGAGAGCATAGCATCATAGCCTTTTGATCCTCTCCACTTGATTCAGCAATGAGTTGAAGCAATGTACAAAGTTGGCTAGGCGGGCTAGGCGATTTAGGTGGAACAGGAGGAACAAGAAAAGGGTGTTGGAGTAGTTGAGGAATCCTCCAACGCTCATTCCGGTCCCAAGCAAGGCATTTCTTCATAAGATCCATAAGCCAAGGGTTGGGGAGAGGTTCATATATAATCTCATGGTTTGGATTGGTTATGACTTTGAATTTTGCCCAGAAAGTTTTGTATTCTGAAAAGGGCGTACGGCCATAAACCATTTGGTAGAGAATGCAACCAAGGGACCAGATGTCTGAAGGACGACCACATTTTATTGTGTTTCCATTAGCATCTGTCTCATTACACATAAATGCTTCAGGAGACATGTAGCTTAGTGTTCCGACCTGCAATATTATGTAATCTTAGTCAAAAATCAAAATGAAAACGTAAATGCATGCATGCCTCTATCAAGTATAGATTAGATTAGCCTGACAGTAAACTTGAAAGATCAGATGTTGTTGCTCAAACTTTTTTGTTATAAGAAAAAAAGCTAATCATGTTCGATGACTTTTTTGTTATAAGAAAACGTAAATGCATACATGCCTCAATCAAGTATGGATTTAATGACTTTCTGTTTTTGGGAGGAAACTAGCCTCTCTAAGTAGATAATCAGAAAGTTTTTAGATAACAGATGGAAACCTGTGAGTCCCGTTGGATGTTTGTCGTGTCACTCATTATAGCCTTGGCGATCCCAAAATCAATAAGCTTCAGAGAACCTCTCACCAGAAGAAAATTAGCTGGCTTCAGATCAGAGTGTACTATACGTTCCTCATGAATAGTATTTACTGCTAGAAGTATTTGCTGCAACACGTTATGCAAAGTGAGATGTCAGAGATGCTAATAATTAGAAACATATAGATTTTTTTTTATGTTTAAACAACATACCTATTCTTCATCCTTTTGGCATCAACCAGTTGGTTGAGCAACAAAAGAGGTAGAAGCAAAAATAATGGATTTTATGAAGTACCTGCCAATAAAATCGGAGCCAGTTCTCATCTATGGTTGCATTAGAACCATTCAGTTCCTTCCATTTCTGAGCAAGCATGTGTGCTAAATCAATTTCTCCATATTCAAGTACCATGTAGATAAACCCGTCATCCCTAACCACCCTGCCTTCCTTATTACTCATCGAACCATTCATCACTTCCTGAAGCAAAGTCTTATCTGTCACCTAAGATGAAAACTAGATATTAGTTCGTGTTCTTGTACATATGTTATCAGTTCACTTCGATAAAAAGGATAAAGAAGAAGACTAGAAGATTCATAATCTTATTATAAGGAACAGTTTTTCACTTTAAAACACGAACTTCATCTGAAGCCTGCTTCACATAGGGACCTTATAATAGGTTTTTAGTTTCTCAGACCAACTTTATTACCAATGTGTTCAGAAAACTTAACAGCACTTGAGACGTGTATATCTCAGGACTAAATTTCATCAAACAATTACCATCTGCTTATATAGACTTGGTTCTAAATTCTAATGCATGCTGATGTCTTTCGGCAATTCTTTACAGAGAGCTAACTTGCTGAACAGTCCATTCTCCATTCATAATCACATAAGAAAAACTAATTGTTCTCTATCCTTGTAGCGGACCACATGAAAGACTCAGCGGAAGAAGTTTTTGCTGCATCCATTTCAATCAGTTAATATCAACATCGAGGTGTGGTAATTCTAGACAATTAAAGCATGTAATAGATATGGTGTTGCACCTGTGACCTCACAACTTATTGGGGAGGCTGAATCACAATGTCTTTCTTCTTAATCTTGCTAAAGCAAAAGCATATTTACTACTTCACTGTCATAAACGAATTCCTCAAATGTTTTTGTAACAGACCGAGTGAATTGGCAACAGGTTCTTATAGCAGTAGATAAAACAATCAAAGTTAGGATGACTACCAAGGAAAACCTGTGTTGATTATGTTCAAGTCTATTTGAACACATGACATAGGTTATCTTCCCAAAAAGAACAGCAAAAAGCAATGGAGGAAGACCACAGTCATGCAAATCAAGTAGTTAAAGGTATTGTTGAAGCTTATTTTCGACTTGCTAATCAAGTAGTTAAAGGTATTTTGTTGAGTTGTAGATTTATAGTTGATACCAAATTACACACTCTAGCTTAGTACTCCCTCCGTCCCATTCATACCGTCCCTGTAGGCTTTCGGCGCGGATTTTCATAAGTTTGATTTTTGTGTGTAAATGATACAAGCCCATATGACTTTTTGTGCCCAATATAGCATACAAGACACTATGAATGGGACGGAGGGAGTATATTGCAAGTAGGCATAAGAACTCATAGCAAGAACTAGAGCAAGTACCTCATAATCAACCAGCTGAATAATGTTGTTCTTCCCTCTTAATTTGTTTAAGTACTCCATTTCTTGGCAGAATCCATATGCAGTGGCATAGTCACGGCCTTTAAGTTTAATCTTCTTCAGAGCATAAATTGTGCAATCTGATGATATGACCTTGTGGACCTCGCTGCTTCCACCACTACCTATCTTGCCGAGCCTTTGATAGAGCTTCCCATTAACTTTGAAAAACAAGTCAGGGTCATAACCCTTTTTACGAGAAGTTGATGTTGCTTTACCAGTAGCACCTCTTTCTAGTTTCTCTGATTTCGGATTTTCCAATTTCATATCTGATGGAGGTACATCTAGTGGTGGAAGTTGAGATTTTACATTGAGAACATTTCCCTTGACTGAATTATTGTTGTCTTCATGTGAAGAATCTTTCAATTTAGTCTGCAACTCCTTACATGGGCCAGATGATTTACTCACTTCCATTGCTGTTGCAACAGCAGCAGCAGAGCTGATAGCTTGTGAGCTTACATTTTTGGGGTGAGCTAACCCTCCATCAGCATTCTTACATAAGGAACTCGATGGCTGGACAATATCCATTTTCCCTTCAGCTTCTCCCGCTGGCCCTGTGCCCAATTGAGCACAGCCTACTTGAGATTGTGAGCTATATGTTATTGAACTAATCATAGGAGCAGAGCTTGAGTTTATTAGCGTTGATGTAACACAAGAAGATCCGATCAATGAAGATTGTGTCATGGCATTGTTTAAATCATTCTGTAAAAAGTTTTCAAACTGGTGGAGCTGATCTACACCCATTGTCCCTCCAGCTGATACAGAAGTAACACCGCCCTCAGACCTAAGACTATTATCCATTTCCATGCTTTGAAAATTATGATTTCTCCAGACCTGATTGACAGCAGCTGAAGTATCCACTTGATTGCCAGAATCAGTCTCCATTTCTGTCAATGCAAGTGAATCCATATGAGACAACAAATCATCTATTCCAGTGGCCATCTGATCATCGGCCCCTGCATAGACAATTTGCAGTATCTGCTATAAATTGCGAAGTACTACTAACCCCTAGTTTCTATCTCACTACTTGGCATTCATTTACTAATTAATTTTAGTCAGTTAACTTAATTTAACATTTAAGCGTGCAAAAGGTTCTGATATGATTAAAGCATTACTTAAACACATACCACTGGAAAAATGAACCTTCCTCTGAACTTCTCCCAGAACACTCCCAGGGCCTACTCCCGATGAAGCAACTGCTTTGTTGATCTGAGGCCTAGTAGAAAGTCCAGGTTGGTCTCTCTGATTATTGAAAGCCTTAATATTTACATCATGTGCATTAGCAGTGGTAACCCCTTCTGAAGGTGGAGTAATTGGAACATCTTCATGATTGTCCCCACTGGCAAAGACCATGGCCTTAGACTTTGGATCAGAACTCCTTAATCTCTGACTCTGTAATATATCCTGTTCGCATTTTTTGGTATCGAATCTTGGTTGAAGTTTTAAATTAGATTCTTTTGAAGTCTCTCTTTGAGGACCCACTGATCTTATTGGTCCAATGCCGTTTGACTGCATTATTTTTGTACCTGGTTATAAATGGAGATAAAAACAATACATAGGTTTAGCAAAGATAAATTGAAATCTCCAAACTACTTCAGTTTCCAGTACAGTATGTTAAGTACCACAAACTTCAAGAACAAGCATTAACTAAAGATTAACACAAGATCCATTCTTTAAAAAGCCTCTATAGATTACTACCTAAATCAACGTCTTGAACGTGAAGCTTCTGTGAAGGAAAATTAAAAGCTTTGAATGTGAGACAATTAAAGCATAAGGTAGAACACGTTAAAGATCTTATCCTGCAAAAGAAAGACTAGTTGAACTAAATCTTAAGATTATGCAGAATCCATCAGCACTGCTCATAAAAGATAAACTAAATAAAACTATTCAAAGTCTTCTCTTACCTAAAGAACTACAAAATTTTACACAAATTGAAGTACACCGCAATTAGCTGTTCAGAAATTTGCAGTAATTGGTTCACGAATTCTCACAATTAGCTGTTCAGAAATTTGCAGTAATTGGTTCACGAATTCTCTTGTTTCTTACTCGATTATCCACACTGCTGACAAGTCATACCAAAAGAATAGGAATCATGCTTAAAACCCAATAGTGACTAACCTCAAAACATAAACGCTAACCGACTATACCTTGGGAACGATGTCGTTTGAAGGCGGCTTGCATATGCCGAACAAGGTCCGGCGGAGAACGGGATGAGGAGGACGTCGTGGAAGTGCAGGTGGAGGTGGTGTTAAACGAACGACTGAGATTAATCGATTCAGGGTTGATGTTGATTGGACGGCTCTGCTTGGGGTTGAAGAATTTCGACTCGGCAGGTGGAGCCGGAAGGTCAAGCTCCCCTTCCATTGATTACTTGCTCAAGCATTTCCGATTTCCACAGAAAACCACATCACGGAGATGCATCCATTGAAGAAATGTGCGCTTTGTGTGAGAGAGAGAGGGGGAGAAGGAAGAGGATTTTGAAATTGCGTAGTGGCGCTATGCATCGTTGCCTGTTTTATTTTACGTATTTCTATTTTTTTGATATTTTATTTTAAATGCCGGAGGCCCAATAAAATCATTTTAATTGGGCCTGTACGATATGCAAATAAAGGCCCAATTAATCTACAAACATACTCAGGGTTCTCTTAGTCTTTGCCAGATCCAAAAAGTAGGCCGTTTTCAGACGTTCGTCGGTCACAGTCTGCTACAACACGCCGGGTCCGCTTTCTCTATTTTCATTTCAACTTATTTTGTCACACCCCGTTCGCTACGCGATTCCGTAGTATCGTATTAGTATCTATTTTTCGTATTAGTTTCCTTATTAATTCCTTTAGTTATATTTGATTAAGTTGATATGGTTTAATTAAATTAGGTCTTAGTCGGATACTTATATATAGTCGTGATGTATTTTAGCAGAATTTATTATGTAGTCAATATGTGTGTGTATGTACATATCCTCTCATAAACTAGTACAAGTGATAAGTCTGAATGTATTAGGTATTCTGAAGTAAAGTCTGTTGATTATGCTTTTGATGATAGCAGATTTTTGTGGGGGAACAATTAGCAATACTGTGTGAATACTGCAATAATCTTCATGGCATACTGAACTACAGAAGTGATTATGTAGCCAATCAATATGTTTGTGTGTATATACATATTTTTTTTTCTTGAATTGGTGGAAGCGATAGTTAAAGTCTGATCATAGGTATTCTTGAGTGATTGAAGTCTAAACATCTGAAGGAGAACAAGGATGAGGCTCCTAACTCATAATATGTTATCATCAAATATCAAAGGCGTCACTAATGGATTCCCACTAAGGATTGAGGCAGAGAAAGTTGTGGAGAAGTAGGTGGAGTTGAACGCGGACTTCCTCAGAAACATGTTTGCCAAGATTGAATGGAAGGCGCTGGTGGAGGCCTCCAAAACCTTGGGCTACACTGAGCTGCCCGATGTTGCTGAAACTTCCATGCTCGAGTCCGACGACTTTCTGCCTAGGTTTCACCATGCCCTCCTCGAGCTTCATCTTGAGGAGGGAGCATTAGTTTGTCCCGAAACTGGCCGTAAATTCCCAGTCAACAAAGGGATCCCTAATATGCTGCTTCACGAAGATGAAGTCTAATTGTCCTCCTCATGTAGTCATGTGTACAACTTCAGATTATACATTATTAATAGATGTCTTGGATTTCAAATTAGGGGTATTGGTTAGATAAATCACAAATTATTCAAAATTGACAAATTTAATAAAAACTTTAAAACTTTGCTAATAATGCACGAATTTCCTAATTTTTGTAATTCAAGACATGTTTTGTTTTCCATTTTTTTCCGACTGTAAGAAAAAATTAAAAATGATGTATTTTCTATGACATGGATGCCTAATTGGACCTGTCACCTCATTAAGTTAATACTATGTCCTTTTGATGCCACTTTAGTAAAATTGTCAGTGGGAGATTTTCTGTAATGGGTGAAAGCCTGACGGAGCAATGCCACGTGGAGGTAGAAGGCCCACGGGTCGTGAACTTCTTTTCCCAGAGAAGAAGCAATAATGGTATCTGGGGAATAGGCATCGGCTAACTCTGTGCCAACAGCCGCGGTAAGACAGAGGATGCAAGCGTTATCCGAAATAATTGGGCATAAAGCGTCTGTAGGTGGCTTTTTAAGTCCGCCGTCAAATCCCCGTGGCTCAACCCTTGACGAGCGGTGGAAACTACCAAGCTGGAGTACGGTAGGGGCAGAGGGAATTTCCGGTGGAGTGGTGAAATGCGTAGAGATCGGAAAGAACACCAACGGCGAAAACACTATGTTGGGCCGACACTAATACTGAGAGACGAAAGCTAGGGGAACGAATGGGATTAGATACCTCAGTAGTCCTAGCCGTAAACGATGGATACTAGGCGTTGTGCGTATCGACCCGTGAAGTGTTGTATCTAACTCGTTAAGTATCCCGCCTGGGGAGTATGTTCGCAAGAATGAAACTCAAAGGAATTGACAAGGGCCCGCACATGCGGTGGAGCATGTGGTTTAATTCGATGCAAAGCGAAGAACCTTACCAGGGCTTGACATGTCGCGAATCCTCTTGAAAGAGAGGGGTGCCTTCGGGAACGCGGACACAGGTGGTGCATCTCATTGATTTTCTATAATTAATTCACAGCAAATTGACAAATATAGTTCTCAATCTTTACGATTTTGCTATATTTGTCATTAATCTTTTATTATTTGTTCTTTTGGACCCAAACTACTTATTTTGTGATTTAGTCCTACCATTAATTTTTCCATTAAATTTTAAATAAAAATAAATAAAAAATAGGAACTGCAAAATTGGAATTTTGAAGTGGCAAATTGGTAAATGTCGTTTTCAAACTTTCCGGTTTTGTGTAATTAGTCACTAATCTTTTTTTTAATTTGTCCCCAAACTTTTTCTTTTTACGATTTTCATCCTGCCGTTTAATTTCTAGTGAAATTGAGCGATAATCAAACTTTTATTAAATGACAAACTAAAAATTAAAAGGGTAAAATTGTGATATTAATCACAATTCCACTTTCTCGACGATTGCTTTTTCGTATCTTCTCCACCGTCAACCTAACACAGAACCCTACCCCTGATCTCAATAACTCTGTATGAAAATTCCAACATGGATGAAAGTATTATTTCCCATCGTCGAAGGCCGCAGAAACATAATATGTTGGCGCGGAAATAATACTTTCATTCGGGTTGAGACTTTCGTGCATAGTTTTTGAAATCAGCGGTAGGGCTCAGCATTGGGTTGACGGTGGAGGAGATAGAGAAAAGCCATCGCCGATAAGATGGAAGTGTTGATGAATATCCCAATTCTACCCTTTTAATTTTTTTACTTTTCATTTAATAAAGGTTTGATTAACCATCGATTTCACTAGAAATTTAACGGCGGGATGAAAATCGTAAAAAAAAAAGGTTTGGGGACAAAATAACAAAAAGTAAAAATAAAAATTGATGATTAATTACACAATCAAAAAGTTTGAGAACGCGATTTGCGAATTTGTCACTTCAAAATTCCAATTTCATCCTTTCTATTTTTTGTTTACTTTTAATTAAAATTTGATTAATTGTCAAATTGACGGAAAAATTAATGGTGGGACTAAAATTGCAAAACAAATAGTTTGAGACTATAAAAGTAAAAAATAAAGGATTGAGAACAAATGTCGCAAAATCCCAAATATTGAAAACTATATTTGCCAATTTGCCTTAATTCACTAACAAAGATAAAGTATAATTCTTGCCTTCATTTGTAAAATTAGGATTCTTATATTCTAATAAAAAAGACGATTCTTACATTCCACATATGCGTCAAATTCAGCATTTTGGCGGCTAGAAAAAACTAGGGAGTGGAGTATGTTTTGGATTGCAAAAATTAAAAAGTTCGTACGTTAATTCGTCAAGTTTAAAAGTTCATGTTAAATTTACCAATTTGGAATAGTGTGTGATTTGTTTCAACTATTATTACTACTTTAGTGTCATTATAAGTGGCTCGTATTTCTATTGGGATCGTCCCATTAAAATTGACTCATATTTAAAATAAAATTCTAATATAATCTAGTGGTCGCATATTATCTTTACACTACTTTAACACAAAAGAAAACTTTCTTAATTTTCATATAAAAAATGATTGAGTCACTCATAACTGGACGAATGTAGTTTATTTATTAATTAGAAAATAAGTATCGTGATTTACTTCGACTTAATAATTACTTTATTTAATGTTAAATTCCTGTGAAATTAACTTAGTAATAGCAAATAGTTAGTAAAAATAATAATTCTTAGTTTGTATGTTATTGCCAAAATGATACTTATTTAAAATAGGAGGGAGTATAAGATTGATAATTTAGATAATATAATCCTACAAGATTGTAAGCAACCCAAACCCATTCCTCACTCTTCCTAACGATTTGTTCATTACCACAACGAACCTTTATTAAATTACCAAGGCCGTTAATTAACACAATAATGAACATTTCACGGACATTTCACAAAAGGAATTAAGTTTTACTGATTTGCTTTGCATCTATTTGGTTCGTAAGGAAGTCAGATTTTTATTCCACGTTACACATTTTTATTCCACGTTACAGATTTTTTATCCAACAACTTATCCAAACATATAACTACGAAATATCATTATCACCTCTAATTGGATATTTTGTAAGTATATGCTGTAAGAATGTTTGCTGCCTACAACATTTGCACATTTTTCTCAGTTTGAATATTTTCAAAAATTGCTTCAAATTCCTCACAAAGCATTCTTACTGTGTAGTCCTTGTCATAAATCTTCGTCATGATATTCAAGTAGGAAAATACACACCATACAAATTTGAGCTACAAATAAAAATAAAATAAAATGTTTTGGAGCATATAAAAAGGGAAAATAGTCAATAAAGTGAGCATATAAAGTTATATGAAGTTAGCTTAACTTAAAATATTCATCATATATTTATATATCCATATGCTCGATTCACGTATGAACTTACATATATATACTTCCCACTCTATATGCACATTCCTTATACCTTTATGTATAAATATCTTATGCACAAAACATATAATGAATTTGCATAAGAAATCTTTTTGAACATCTTTGATCGAAGCCATCCAATAAGTAAAATCAAGGATGTAGATTGATTCATAATTCTCAATTAATTCTCATATAATTCAGCCCCTATATCCATCTATATTATTTGTCTTTCAATTGAAATATACCACACAAAAAAAAATGTAAATTGTAGTAAGCTTATCATATATTTACAAACCACATAAAAGAAACAAATTAGATTACATTAATTATGTATGAAATAACTTATAAGAATAATTAATAGAATTCAAACTTATAATATTTGACTTCAAAACACCTAATATTTAATGTGATTTAATTTGATGCATAAGGAATCAAAGTTCGACTCAGATTTCTCATCGAAGTTCATTACTTATGAAGTAATTAATGTGTTTCTTGTTCTTAGCGATGCTCTTACTTCTAGATATTCTAATTATTAAGTTTTTGTGCCCACCAAAAAAACATTTCTTCAACTTTCCAGCCAAATTACGAAAGATATTTTGTCGATAATTAGAATTTAAACTATACTAACACTCTAAAAATTGATATTAATGTCCAGAATTTTGTCATGTGGACTTTGAAAAGTATTTATAAAGTGGTATTTCCTAGTTATCCGGATGTCCTATTCTAGACCATGAAGACATTGCAATTAATTAGCCCATAATTAAATAATTGTCTTTGTCTCTTAAGTTTAATTTCAAATAATCTACTATTGATTAAAGACGTCCAAGATTCCTTCTACAACAGTCAACTAATTACTAGTTAATTATTTACACACGCTCTCTTTGTCAGTTAGTACATCGATCATGTCTCCCATCTTTTGTTGTTCTCTTTTTCTTTTCTTTTTCCAGAAAAGAAAAATATTTTATGTATATTCATTTTGGGCATATATATGTAGAAAAGGCAGAAAAGTTATTGAAGTTTGAATTTCCTTCATACAAGAGCAGTTGTAAGTTTTCAAAATTACATGATTTCATACTTTAAGCATTTTGTTACAGTATTATATTCATGATAATACCTTGTAATCATCACATCAGATAAATCTCATGCAATAACCTAAACATAAATTCAGAAGTTGATGTAATTCGAACTTGATATCTTTTGGCTACAAGTTACCCCAAAATTACCACTAGCATATATTCGAAACTTATGTATTATCACTATCTAGTGTCCTTTCATAAGTCTCTAGAATTCAAATTTAAAATGATCAGTTTTAGTTTGGTTTTACAAATAGGGAAACATTTCCCAACAATTCCTGGTGCAAATTCTGTACACGCACATTTATATGTGTAGGAGAGATGTTATCAAGCTTCCTCTCTCATTTATTCCTTTCTCTGTAAAAGTGTAAGTTTGTAGTCACAAAACAAACAAGCAAATCACTCCAAATCTCTTCATTCTCTTGTGCAATGGCCAAGAGCAGAAAGCAGAGTAGAGAGAAACACCACCACCATTCTCAAGAAAATGAAAAGCCTCATTCATGGTCAGCTGTTAGAAGCCTCTTCACCTGCAAGTACCTCCAGGTACAACAGCAGCAGCACCTGGTACAGCAGAAGCAGAAGCTCAAACAACCTCAAACAATCACCCCAAAGTCCAAGAGACAAATCAATGATTGCAAGAAAATGAAGTGCTCGGGCTCTCTCTGCAGCAACACAAAGGTTACAAACAAACCCAAAATCGCCGCAATTCCTCATGAAGAACAGCATAAGGTTAATAGGAGGGGTGCTCACACATTGATGCCCTCATCTTCTGAGAGTGATGCTTCGAGCAGATCAAGGAAAACTGGTGTAACTCTTAGTTCCTCAACGGCGTCGTTTTCCACAGCGCCTTCTGCTTCCCCCTTCAGAAGCATGCCGTTCAGGAAACTGTCTGGCTGCTATGAGTGTAGAATGGTGGTGGATCCAGTTCTTGGAATGACTAGGGATCCTTCTTTGAGAAATACTATTCGTTCCTGCCCAGACTGTGGTGAGATTTTCATGAAAGCTGAGAATTTGGAGCTGCATCAAGCTGTTAGGCATGCTGGTAATTTTCACTTCTTCATTTTTTATATGATTTTCTTGGTGTCAAATTCAAACGTCTCTACTCAAAGTTTGTTTCTTCAATTTGTGGGAAGTGATTACTTCAATACCTATTTGTTCATCATAATGTCTGAAAAAACGTTTTCCCAAATGCTTATTTTGTCCTTCCACATTTATTACACATCCAATCTTAAACTATACTACATCTTTTTGCTCCAAGTGTTTATATTATTAAATTGGGTGTCAACTACTAAGTCATTGAAGATAAGATAGTTATAGCACAATTTTTCATTCCTTTCCCTCTTCCCAAAATCTCATTTAATGAAGCTATGTATATGTAACTGTGTATGAGTGCGCTTTTCAAAAATGGCACAAAATTACAAAAAGTTAGAAAGTAAAATAGTCACTTTTTTACGAGTAAATTATGAAGGTGCGTAGTAGGTAATGTTGTAAGCTGTAAAAAGAAAACACGTACACATGGAGGTAGTAGTTTCACATTTGTATCTGATATAAGTGCATGCAGTGTGTGAATTGGGAGGTGAAGACACAAGCAAGAACATAGTGGAGATCATATTCCAATCAAGTTGGCTGAAGAAAGAGGCCCCAGTTTGCAAGATTGATCGCATACTAAAAGTCCAAAATACCCCCAAAAGCATTTCCAAATTCGAGGACTACAGGGAGACCATCAAGGCAAAAGCCACCAAGCTGCCCAAGAAGCAGCCGCGCTGCGTCGCCGACGGCAACGAGCTCCTCCGCTTTCACTGCACCACCTTCACCTGCTCCCTCGGCCTCAACGCCTCATCCAACCTCTGCAATTCCATTCCAACTTGCAGCGTCTGCAGTATCATCAAGAACGGCTTCAGAGTCGGCTCCGATGGTATATTGACCACCGCCACCAGTGGGAAAGCCCACGACCGTTGTACGGATGAGGGGAGGAGGGCTATGCTGGTGTGCCGGGTGATCGCCGGCCGAGTCAAGAAGAATATGGAGGGGGATTTGGACGACTATGACTCGCTCGCTGGAGCTGCCGGAGTTTACTCCAATTTGGATGAGTTGCATGTTTTCAATCCTAAGGCTATATTGCCTTGTTTTGTAGTAATCTACACAGGCTTTTGAGAATTATTGCTCCATTTTCAACATTCTCTTGTACATATTTCATGTTCTTGAATTATGGTTTAATGCAGAGATTTTCGTAATTTTATTCTTGCTTATCATAAAAACTACGAGTCTTAAAATTATATAGAATAATCATGTGCAGTAAATTTGAATGACTAGTAAAACATGATTTTTTTGTTAAAAAAGCTTGGGTTTTTAAATAAAACCACAAATATGGCAATTATACTGATTAAACAATAATTTAGGATACTAAGAAACATATACTTTTGATACTGATTGGAGCACGTGCCAGACAAAGGAGCACGTGGATTTTTTTATCCACAGTAGTTTTGTTAATAAAACAATTGTAGGATTTTTGGTTAAGAAAAAAGAAAGAAATGAACAGCTTCTCTGCATTTTTTCCTCGAGAATAATGTTTTATTTTTTAGCCCGAACGGATGAGTGTTAATGGCCGTGCATGAATTTCTTGGGTTTGTGTTTGGTTTCAATGGATCCCACTACTATACTGTCTCTCTCAATAGTTTCTTTTACTGTCTTTTTAATACTACTCATTGGCTCATCATTTCTGCATTATGACCTGTTCAGCTAAAGTCAAGCACGAAGTTATGGTTTTCAATCTTTTGTTTATTACCATTATATTTTTACATACTCAAAACAAACAGATAAAAACAAATAAACTACTTTGATTTGGGCACCTATGCTCCATGCCCTACATTCTCGATTTCTTCTACTTTCTAATAAATTCAAATTTAACATTATACTAGTTCATATTTTTTTAATGTTTTCATAGACAATAAATATATCGTGATATTAAATCAATTATATTTTTTTTCCCAAAATAAAGAAATGGATTTGATAAATGAAATGGAAGTCCTTTCCTTACAAAGTCATTACTTAATGTGAATGAATAGTTTGATTGAAGTTTTTGGAAAATGATGAAGTATATGATCTTGGTATGTGACAAGAATTAATGACTTGTGATTGTTGTTTAAGGTGTGTGTTAAACTTGTAACATCACAATAAAAAAATCAACCAACTATATGTAACATATTCGACCTATGGAGATATATATGAGATTCAAGCTTATATTTTGTTTAATTTTTTGGAAAGGGACATAATACTTGTTTTTGAAGTTACGGCCGTAATGATAGCATACCATCAGGAATGCTCAATGCTCATACAAAATGTATCATATCAAGTCAATTGTATAGAATGAGGGCAAAAAAGAGTGATGTGAGGGTACTTTCAAATTCAATGATCTATATATTATGTCCAATTACTTGTTATGAAAATAATAGTAGCTATTCAGCCTTGTTGTCCAAGATAAGTTGATTAAATTCGACAAGTTTGAGTGTAACTTTGAGTTGCATAATGTAAATTGCTTTCTTATACAGATGTTAATTATTTTTTTCATGGGTCCTGATTACTAACAGAGTTAAGTTAATGTTTAGAAAAAATTTAAAATGACATTTATTCTTTTTTTTCTTATTTAATTGTGGGATCAACATATCTAGGAGTATTAGTTTAATAATCCTCATAAGTCTCAATAATATGTTAAGTAGAGCTGGCAAAGTAGCGGACCGGGGCCACCGGGCTAAAAAAGGTTTTTCAGGCCAAACTGTAAAAAATATAAAGCCCGGATTCAAGCTCTTAGGCGGAGTTAACTCGTGTAATTCATAATTTTTTTTTAATTTAGTGCATTTTTTTTTGAAGTCGTGTTTGTACAATCCAAGGAATCATGTCGATAAATCTGGGCGATCAAGAGGCGGCGTGCATGGGTTTGAGCAATCCGGATCCTCTGTCCCACTTTCTTATGTCCCACTCGTGTCCCACTCACATTTTAATTGTAAGTACCCAGGTGCTTACGATAACCCTAAAATTCAAATCGTAAGCACCTAGATGCTTACAGTTAAAAATGACAGTAAGACACGAGTAAGACACAAGAAAATGAGACAAAAGATCCTGTGGGGGATTTGAGGGGAAAAAATTGCAATGAAGGTGAAGATTACTAGATTAGGTATTGTTGTTTTTTGGGCTGATGAAGGCTTGGACTCTTGGGCCAGATTATCATTTTATTTGTGTTTGGAAGAAAGTCAATTTGTCTTGAGCCCAGCCAGAGGGCCCATCCAGAAGTCCAAACTATTATTAGTAAATAAATAAAAATTTATCGGGCGGACTTTCTCAAGCCCGAAATCCAATATGTCTGCTGGCTCACTGGGCAGGTTTTTTAAGGCTAAAATTCGTTTCAGGTCTTTATTTTCGAAGAACCCAATCCCAATTACGAACATAATGAGCCAGTTCATCAGGTCGAACTCATTTTACTGGGTCTATGTATAAGTTAAATACTCACTCCATTTCAAATATATATGTTTACTTTTTTTTTTTCAGCTATCCCAAATTTATATATCTATTAATAATTTTTTGTGTCTAAATAAATATTTTACAAACTTTAATACGTCTAATTAATGTGATAATATAGAAAAAAAACTATTTTATCCAACTTTTCTAATAGCAAATATAATAATGTCATTAATTTTTTAATAATTTACTCATATTCCAATACTAATATTTATCTAACTTTATATTATTAAATATTTTCTTAATATGGAAATTATGTCATTAATTTTTTAATAATTTACTCATATTCTAATACTAACATTTATCTAACTTTATATTATTAAATATTTTTTTAATATGGAAAGCAAATACGCATATATATTCGGGACGGAGGGAGTATATTGTAAGTTCATCTAATAACCTTATTAAAAAAAATTGTACAAAGTGGAATTAGAAAAATCTTAAATGTAAAATTAAAAATTAATCAAATCCGTTTATATGCCAAATACCCCTCAATTATTAAGAAAAATTATGACCCCTCTGAACTACTCCCTCCGTCCCGTTTGAAACGACCCATTTCAAATGGGCACGGAAATTAAGAAAGTTGAAGATAAAGTATGAGAGATGAGTAGATGATAAAGTAAGAGAGAGAAGATGAGTGTGATAGTGAAAAAGTAGATAATAAAGTATGAGAGAGAAAATGATTAATATAATGAGAGTAGATAAAGTAAGTGAGAGAAATGATAAAATATGAGGAAGTTGTTTCCTTTTTATGAAACAGGTCGTTTCAAATGGGACGTCCCGAAAAGGAAAACAGGTCGTTTCAAATGGGACGTCCCGAAAAGGAAAACATGGACTTGTCCCTTCCATCTCATTCAGTTTAAAATCCGTTAAATTGTTTACTCAGTTCCGTCATTCCAGTCGCCTTCATCATCTACAAAGTTCCTCAACCCCTAATTCCGGTCACCGGCGCATAGCTCAGGGGCGTCTTACCAACTTCCCACAATTCCTGCGCTTATCTACTGAGATCCCGAACCTATATTCTTCCACATCTAGAACACAAAATTCACTCTCACTATGCGCCATTGTCAGGTTTACCCTGGAGGGAATAAGAACGATAGCTAGATATCAACTTCCCACAATTCGCTCTGAACTATCTCAGAAGAAAAAGAACGATAGCTAGATACAAAATCTTGTCTAGAGGGAGGATGAGGGGATCGAAAACACATTAATTAATTTCTCAGATGCGCATGTTGGAAAACTTCTCCAATTTCAACTAAAAATTATTTAATACTCCCACTCTCTCTCTCTCTCTCATAAACAAACGCACAAAAACAGAGGATTGTTATGAACAACATGGATCTTCTACCACTTCGTTATTGCGGCAAAAAGTTGTAACCACGGCTGACTTATTTGTGCAATCTTCTTCTTCCCTTGCGAAATTCGTAAGTCTTCACTAACAATTTAACAGATTAATTAACAGAAATGGATGGAGTGGGCAATAGGGTTGTAAACAAACCGAATCGAAGCAAATATCACTGTATTCGATTCGTATTCGGTTCGATATTCGAATATTCGTATTCGTATTCGATTTATATTCGAATATTAAACCTTATTCGTATTCGATTCGATAATGATATTCAAATGATTCGATTCGATTCGAATATTCGATTTGTTTGTTTGTTAAACAACAACTATTCGATTGTTCGGCTATTCGATTCGACTATTCGATTCGTATTCGGTACTATTCGATTCAAATTTTCTTAGACAAAGCCTATAACATAATATTTCAGAAATATTCAAAATCCAATGCATTTAACATACCACTTAAAAGATCTAAATTGCACCACAAAACAAAAATATGCAACCACATAAATAAAATTAAAAACACCAAAACTGATAAGGATTCAAGGAACAAATAAAATTGAGTAGGATTTTGTGAGGTTATAAAATTAGGATTTAATTTATTTATTTAATTAATATACAAAATAAAAATAAGTTTATAAAAGTATTATTATATATAAAAATAATTATTGTATTTATAATTTATATTTAATCGAATATTTACGAATATCGAATCGAATATTACAATTTTATATTTGTATTTGATTAGTAAACGAATCGAATCGAATATTTATAATCGAATTCGAATCTCAAAATCTCGAATACGAATATAAAAAATTGAATACGAATACCGAATCGAATCAAAAATATTTGATTCGTTTACAACCCTAGTGGGCAAGTTGCACACAATAAAATAATTGAGAGGGGTGATAACGCATGTTGGTCCCGAGTGTACGGTCAGTGTGTAGGGGGGGGGGGTGAATACACCCGATTCGATTTCTCAATTTCGAACTTGAACAAGTCCTATACGGGATGGTGTCATGTCAAAAGTTGTCGGACCGGACTGCATACTGTCCGAATCGAGTAAAAGGCTAAAAGAGTACCGGCTCGACCGAGATCCGCTAACCGACTAGGTCGAGTCGGTATCGTTCGGTGAGAGTTCGGTGTGCGGAATTGTGTGTAGCCCAAATCAATTTTTGTGAGAAAACGTTTTAAGTCTCGGTTCGGTAGATTTAAAAGTTCAGTATCTTTGAGACAGTTGATTGATTTAAATATGATGTTCGAGTATGAATAGTAAAATCAATGCAACGGTTAAGAAAGCAAGAAGAGACACGGGATTTTTAAAGTGGTTCGGATATCGCTCAAATCCTACGTCCACTGTCCTGAAGGTGTCAGGAGGCTATTTATTATCCTGAGTTAGTCTCGGTCGGCTTGCACACTTGGGCAAAGCCGCGTCTTGGTTTTTATGCGATCCAAGTCTCGCTTACAACACTATCAAACTTAAAGTGTTTGACAAACTTCTCCAACGGTGAAGGAGTCCTTATACAATAAGGATTGGGTTCAAATGTGAACTCATTCGTCTAAGCTATGGATATAACAAGTGAGCTTAGGGTTAGAGGGATAAGGAACGAGAATGTAGCTATCTAGAGCGACGAACAGCTGAGGATTTAGCTATAGGTTCGTGTCAATCGCTTGGATGCTAGAAGCTTATGTCGGTTCGGCTTGGTTCCTTTTGAGTTGGATGTAGTCTTTCACGGAGATAACTCGGTTGTTTCTTGCGGAGGACTTAGTCGTTAATTTCGCTCGTTTGAATGTTTCTCGTGTTCTAGGCGCGCATTCTCTTCTAAATCTTGAATGATCCCTCTATTTATAGAGCGAGAGATTGAAATAGATCCGTTGGAGACGATCTTCTTCTCTCTCTCTCTTTTTGGTAGCAAACGGCTCTTTTGGTGTAGGTAACGGTGTACTTTCCCACCTTTTTAGGTAAAAGGTTGGATCGCAGCTTTAGCGGTGAGAAGACACGTGTATGTTTGTCATTCGTTGAGGTGAATGAAGTGGTTGAGACAAAGACAAACTTCAAGCACGATCGAAGCCGACTTCTCTCTTCCTCGTATACGATGGCTCGATTGTCTTTCAAAAGATTCGACGATCCCGAAGACTATCTCCGCCGTTCTTGAGTCGACCTTGTATTCGATAGATAGACCGCCGAGATAAATCTACCGAGGATCAGCTCGAGTTCGATGAACTACTCCTGCCGAGTTCGGTTCAACCGACTCTCTCGCATATCTTGCTCCCGCTGAGTCCAATATCACTGAGTCTTTCGATATCTGCTCCCGCTGAGTCCAAGATCACCGAGTCTTCCGGTCGGTGCCGAGGCAAATAAGCTACCGAGCGCCTTGACCGGAAAGCAGAGTGTCTACCGAGTCCGAAACCTCGAGACAAATACAAATACAAAGGAATGGTTCACCAATCGGATAGGGTTTTGGGATCTTCAAATCTTCTCAATAGTTCGGAGCACGAGGCTAACGAGCGTGATCCAAGATAGAAGATAAGAGTCATTTCCCATAAGTATGATCATGCCGAGGATTGAATCATCACCCAACAATTTCCCCTATTTGATGATGCCAAAACCTATCATCTATGTCCTATCACCTATGCTAAACACTAACTTACTCGAGAACAGAGCTCCTTACAAATATTACAAGTAGAATCAGTGGAGTTGTCTGGTAAGTGCTAGACTACTGAGGGAGACAGGGCAGAACAATTTTCCCTTTTACAATAATTCCCCCATGCAACAATTTCCCTTAAGAGAAATAATAACTCTCCGAAAGTCTAGTCTATCGGAGATCTAACCGAGTAAAACCGACAAGTAAATAATCAACGTGTGTCAGTAATCACTTCAGTGATTCTGAGTGTTAAAGCATAAAGCAAACACGGCTATTTAGACAACAAGTAGTTGTCAGAGCCAAAAGAAGATTTGTATATATATAATACACAGTTCAGTACATTACAAATCTTGCTAAGCTAAAAGAAGAACTAAGAGGGAGAACCCTTAAACCGCCGAATCCTATTCATGAAACCTTGGGATTTATCTTCGGGCAGTGGAACTCCATACATTCCGAATGTGTTCTTCCTCGCCTTCGATATTCGGCGAAGTCTCGCCGGATCATCTTGTTCTAGTCCTCGTTCAACGCAAAGATTCTTCACTTCTTGTTCAATCATTCCGAGATGTATCGAGTCGTCTTGTCTTCCGGGTGGAGGAATGATCCTTGCTTCGAGAACTCGACTACTACCCCTTCGCATTCTGCGTGCATATATGGGTAAAGATCGGGTTCAGTAATGGTCATCCACTCGACATAGGCATCGGCCTTAGACATTTCGAGGCCGAATCGCCGGAAATAATTTCTCTTGATAAACTCTATCTTGGCCGATTCCCATCTCTCGATTGAACCGAATAGGCATCCATTCGTCCGATCTTGGCCATCTATGTGTTTTCGGATCGTTTGGCTTCTTGAACCTTCGTATCGATAAGGAATGTCGACTTTCGAAGGAATTCTCGGCTGGCCTCTTGTTCGATGCACGCTTCCCGAGTGCCTCAAGGTCCGCCAAATGTATCCTCGTCGGCGGCCTCTATCCGTCTAGCTTCCTCTCCTCGTAGAGATATCTATCCATCTCGAGCAAATATTTCTTCAATTTTCGCATCTTGCTCTTGAGGCTTCGAGGAGCTTGTTACGATTCAAGCGGGGTACTAGATCTAGATTTGGATGTACCCCGCCTTTCGGCATTCTTCTGCTCGTGCTCCTTTTCTTTTTCTCTGTCCTCTTCATCTCGTTATGATGAGCTTTCTCGGAGGCGCCTAGCGCTTCTCTTTCCTCCTCCGGGCTGGGGCTTTAGTCTTTCCTTTGGCGAGCTTAGACTTTGGCTTGTTAGGCGCTTCGGCTTCGCAATTTCTCGGCCGCCTTCTCATCCGCAGCCTATTTGGGCTTCCTCCTCGCCAGATATGTATCTTAATCTCTTTCTTTGGAGGGGTTGGAATGTTAAGCTTTTGTTTGCCCTTGCCTTCTTGAACCGGTGGTGGAAGAGGAGCCTCTTCTTCTTCCCGAGTCCTCCACCGCTTCGTTCGGCGTACTCAAGCAACCTCCTTAATGATATCTTTGGGAGTTTGGGTTGCTCGAGTAGTCTCGCTCGGGGTCCTGAGCCACTTGGGCCGGTTTCATTGTGCTCGCAGTGAAACACCCCGGGCCTCACCCTTCGAGACCGAGTCTCGGGATGACTTCGGTGTAGCTTCCCCCTTAGACTTTGGACTTTTGGTGAGGGTCGGCTTCCCAGTACTCTTCTTTCCTTCCCTTTTTCCTTCACTTTCCCCCTTTTTGGCATCATCACCGATCACCGGGGTAGGGACTAGGACCGACTTCTTCGATTTTTGTAGGAGGTTGACGGCTCATCAAGACGATCGTGGAGCTTAGTCGAGCCTCATGCAACTCGTTCCTCTCCATGGTAAGGTTTTCCTTGTACTTGCTTGTGAGAGAGGTCGCTGCTTCCTTGAAGTCTTTCGGCTTCTCGGTGATCTTGTCTTCCAAGGCCGAGTTGGATATTCTCGAGTCTTTGTTCGGTGGCCTCGGATTGTTCGATGATAGCGTCGGTATGAGCCGGTTTAGAAGCCAAAAATTCATCAAGTAGCTTGGCTTGGCTCTCCCGAAAGATCTTTAGCCGAGCTTCGAATTTGACTTGCCTTGAGCCAACGCTTACGAAATAAGCGGAAACATCGGGGGCGGCCGATGAAGAGACAGAGGACTTCGGCCCCGAAGTTCTTTAGACGTGGCTTGAGCGTGCCGCTTCCATGTCCTATGGATAGCCTTCGCAAGATCTCGATTCTTGATCCCTTGGGCGAGTTAAGGCTTTTGCCGCTGATCGAGATCTCTTTGCGGTCCGGGCCGGGCGCCGCTTCGAAGGTCGATCGCAGCAAGAGCCGAGCGGGCTCGCCGAGGACGAAGCACCGGCCTTGGACTTCTCGGGACCAAGGATACCGAGTGGTGGAGCAGTTTCGGTGATGGGTATCCTTGTCTTCGTGGATGTCCCTCATCGGGCTTTCCGGGGGCTCGAATCACCTGGGTGGGTCGTCGTGGTCGACCCATCCGAGGGTCTTCGGGCCGGAGGCGTGCTTTGCCGATCATGAATCATGGCGCGGCATTGCAGCCCTCGGATTGTCCATTGAGCTGAGGTCTTCGGGCTCGAATAGCCTATCTCCTCTCTCGGCCTCAATTCCTCTTCATGCGGCTGGCGACGGGAGTAGTGGAGGACAAGGCGCGTAGACGAGGCCACTCCCGATGTCGCAGGCAACATGTGGAGCCTTGCTTTGTTTTGGCGATGAGCAACAAGTCGAATAGTCGGCAAGCTCCGGAACTAGTTGTAGAATTTCTCGGGATGCTCGGATATAATCACTTCGAAGCTTCCATCCCGATTGATTCACCTTCGGATGCGATCTCGGACTCCAAGTCTCATGTGTGAAGTCCGCTCTTCGGTTGGAGGGACCGAGCCGAGTGGAGGGAGGGACAAGAAGGGGGGCCTGTCTAGGCGCCGAATATCTGCGCTCCCGAGCTTCGAAGCATCCCCTTGGTTCCTTTCGGTGGAAACAATCTTTTCCATTGACTGAGTCTTCTCAGAAGACTCGGACTCATCAACCAGCTGCATGGGCTGAGTAGTCTTCTCAGGAGCCTGTTCAGCAGGCACTTGTGGAACCTCCTCGCAGGCGGCACCTCAACGGCTTTCTTCGGTTTCTTTGCCGGTGCCTTAGGAGTTTTAGTGGGAGGGGTTCTTTTCTTTATAGGCGTAGCTCTCTTGAGACTTTGATTTTGGAGAGACTCGCCGAGGGTCCCGACCCTATCCGCCGAAGCGCCGCCGTCTTGTTGTGAAATCCGACCTTCTTCACATTGAAGTACTCCTTGTCACCGTAGGTGATAGGCTCAGATCCACATAAATCTTCGATCATGATGGACAGTTTGAGTCCATACAACAATTTGCCCGTTGCGCTCAGCATGTTCGATGCTATGTCGAACTTAGCGGCTGAGCCATGAATTCTCGGAGAAAGAACTCCGTCCAATTTATCCCGGGCTCGGTCGTATATGGCCATCATCATCGAATCTTAGGCCTCGACACACGGTCAAACGACCACGCTTGGCTTGTCATTAGGCTGCGTCACTATATAGGCAAGTGCCCCGAACCGAGGCAACATGCCGTTCTTCGGAAAAGCTACGAATGTAGTGGGCTTTCCACGGTAAGACGGTAAGATATTCATCAACTCGGTCGTCTCGTACCCGATCGAACTTATCCCTTCGGAGGGTAGATCAAAACTCCGCTTCAAGGCATCCTTGATGGACATCTCGCTTCACTCCGTAGTGGCGTGTTGGATAGAATGTGCAACGAATCTCGCCATTATGTCTCCGCACACCGCGTCCGAATTCAAGTACATCTCGCAACCTGTCTCGGGAGGAAGAACGAAGGCCTCCTAGACGAGAAATTTCTCCCGCCACGACTCGCGCAGAGCCGAGAATACATCGTCCATGTACTCCGCATCACATGAATAGAAGTCCATGGTGGGTTCACACCACACGCGATCCTTCTCCAAAATGTTCGCATATCCGCTCGGAGATATCATAGAGATATTGGTTTCCGCCATTGTACTGTGACAAGAAATGAGTCAGATACTATTTTTGGATAGAACAAGTCTTTGTGCAATGCGATCTTCGAAACATATAACAAATATATTAGCGAGATATAAGCATACCAATGGATAAAATTCGAGATAAGATAGAGTGAAAATTGCAAGTAAGGATTGCGAATGCGAGATCTCGGATTTTTCGGAATTTGAAGGTTATGAAGTATGCTAATGGCGGTTCAAAGATATGATCGAATATATATATCAAACTATGAAGGTGAACGGTTTTCGATCGAAGGCTGAATGTAAACTTGCTTTATGATATGGACGGTTAAGATTAGAAGTTAAAACAATAGGCAATGATCACAAAAGACGCCTAAGTCAAAGCCGCTTGTAAAATAGCCTAAGTAGTAATGCTTGTGAAAAGACATGCATTAAATGCGTGCGAGTTCAAAGCAAGCTTATGTATGGAATGTCGTGCATTAAATGTGAGTCGTTAATAATAAAGACAAACCAAAAGATATTAATGTCATGCTTGAATCTTTGCCATAAATGCAACGTCATCGTAGTATTAAATTACTACCGAGTAGAGATACGCAAACCCGTCGCCGAACATAGTAGTCACTGATACCTCGTGTAGATGGTTTTTCGAATCTCTATGTACCGAACTTACTCGATCGAGAGTGATCATTCCCCCTCACTTGGAATGTTCCTCTCCCGAAACCTTATTACCGACTAGGGTAAGTAGGGTCCAACAGACCTAGCTCTACCGAAAGTTCTCCGAATCGGATTCGCCTAGAGGCTTAGTCAGTATATCGGCCCTTTGCTTGTCGGTATGGATCTTTTCCATTTCGATATCCTTCTTTTCGACATGGTCACGAATGAAGTGATGTCTCGATGTCCACGTGCTTGCATCTTGTGTGAAGAACGAGGATTTTGAGTGATTGCAATAGCACCTGTCTTGTCGCAGTAAAATCGGCACTTCATTCGAATGACGTCATAGTCTCTCACCGCTATCTCGGCCCAAAGGATCCGGGCGCAACAACTTCCAGCAGCCATGTATTCGGCTTCGGTAGTCGACGTGGCCACCGAGTCCTGTTTCTTTGAAAACCATGAGATCGCCTTGCCGCCAAGGAACCGACATGTTCCCGAAGTTGATTTTCGGTCGATTCTACATCCCGCATAGTCGGCATCGGAATAACCAGGTTAGTTCAATATTATCATCATTTGGATACCATAAACCCATGTCAGGTGTTCCTCGTAGATAGCGGAGAATCTTCTTTGCTTCGAGTCCATATGACTCGCTTGGGATTCGCCCGAAATCGAGCACGTGCACACCTACAACATAAGTTATGTCGGGACGAGTAGCTGTTAGATATAATAAAGAACCAATTATAGCACGGTATTCGAGTTTGGTCTACTCGATACTCCCTCTTTATCAAGATCTATCTTCATATTCGTGTTCATCGGGATCTTGATAGGTTTGCCGGATGTGTACCGAATCTTTTGATGAGGTCTCGAGTGTATTTGCCTTGGTTGATGAACGTTCCCTTTTCGGATTGCTTGACTTGAAAACCAAGGAAGTAGTTCATTTCTCCCATCATTGACATCTCGAACTTATCCTTCATCATCTTTTCAAATTGCCGACACATGATGACATTCTTTGATCCGAAGATAATGTCATCCACATAGATCTGCACAAGTAATAAGTCTTCTTCCGGATCGAATGCTTCGAATAGAGTGCGATCTCTACCGTGCCTTTTCGAAAACCTTTCGAAGAAGAAACTCGGACAGGGTATCGTACCAAGCCCCGGGTGCTTGTTTTAACCCGTACTGAGCCTTTTCGAGTCTATATACTTGATGTCCCCGCTGAAAGCCGGGCGGTTGTTCCACATAGACTTCTTCTTTCAAAGACGCCATTCGAGAACGCAGACTTCACATCCATTTGATAAACTCGAATCTTTGATGTGTTGCGTAGGCTAGGAATAGTCTAATTGCCTCCAATCTTGCAACCGGAGCGAAGGTTTCATCGAAATCTATTCCTTCGACTTGACAAGTAGCCTTTAGCCACGAGCCTTGCTTTGTTCCCGACTATAACGTTGTTTTCATCTCGCTTGTTTTTGAAGACCCATTTGGTTCCTATGACATGTTGATGCTGGGTCCGTCTACAAGCTCCCATACTTCGTTTCTCGTGAACCGATTTAGCTCTTCCCGCATAGCAATGATCCGATCAAGCATCTTTAAGTGCATCCTCAATATTCCCGAGGCTCTTCGGAGAGACAAGAAGCGGGGAAAATAATGCGCTTTCTCCTTGACAGAATCTGGATCTTGTCTTGACATGTGCTGAAGGATCTCCAATTATAAGATCAGCAGTGTGAGCATCTAGCCACGATCTATGATGTTTTAACTCTTCATCTGAAATTTGTTCAACGCAGATAGTAGGTGAGTTAGGCATTTCAGTTGTACTATTCTGAGATTGAAATAATTCAGTAACAAGAGTATGATCTACTGAGTCACCAGGTTCAGGGGCATTCAGCTCAGGAACATTACTAGACGTTCCCCCTGAGTTGTTATTCTCAGTAGTGTTGGTCTCAGTTACCTCTACGGTTTCCTCATCGACCTGAGTTACCTGGGATTGATTCTGTTCGGGAGAATCAATCTGCTCAGCTACTTGCTCAGCTGGTTGAGATTCAGTAGATTTGTCTTGGTTTCTTCGTCCGAATCATCATCCCAACATAGCCGGATCTTTTCGATTTGTCTTTTAAGCTTAGATCCCGTAGCCGCTTCTCGATGTCCTCGATTCGGAATTTGAGTTATTGCTCCCGTCTTGATAGCAAACTCGTTAAAGACAACATGAGGGCTTTCCTCTACGCAAAGAGTCCGATAGTTGAATACTCCGAAAGCTTTGTCGACCCGAGAATATCCTAAGAATACTCCCTGATCTGACTTGCTATCAAAAGTCTTCAGCTGATCTTTCCCATTATTGTGGATAAAGCATGAACAACCAAAAATATGGAAATAAGATAGAGAAGGCTTCCTGTCGTTCCATAGTTCATATGGTGTTCTCTTATCGCCGCTTTGTCGGTAGAGATCTATTTCGAGTATAACATGCGGTATCGGTAGCTTACGCCTGGGAATTTGGTTGGGAGTCCCGAGTCTGCGAGTAGAGTCCTAGCCGCCTCTTTTAGAGTTTCGTTCTTTCGTTCAAGCAACTCCATTCCGCCGAGGTGTGCGTGCGGTGAAGTCTCATGCTCTATTCCTTACGCTTGCGTAAGTCCTTTACCATGGAATTAAGGAACTCGGTTCCTGCGTTCGAACGTATTTTTTCGATCTTGGTGTTCTTTTCGACACCGAGCTTTTTCGAAGCGTTGGTAACTCGTTTTGACGTCGGACTTGTTGGCAATGAATATGACCCGTGTGTAGCGCGAGTAGTCATCTATGACCACTAATGCATATTTTACGCCTCTCGATCGTCACCGGGGAGACTCGGACCGAACAAATCCATATGTAGCGGTGAAGGATTCCATCCGTGGAAGGCGATGGAACCGGAGGATTTTGATTCCTTGTTTGCTTTCCCTTCGAGACATGCTTCACACCGAGTGTCTTTCTTTGAATACTTCATTCGGCGGTCCCCTTGCTAGAGTGTTTCTTGCAAGCTTGTTGAGCGTCTTAAAGTTGAGATGGCCGAGTCTTCGTGCCATAGCCACCCCGTGCGGTTGTCATTCTTCGCCAATAAGCAAGCTTCGTGTTCAGCTGAGTTCCGATCGGCCACATATATGTTCTTTTCGCGCGAACCCGATAACACCTTGTTTTCCCCGTGGATTTATCAATAACATCACGAAACCGGCGTCAAAAATCACTCTATTTGAGTTATCACAAAATTGACTAACGAGAGAGAAGATTATGCTTGAAGTCCTTCAACATATGATACTCTTGGAACTTTGGCGGCTCCTATACCGAGTGTCCCATATCCTCTCGTGTAGCCTTTGGCATTATCTCCAAACTCACTCGGGTCCTTCTTCGGTGATATAATTCTTCGGTAGACTCCTTTGGTATGTCATGTGTCTTGAGCATCCGCCGTCCACATACCATGGGTCTTTACGCACCTGCAAAAATGAATTATATTCGGGTACCCTTTATTTTTGATTTTGGGTCCTTAGATGTTAGTTTTCATAACCCAAATCTGTCTAACAACCCCGGTGGTTTCGGACATTTTCTTTCCACTAGAGTCAACATATCGACCACCGGACTGGTCAAAGGTGACTTCGAGGCTTCGAGGTTCGGGGAGTCCCGATCTTCCGAGTTGGTGGACCGCCGACCTTAGCCTTACGTGTGGCTTTCCTTTTCTTCGACATTTGGAGCCTCTTCGACTATAGGTTCATAATAGTATGACCCATACCGAATCTGGATGTGTCGCCTTTGGAGGTCCATACTGATCCGCCAATTTTAATTTCTTTGGTTCCCCCTTGACCGTGCTTTGGGGTTTCTTGGCACCGATCTTCTTGTCGGAATGCCGACGTGTGGGATGAGGTGCTTTCATCTTCTCGTTTGTTCTTTGCTAGGGGGTTCAGTATATTTGCGTTCATAGTCTCCCCTCGAACAAATCTATCGAGCAAGCCGTACTTCCGAGTGTCTTGGGGCGGATGTGGAAGCTCCCCTGGCCGAATCCAAGTCCTTCCTTGCGGTGCTTTGGCTTATTGCTTGCTAGCATAGCTTCTAATTTCTTCTCTCGCACCCATATACCTCTCGGTCATCAAGCTCCTCCGCACATCATCACTCTTCTTCGGTGTGTCGTGCTCGGTCGAAGTCCCGACATTTCTTGCTTGACAGACTCGATCCGATATCTTTCGAGTCAAGTCATTGGTCAAAACTGAAATCCGATCTTCTTGATGCCGAGACTTGGCCATCGAGAGAGTTTATTTCCTCCCCGAGTCTCAACACAAGTCCTTCGGCCTCGCAGCAACCCGACTCTCCCGAGAAAGTCTCCGATTCTCTACTTTCGGGGTATCCAACTCCCGAAGCGTCTTGCTGAGCCGGGACTCATCCGAATTTGTTCGTCGAGCAGTTCTTCGTATGCGGTTGCGACGTCCATATTCTCATCTCCGCACCTGAAATAGTGTCGTGTGTGCAAGTGTGAAGAGGAGTTAAGTGGTTCATGAGAATTTACCTCATCCTCTTCGCCCGCCATCATGCACTTTTCACCGATTCATCCGCTTCATGCTCTAAGGCCATGAAAGCCGCTTCATCGTCGATGAATCCATAAAGGAGTCGATCTCTTCGAGTCGTCCGAGATTTCGTCGCCTATGTAGGATTGTCTCTTACGGGCGAATTTCTCTCTCCTTGCTTTGCGTGCTTTGCGCGTTCGGCACTATCGAGCTCGGGACAATCATACCGATAATGTCCCGGCTTCTTGCGGTTGTAACAAGCAATGACTCTTTCTTCTTTGCTTTCGCTATTCTTTGATGGTTCGAGTCATCTTTCTTTCGCATTCGGAAGATTGTGAGTCGGGAGTGTGTTTCGACATATAATTTGACTTACCTTTCGTTTCCCGATAAGCTTTAGTCACTTTTCTGCGTCGCTCCTTCTCCTTCGATACTTTACGGCGAGTGCATACTTCGAGCGAGGCTTCCTTCTTGTAGATCATTGAGTGAAGGTTCGGTCTTACTCGTCGTTTTGCTCGTTCTTTGGAGATCTTGTCTGGCCGACCGATGCTTTGAAAGCATGGTCGATTTTTGTGTCGCCTTCGGCTCTCGCTTTCTTTGAGGTCCTGTCGAACTCAAACTCCTCCGCCCGTAATTACGAAAAGATATGGTCAGGAGACACAACATCTAAGTCAGAATGTCGCAATAGAGTGGCAAAAGGTGTCCAGGTGTCCGTCCGGCGGTGCCCTCGAATCTTCGGATTCATCTCTCGATTCTTGAATGTCTTTCCCGGCCCATTGATAGAGTTCATCGATTGGTAAATCGACGTTCGTATCTTCGATTTTGTCACTGAGCATGAGAGACAAGCTTTCCCACTTTTGGAGTTCCAGCCGCTAATTTGTTGGCTTTAATCTTCGAGTCCCTCGACTCGCAGCGCAAGAGCGTCCCAGAGTTCTTTAGCAGTCTTGCATTCCTGAACCCTGCCAAGATAAGAATCACTAAGAGTGGTCAGTATGGCGTTTCTGGCAACACGGTCTAAGTTGTGAAGCTTCTTCTCCTCAGGAGTGAAGAGACTTCTGTCTTTGGGAATCTTCTTCCCGGTCACCATTCCTCCTCCTTGAGCTTGGTCCTGAGTCACGACACTATCAATCATAGGAACGATAGGTCCATCTTCAAGCACTTCGATCATCTTGTCATGGAGGGATGTCAGATGTGCTTCCATTCTGACTCGCCATACTCCATAATTCTCCACCGAGAACATGGGTACCATCCTTATACCTGACATATCAGCCATGAAGAATATAGATATGAATGTAGAGTGATATGCAGTGAAAACATTTTCCCTCGGATCCGTTCGAATAGACCAGTCTCAAAGATAACAAGAGTCAAAGAACTCCGGCTCTGATACCAATTGTTGGTCCCGAGTGTACGGTCAGGTGTAGAGGGGGGGGGGTGAATACACCTGATTCGATTTCTCAATTTCGAACTTGAACAGTCCTATTCAGGATGGTGTCTGTCTGAAACAGTTCAGCAGACCAGACAACTGTTCTGAATCGAGTAAAAGGCTAAAAGAGTACTGACTCAGCTGAGATCTGCTAACTGACTAGGTCAGAATTCAGTATCGTTCAGTGAGAGTTCAGTGTGCGGAATTGTGTAGGCCCAAATCAATTTTTGTGAGAAAACGTTTTAAGTCTCAGTTCAGTAGATTTAAAAGTTCAGTATGCTGAGACAGTTGATTGATTTAAATATGATGTTCAGTATGAATAGTAAAATCAATGCAACAGTTAAGAAAGCAGTAAGAGACACAGGATTTTTAAAGTGGTTCGGATATCGCTCAAATCCTACGTCCACTGTCCTGAAGGTGTCAGGAGGCTATTTATTATCCTGAGTTAGTCTCAGTCAGCTTGCACACTGGGCAAAGCCGCGTCTTGGTTTTTATACTGATCCAAGTCTCAGTTTACAACACTATCAAACTTAAAGTGTTTGACAAACTTCTCCAACAGTGAAGGAGTCCTTATACGATAAGGATTGGGTTCAAATGTGAACTCCTTCGTCTAAGCTATGGATATAACAAGTGAGCTTAGGGTTAGAGGGATAAGGAACGAGAATGTAGCTATCTAGAGCGACGAACAGCTGAGGATTTAGCTATAGGTTCGTGTCAATCGCTTGGATGCTAGAAGCTTATGTCGGTTCAGCTTGGTTCCTTTTGAGCTGGATGTAGTCTTTCGACGGGAGATAACTCGGTTGTTTCTTGCGGAGGACTTAGTCGTTAATTTCGCTCGTTTGAATGCTTTCTCGTGTTCTAGGCGCGCATTCTCTTCTAAATCTTGAATGATTCCTCTATTTATAGAGCGAGAGATTGAAATAGATCCGTTGGAGACGATCTTCTTCTCTCTCTCTCTTTTTGGTAGCAAACGGCTCTTTTGGTGTAGGTAATGTGTACTTTCCCACCTTTTTAGGTAAAAGGTTGACTTGCAGCTTTAGCGGTGAGAAGACACGTGTATGTTTGTCATTCGTTGAGGTGAATGAAGTGGTTGAGACAAAGACAAACTTCGAGACGGATCGAAGCCGACTTCTCTCTTCCTCGCATACGATCGCGATTGTCTTTCAAAAGATTCTCGACAGTCCCCGAAGACTATCTGCCGTTCTTGAGTCGACCTTGTATTCGGTAGATAGACCGCCGAGATAAATCTACCGAGGATCAGCTCGAGTTCGATGAACTACTCCCGCCGAGTTCGAGTTCAACCGACTCTCTCGCATATCTGCTCCTGCTTGAGTCCAATATCATTGAGTCTTTCGCATATCTTGCTCCCGCCGAGTCCAAAGTATCACCGAGTCTTCGTGACCGGTGCTTGAGACAAATAAGCTACTGAGCGCCTTGACCAGAGCAGAGTGTCTACTGAGTCTGAAACCTCAGAGACAAATACAAATACAAAGGAATGGTTCACCAATCAGATAGGGTTTTGGGATCTTCAAATCTTCTCAATAGTTCAGAGCACGAGGCTACTGAGCGTGATCCAGTATAGAAGATAAGAGTCATTTCCCATAAGTATGATCATGCTGAGGATTGAATCATCACCCAACAACGCATTTTAATTAAGAAATACCACATCATAATACATGATGTCTAATAGGTGAGGGTTTTTTTCACGAGATGAACTAGGGTAAATCATGTTGCACATCAATTTGTTAATTTTAATCCGATTTGACCCGAATTTGACACAATCCAATATTTAAAAAAAATGAAAATTAAACTAAAACCCTCACCTCCCTTCCACTGCCGCCTCTCTCTCCACTCTCTTTCTCTCTCTGTATCTCCCTTCTCTCTCTCCACTCCCCTCTCCCACCGTCCTCCCCCCCCCTCTCTCTCTCCCACCGTCCTTCCCCCTCTCTTGGCCTGACTTCTAATCCTAACCCAACCCGATTTTCGTTCTTCTCAGCTCGCGAATTCCTACCTGGACCTTGATCGTCGCCATGAGCTCCATAACCGACACTATTCGGATGCTCCAATTCCATCTCCGGCAGCTCCGGATTATGCTCCTCCATCGGTGGCTAATTTACGTTCAAAGAGCTCTTTGAATGAAACTGAGCTGAGGACATTCTCCGCGATTTCCAAAACATGGTAATTTTATCATTTTGTTTGCTGTTTTGAAGATTCTTCTTGATTATGTTTTGGTGCTATGTCAGTTTGATTGTTTTTCTTTTTTGTTGGATTGAGGTTAGGTGGGATGCTGAAGGACCGTTTAAGCCGCTGCATTTAATGAATCCGACGAGACTTGCATTTATAAGGTCCACCTTGTGCCGACATTTTGGGAGGGATCCACACTGTTCGAGGCCATTTGAAGTGTTGGAATTTGTGGATGTTGGCTGTAGAGGAGGTATTTTATCCGAGGTATTTGCTTCTGAACTATTTTGATAATCTTGATAAGCATAATTCATTTCTTGATCTCGCTAGTAATGCTCTGCCTTCTCACTTTCTTGCATTTAATGTTCATCTTCTTGTTTTTCCAGGTTGTTGAACTTCTTGTATGGTAGTAAAAGTGTATGTGTTTTGCAGGATTTGGATCCGATAACTTCGCATTATTGTTATCTTAGATTTTTATCAGTAGATTTCCTCAACATGAGAGTCATTTTATTCATTGAGAATTTGATTTTGTTTGGAGTAATGAAATCCCTGTGTTTTGTATGAGATTATTGATTATTGAAGTGTTCGTTGCAATTGACACATTACAAGAATGTGACACTCTCCTTCGAGACAATCGACACGTTTGTTTATTATGATTGACACTTTGGGTAACATTTTTGGTTATTATGCTTCATATTTTATTGTGTAATTACTGGATTAAAGTGACACGTTCCTTAATTATAATTGACACTTTACTTCACTGTGATTGGCACTCTAAGATAAATGACACTTTTGTTTGTTGCAATTGACACATCATGAGAATGTGACACTCTCCTTCGGGACAATTGACACTTTTTTTATTACGATTGACACTTTGGATAACATTTTTGGTTATAATGCTTCATATTTTAATGTGTAATTACTGGATTAAAGTGACACGTTTCTTAATTATAATTGACACTTTACTTCACTGTGATTGACACTCTGAGATAAATGACACTTTTGTTCGTTGCAATTGACACATTATGAGAATGTGATATTGAGATTTTGTATACTGGAAGCAGTTTTTATGCTTGTATACAATGTATTTATCCTTATCACTATTTTATTCTCATATCTGATAAATATATATATTTGCACATGTAATCCTTTATCTTGTATAAAAATTAGATTTGTGTTGTGTGTCGGGTATCACAAAAGACTACACAAATTAATTGAACTGACAAGATGTAAACAATTATCACAGCTGAGACAATTTAAGGATAAATTGTTGTTTTAAGCTGCAATTTAGATAAGAAGTGACTTGTCTTGGTTGCTTGTCTTTACTGGTACACTTAAGGTGGTGTATTGATGGATCACAATGAGATATGTCCTTCTGACTGACCTAAGTATAGAATCAAGATCTCGGTGACTTAGCTGGTCTTAAGCTTGGTAAGACTTCAGCTGAGTGCATTTGACTATCTATCACTTTGACCTACTATGGTGAACGTCATCGCAACTGGATCTACGTATCTTAGGTGTTAGTAGTCATTTGTAGCTCAGGCTGGTTGTCTGTATCTTGCAACCGTATCATAGTAAAATGATTTGATAATATCCCCTGAGGAACTCATAAAGATTAACACACTAAACCCGACCGGTTGATTAAGTTCAGACGTGTTAATAAGGTCACTCAGGAATGTAATAAGATGTTAATTAATTTAAACTGTCAGTGGACTTAATTAATTTAAGGATATTTCTATCTTAAATACGGGGATCAATTAAGTCTAAAATATAAGCCCTTGCTCAATTTGGGATAAAGGGGTAAGTCAACACGAATTCTCTAATGGAATGAATCTGTGTTTATTAATTAATTTTGTTCTGGGCATAGCATAGATGATTAATTAATTTGAGCCCCAACTTTATTTTTTGTATTAGATCCCTGATCTGGCCTAATTAGTTTCGTAGTTATTTATTCTCTCAGAAAGCATTATTAAGGAAACAAATAAGGAAACAAATGAGTCTCTCGAGTATATTCTATTATACTTCCTCCGTCCCATTATTAATGCCCCACTTGCTTTTTCGGGTTGTCCCATTATTTATGTCTCATACCAAATAAAGAAATAAATGAGTATTTCACAATCAATTTAAGGAAATGGACCCCACCACTTTATACATTTACACCACACTTTACACCTTTACACCCACTTTCTTAATCTTCGTGCCTAATTCTAATGGGACATAAATAATGGGACGGATGTATATATTACTTATATTGTAGCCCAAATGTTAGCCCACTTTATATTATTTTAGCAACCCATTTTTTATTTAATTAAGTCCAACAACTTTTGAATAAATATGAGTTTACAATTCATTTAACTTATAAACGAGAGATACGAGAATACAAATCTCAAAATCTGTTCCATAATTTCATTCCCTATTCGCTTCTTCTGTTCCCTACTGCCACTATAAAAATAAAATTTGAGAGATAATCTAACTTGGGCTTTCCATTATTTGGGGCTTTTGTGAAAACTAAAAAAGAACACACGAGGAGACAACTTCAAATTGTTTAATCCTGAAGATATTTTTCTCTTGGTAAGAAATATTATTCAGATGATTTTAGTGAGCAAGATATGCACTATTTGAAGGTTCAATTGGAACACTATAAACATAGTTTTGTAGATCAAGAGAAATTTAATGGTTTATCAACCATTTTCGAGTTATGCGTGAACTTAGTCGAGACAAACACGTCGGTACACTTCAATTTAATTCACAGGTAAATACATTTTCTTTTCTTTTACGATATATTAGTATTTTATTTAGCTTTGATTTAACCTATTCATTTTACTGTTAGGTTGATTCGACTTGTCTTAACTCTTTGATGGAGCCTTTCCGTCGTCTGGACCGGCTCACCAAGTACATTTATAACACATGCACAGAGAACTTAAACTAAGATTAGCACAACGACAAGCATGGATCGATCCACAAGGAACGGGCAGTTAATTCTCGCAGTCTCTAGGGACTCGGGTTTGGTTAGCAACCACCATTAAGTTTAGATTTTTCTAAAACTAGGCAGTATATATATAAATTGGGCTGAAGAATAACATGCAATGATAAACAAATCGATTAAGAAAAATAATAAAGGCAATCCAGTTGAGGTAATTCCACACCGGTCCCTTTCTAATCCTAGAATACTATATGAATTGGTTTAGCTAATGCTACCCGGCCGAGACGACGTGTTGAGCACAGGGGCGTCCAATCCTTCTACATAGGCGTGATTGTCATGTTGATCATAGAAACAATCACCTACCCAAGCGAGATAGCCTATCTTGTTGAGCAAATGACTAGGTTACTACTAGGGAGCATTAAGAACAAGGGAACCAGGACAAGGCTTCTGCTAATGTTGAGCATACAAAACATAAACTTAGTTAATCTATGCCTGCACATAAAGCAACTACCTACCCAGACTGGCCAAGGCTAAGCAGTTCACTAAGCTACCAACACAGAGTTCGATTAAAACCCTAGCTTAACCAATTTTTAAGCACATTAACACATCTCACAGGTTGAGTGGTGCCTCATTACCTCAGCCAGATCTCGGACTTAGCTACTCAGATTAAAGCAGGAAACTGAAATAAGCATATTTAAACTAAGCATAATTTAGATCTGGGATGAAAGAGCAGAATAATAAAAGATCCGAGAAAGCTAAGAAACGAACATGAACTAACAACTTAAAGTAGAGAAAATAACAAGTAAAAGGTCAAAAGCATGTAGATCTAAAATATGGAAAGTAAAGAACATGGAAGTACGACATTATATTCTTCTAAAGAAGCTTAGAACAAAAGGGTAACAAGAACAAGGTTAAAGAAAGCATCTACAACATCAAATGAAATAGTAAATGAAGTTGCAAGAGACATAAATGCATGTAGTAAAAGCTTGAACATAAACAACGTTAAAACTAACCAAAACTTGCATTAAAGAGTCTTCTCCTCCTGGGAGAGCTCACAACTACACTAGGTAGATGGTAAAACCCGCTAAGCTAGACGAGAAAGTTAGAGAGAGTTCGAGCTACACTAAGGCGGAAATTTGAGAGAGTTTTCTACACTAAGGACTCGAAGATGAAGATAATGAGCTGTTATGGAGACTGATAATGAAGATGAAGATAGAGACAATGCATATATATTCTGCTCCTTTTCCCTCCCAGAAAATATCTTTGCCTAGGGCGTTGGGATTGTGCAAAGAGTAGGTGCTTTTTCCGCTGGGTAAAGACATGGTCCGCCGAATAATAGTCTACTACTTGTACTTTTGATCTTGTTCCAATTCTTCATTTTCCCGCCAGACCAGCAATTAGGACAAATGGGTTGGGTACTTGGGCCTTAATAATTCTTTCAACATTTCTAGCTCCTGACTCAGTATCGCTCAGGCCCAATCAACTCTCTGCAGCCTAGTTTCATCTTTGGTCAAGGAACAACTTTGAAGGGAATAATATTACCCGTTCGGCATAGGAACTCGCGGTCGATAAGGCGTTCGCTCCGATACTCCTTTCCTTCGCGCTCCATGTTCCGGTCGTCCAAGTACTCGATCTCGAAACGAGAGTGGGCGGCGACGACTTCGGGTGTGTCCAAATGAATTATGGTGCGGTTACCATACTCATTTTCTTGTGGGAAGGTGGATGTGGAGTCGGAGTCGACTAGAGAAAGGCCGCTCAAGTTGAAGTCGCCTTCGTAGTTGCCGTCGTGATCATTAGACACGTAGTCCGAGTCTTGCTCGTTGCTCGCCAAATTTCCACGTAAACTCTCCATCCATTTCACGTAGCCGTAATATTACGGCGGCGGTGCCGATTGAGATACTCGAGCCTCATCCACAAAGGGCAACCATTCGTACACCGTTTGAGGAGAATGAGGTGGTTGAGAGGACGAGGCTTCACCGGGGTGTCGGACGGACGATCGACGTGCACAAGATCGGCGAGGCGGAGACGGCGACGGCATAGGTTCGGGAGACTCTTCGGTGAGATCCACTCTTGGCGGTTGGATCGGCTCTTGGATTCGAACACCCGTTGAACTACGTAACCGTCTCCTTGGCGGTTTCGGAGGAGAAGAAGATTCTGTGACAAAGTGAGAATATTGGACTTGTGGATCTTCCTCCGGCTCCGGTTCATACGTGAACACCGGCGGTGGTGAGACTTCGGCATCGTCGAAGGGAACTTGTTGAAAGGGGACTATGGCTTGGGCGGCGGTAGCGGCGGCGCGCGGCGGCGACGCCGTGTCTCCGGGTCGGCTACGTATGCGGCGAACCATTGGGCGGCTCGGAGTCCGAGACTTCTTTTTCGGCGGCATAGTGTCTCGGTTGCACAATTGAGAGAGTTGTGGTGGTGGAAGTTGAAGATCTTAGAGAGAAGGAGGAGGGCGACGGTCTTGAGAGAGAAAGAGAGTTGAATAGTGTCAAGTGGGTAGGGTTTCATGATCTCTCCCCTTTTATAGTAATAACTTTTCACTTTGATCCCTCCACTTGCACTATTGAGACAATGACCCCACCTTTATGAAATTAAGTCCTCCAATCTTTATAAATTTCAATTGCCCCCAACAAAACTTTCTTCTTGCAATTTAACCCTTCCAGAACTTTGGAAACTTCAATTGGGTCCTCTATGTCTTCCAGAATTGCAATTTGGTCCTCCAAACTTCTTCTCTTCTAGATTTACCACAACAATTGATTTCTACTTACACTTAAGCCCTTTTTTTTCCTTAGCCAAAAATATGAAAAATAAGAACAAAAACACCAAGCATAAAAAGGGTAAAAAAAATCAAAATACGAAAAATGGAAATAACTAATGAACACGGGTTGCCTCCCGGTAGCGTCTCTCTTTAGAGTCTTCGGCTAGACCTCCTCTTCAAAGAGTCAAACGTAAGAGGGAATGGACAAGCCTTGCTCGTCCACATCTTCCATCATAGCGGCAACATGGTAGATTTTAAGGCGATGACCATTGACGGTGAAAGCTTCATCCGAATCGAGTTTCTGTATTACGACTGCTCCGCTTGGCCAAGCGGAGTGCACTCGGAACGGACCAATCCATTTGGACCTAAGCTTTCCCGGCATGATCCGTAGGCGTGATTGATACAGCAAGACAAGTTGCCCCAGCTCAAATTTCTTCAAACGAATGGCCTTAACATGCCATGCCTTAGTTTGATCTTTATATCGCATTGAAGCGTCATAAGACTCCATCCAAATCTCCCCTAGCTCTTGAAGCTGATATTTTCGTTCCTTAGCACATTCGGCTAGGTCCATGTTGATTTTCTTGACAGCCCACCAAGCTTTGTGCTCCAGTTGCACAGGCAGATGTCATAACTTACCAAAATTAATCTATAAGGAGACATTCCGAGAGGAGTTTTATAAGTTGTCCGATAAGCCCATAAGGCGTCATCCAGTCTCGTACTCCAATCCTTCCTTGATGGATTAACTGTTTTCTCCAATATAACTTTGATTTCTTGATTAGACACTTCAGCTTGCCCATTCGATTGAGGATGGTAAGCGGTAGAGACTCGGTGAGCTACTCCATACTTCTTCATTAATGATTCTATGGTGCAGTTGCAAAAGTGTGTGCCTTGGTCGCTTATTATGGCTTTGGGCACTCCAAATCTGCAAAAGATGTTAGTACGAAGAAATCCTGCAACCACTTTAGAATCATTAGTCTTGGTGGCTTTCGCCTCGACCTATTTAGAAACATAATCGACGGCAAGCGAAATATACATGTTCCCATATGAATGAGGAAACGGACCCATGAAATCCACACCCCATACATCGAAAATTTCACAAAATTTTAAAGGCTTTTGGGGCATTTCATCTCTCATGGATATATTTCCGGTCATTTGACAACGCGTACAAGACTTAAAGTAATTGTATGCATTGAGGTGTAGGCGTGGCCAAAAGAATCCCGCATCCAACACCTTCCTTGCGGTTCTTTTTGGACCAAAATGTCCACCATAAGTAGAAGAGTGACAGTGGAATAAGACGTCTTCTTGTTCATCTTCAGGTATGCATCTGCGAATCACTTGATCGACCCCTATTTTCCAAAGAATTGGAGAATCCCAAAAATATTGCTTGCACTCGCTTTTTAACTTAGCATTTTGAGCGTGAGTAAACTCGGGTGGAAGCTGCTTAGATGTCAAGTAATTCACAATATTAGCAAACCAAGGTAAATTAGAAGTCTTTCCCAAAGTTTGTAACTGTTCTGACTCGGTGGTGTCTCGGTTGGCCAACTGAGACACTTTCTGAACTTGCATCGCAAAACACTGTTCCTGCAGCAGCTGGGCAAGGCTGGAAACAGTCTCTGGAACAACATATAAGTGTTCTTCGGGAAAGGTCTCGTTGATTGACTCTCCATCATATTCTTGATTTAATCGGCTTAAGTGGTCCGCCACAGGATTTTCAGTACCCTTTTTGTCCTTCACCTCCCAATCGAATTCTTGTAGAAGAAGAATCCATCGGATAAGTCGTGGCTTTGATTCCTTCTTTGCAAGGAGATGCTTGACGGCGGCGTGATCGGTATAGACGATTATCTTTGAGCCGAGTAAATAAGAACGAAATTTGTTAAAGGCAAACACTATTGCCAACAACTCCTTCTCCGTGGTGGAATAGTTGCATTGAGCAGGATTCAATGTCTTTGATGCATCATAAATTATGTGGCTCTCCTTTCCGGATTTCTGTCCCAGCACTGCTCCTATTGCCCAATCAGATGGCACCACACATAATTTCGAAGGGCTTGTTCCAATCCGGCGGTTGCATCACCAGAGCTGTTGTTAGCTTGTCTTTTAGGAGGGTAAAGGCCTCCTTACACTTGTCATCAAAATCGAAGTCGATCTCTTTTTGCAGTAGCCTTGTTAACGGTTGAGCGATCTTCGTGAAATCCTTGATAAAACGCTGATAAAAACCGACGTGCCCTAGAAAACCGCAAACTTCTTTTGGCGTAGTAGTGTACGGCAACTTTGCTATAGACTCGACCTTGGCCTTATCGACTTTGATTCCTCTTCTAGAAACAATGTGACCGGGCACAATCCCCTCGGTCACCATGAAATGACATTTTTCATAGTTTAACACTAAATTCTTTTCTACGCACCGGGCTAGGACCTTGTCTAGATTCTTCAAGCACGAGGTGTAAGAATCACCGTAAACGGTGAAGTCGTCCATGAAGACCTCTATGAAATTCTCGATAAGGTTCGAGAATATACTCATCATGAACCTTTGACAGGTTCCTGGCGCGTTACACAATCCAAGCGACATTCGGCGGTAGGCGAATGTTCCATATGTGCATGTGAACGTCGTCTTGTCTTGTTCCTCGTCTCGCACATGGATTTGGAAATAGCCGCTATAGCCGTCCAGAAAGCTGAAATAGACTTGCCCAGCAAGTCTCTCTAGCACAATGTGTCTCAGTTGCCCAACCGAGACACTTCTGAGAAACTGTTGCCGTCAATCGTCAAAGCTCCGAAGCTGGAACTTAAACAACTCCCTACACATCTGAAGTATGCGTATCTTGAAGAAAATGAGACGCTACCCGTCATCATCAACAATGAGCTTGATGACAATCAAGAGACGCCATTGCTTGAATTTTGAGGAAGCATAAGAAGGCTATCAGCTGGACTTTAGCCGACATTAGTGGCATAAGTCCCGACGTGTGCGAGCATTCTATTTTGATGGAGCCTGATAGCAAACATTTCCGCGATCAACAAAGGAAGCTCAATCCGAATATGTGGGAGGTCGTGCTAAAAGAAGTTCTAAAGTTGTTGTCTATGGGTATAATCTATCCCATATCGGACAACAAATGGGTGAGTCCTGCTCATGTCATACCAAAGAACTCTGGATTCCAAGTGGTGACAGTTTCCAGTTTTGGGGCTGCGTACAAAGCTAGGATGCTTTCTTTGATCTCCTCATCCCTCATATCTTCGACATCTTCCTCGGTCAGCCCTTGAGTCAAGGTAACTTCCAATTTATCCTGCATCACATACGTTGTTGGGAATTAGGTTCACTATGATAGATTTGAAGATCCCAAAACCCTAGCTGGATGATGAGCTTTCGATATTGTTATAGCTTAACTGAGTTCACCATGTTAGGAACTCAGTAGACTAGCTAAAGTTCAACATTGTGCATTCGGTAGAAGACTCGGTAAATATCTTGGACTCGGCGGGAGCAAGATATGCGAAAGGAGTCGATCGAACCGAACTCAGCAGGAGTAGTTCACTGTACTTAGAGTTGATCTTCAGTAAAAGCAGACTCAACAGAAGTTATCTACTGAATCAAGATCAGACTTAGCAACGGTCGGTCAGTTACTTTAACTGACCATGGACTTCAGAAGAACAATTCAGTAGAGTTGTCCGAGGTTGTACATCTGAGAAGTCGCTTCGCATCACCTTGAAGTCCGAATAGATCTCAACCACTCTCGTACCTCGACCAATGACAAGCAAACCGGTGGCAAGAGTCTCCGACATAAAGCCGCAAGTCAACCACTTTCATTAAAGATAGTGGACTCTACGAATTCAAATAAAGCCGTTTGCTACCCCATAGAGTGACACGTGGCATCGTCCTCTCCAACAGACATATGCCTAGGTCACCTCTATAAATAGAGAAGGGTCTTCACGCAGAAAGAAGAGAAGAAAAAAGATGGGAGGTCGATCATGACGATGATGGACACATCCAAGGAACCGAGCTCAACCGAACAAACACTCTAGAAGATTCAAGCCATATCCGAGGAGAAGAACTTAATCTTTCATAGATATATTCTTATAGTTCTTCTCTCTAGAGTTCTATCTCGTTCCCCTTCTCTAATCTAAGCTGATCTTATTGTAATATCCATAGCTTAGACGAAGGAGTTCATATTTGAACTTGTTCCTTATTGTAAAAGGACTCCTTCATAGTTGGAGAGTTTGTCAAACACTTTAGTTTGATGCCTTTGTAAACTGGGACTTGCGCAGTATAATCCCCAAGCCACGGCTTTGTCCTGTGCACAAGCTGACTGAGACTAACTCAGTATAATAAATAGCCTCCTGAACTTTTCGGGACAGTGGACGTAGGATCGTTTGATATCCGAACCACTTTAAAAACTCTGTGTTGATTTATTGTCGCTCTGCTTAATTGTTCACTTGCATAAAACCGACTTTAAATCAAATAGCATAAAAACGGTGTTTTCGACTTAGACGAATATTCTTTTGGGCCTACTCTTCCGCACTCGAAACCCCGATATCGAACTCTTCGTTCTACCGACCGATTCGCAGACCGTACTCGCAGAAGGATTCTCTACTCGCGCGTTCATCGATGCGATTCAAGATCGATCGACCGTCGCGCTCGTTGCTGACTTTGACTCAGGTGTATTCCACACCTGAAGACTCGTCTACTCTCGGGGACCAACATACGTCTTAAGATATTCTTGGACAATAGCATCAATGGAGTCAGTAGAAAAAGCATTCTCATTTTCATGATCATAGGGTTTCTTAAGTGCTTTAGCTATGCGATTAACATAAGTTTTGTTATGGTATGCTACACTTATCGAACCCTCATCCACATTAATTATAACCTTTACAGTCTTTAAAAATGGCCTACCCAATAACACTCCCGCAGTTCCTTCAACTTGCCTATCATTAGTGTCAATTACATAAAAACCAGCTGGATAGACAAAATTGTTGATTATGACTAAACTGTTCTCCAGTAGGCCAATCGGAGCAATGCATGACCTATCCGCTTATTGAATAATCAGCTTAGTGGATATTAACTCAGCTCCTACCGATTGATTATATACAGATAAAGGCATAACATTTATGGATGCACCTAGATCACACATGACTTGTTTAATCATAACATCACCCATCAGACAGGGTAGTGTAAACATACCTGGGTCGGCACATTTAGAAGGAATCATCTTTTGTATGATTGCCGATACTGTGTGATCGAACAAAAATTTCCCGGACTTGGGGACTTTTCCAGCAATGAAATCCTTCACAAATTTCCCGAACTTGGGAATCTTTATGGCTTCAAGGAAAGGGATATTTATCTCCAATTTCTCAAACAGCTTCATGTAATCCATGCTTTCCTTGTTCGGCGTTCTCTTCCTTTCCAAAGCTTCCGAAAATGGTGGAGGTAGTATTGGTTCAGACTCCGATTGGCTAGTCGGAACAACCTCCTCTTCCTATTCTGGTTCAGCATCTTCAGCACGCTGCTCTACTGGACGGTAGGGTCGTGCAGGCTGTTCTGCGGCCTTCTTCTTCTCTGCCAGCTTTTCTGAGTGTCTTGCTTGCACAATCAGGCCAGACAGTTCTTTTCCTCCACGCAGCTTAATATGATTGTAGTTATGGGCATTTGGATTTTGCTGGGTTTGAGCTGGAAGCTGCCCTTGAGAATTCTTCATCTCCTGCATGGTAGAATTCAACTTACTCATCTGCTAGGCCAACTGATCCATAGTAGCTTGCTGATCTTTCTTCGTTTGATTCATCTCTCGTTGAGTTTGGATAATCTCCTTCTGCATTTGTAGTTAAAATGCAGTAGTGTTCTTCTGAGAAGAAACCATTTCGGCCAAAAGCTTTTCTAATGGATTCTGATTCTTCGGGTGGGCAAGCGAAGCACTCTGTTGCTGAAATTGCCTTTGATGTGGAGGCCTATACGCCTGCTGATAGCTATTCTGATTAGGAGCCTGGTATGACTGCTGATAACTCTGTTAAGCCTAGTACGGCTGCTGATAACTCTGTTGAAATTGTGGTTGAGGCGGATTTCTTGTTTGAAATTGCTCTTCCGGTTGCCTCCATCAAAGGTTCGGATGAACCCCTTGCTGTCCGCTCCAATTTCCAGTTGTGTTTACTTCTTCTCCCGGATATTGGAGTGACGTTTGTCCTTTTTCTCCACATGCTCCAGATGCGTGATCGATATTCGATCGGCTCGGAGCAGGAGCGTTCTGCTTAAGTATTAAGTCGAACTTGTCTTGCAAAAGGCTGAATTTTGCCTCCACCTTACTATCGATCTCATCCATGTAGTCGACATGAGACCAATTTACTGCTCTCCTTGTTGGTCTCGGTTCTTTGTATTGCGAGGTGGATTCCGCAAGTCCTTCTATAATGTTCCTTGCATCTTCGTAGAGGCTCGTATGGAAATTTCCTCTCAGACCGATATCAACCATGACTTTTGCTTCGTCTGTCATCCCTTGATTGAAAATTTGTAGAAGTTCCACATCCGAGTAGCCATAGTTCAGACAACTATCAACAAGTCGTCCAAATCTCTCCCAGTATGCGCCGAAGGTCTCGTCGATTTATTGAGCGATCCCGAAAATCTGCTTCTTCAGTGCATTTGTCTTGTTCAAGGGAAATACTTCTTCAAGAAGACCGTACGTATCTGGGCCCACGTCGTGATCGTGTTTGGCTTTAGACTTGAGAACCACGCTTGTGCTCCGTCTTGAAGAGTGAATGGAAAAGCCTTGAGCTTGAACGCGTCCAGGTTGCCTTGCCGGTGCAGGTTAGAGACTTGATTGAATGACGCCAAAAAGGAATTGGGATTCTCGTTCGTCCTTCCATAAAACTTCGGCATGACAGCGACCATATTCAGCTTGACATCAATTTGTTCAGTAGTTGTAATTTGGATTGGACCGGGTAGGTCCGCTCCCATGTCAAGCGATCCGACATTCATCCTCAAAGGTTGTGGATCGTGCACTTCTTCCATCTCTTCCTCCTTTGATTCTGAGCTTGTTACTGGAGTATTTTTCCTTGTTCTGTCGAACAAAACAGTCTCTGGTTCTGAGTCGCTGGTCTGATCACCGACGTTTGTTCTGTCTCCTGGTTGGGCAGTTGAGACGTCTGCTACCTTGGACAGATTCTGTTGCTTTTGTAGCTTTGTCTCCTTCCTATTCCTCTTTGCTGTTTTCTCGATCTCAGGATCAAATATCAGATTAGGGTTGGAAGACCTGCTCATGCAACATCAAAAAGCACAAAAGAAAGATTAGTAGAAAAAAATAAAGAAAACTAGTTAACACCGTTCTCCGGCAACGACGCCAATTTGGTGTTTGCTATATTGCACCAAATAATCCTGCAAAATTCGAGAATTATATCCACATAGCTCACAGGGTATCGAACAAAGGGAACAGACGACTAGACACTTTATTTTCTACTTATCTATGGTTTTGGTTAGCAACCACGCAAGATTTAGGTTTTCTATTAAACTAAAAGTAATTAAAAACTGAACTGAATTAAAAAGTGTATAAACTGGGCAATTGAAAGACAAGTCCAACATAATATTCACACACACGTAATTCCAATCCTGGACACTTAATATGAATTAATCTCAAGAATCTACTAGTTATAGATTGCCGTAATTAAACTGACACAACCCTCACTCCCACTTACTTAGTCGGTAACCGCCTTGTTGGGCATCGAAACGACTACTTCCCTAACCTAGCTACAACCTACGTTGTTGGACAATCAATAGATTTAATAGCTAGAAACCTTTATCGAACTAAGGGAGCCTAGTATAGGAGCCTACTCGTATGTTGGGCATCTAATAGTCTCCTATCGGTTTAATCCAACTATTTTAACGAATAATTTCGCTACTTACATAGCCTTGTTCCACGAGAAACGATGGAAGTACTAAGTTAGCTACAGACTGCGCAACCTAGAGTGATCAAGCCTAAATTACTAGCCAGAGTAATTAGTTTAGAATTAACCCGAAACCTTTTTGATTAATTATTCGAACCTAAGCCTCATGTACTGTTCACGTGTGCATTTACATTCTTCCGGACCCTAAAAGATTTAGCTACTCATGCAGACGCTTCGGTTGGGCAACTGTGACAGTTTACAGAACATAAACTTAGACATGAATAACCCTAGATCTAGCATGAACGAAATTTAAAGACTTAAAGCACGAAATAACAGAATATTTAAACCTACGAAATGAAACTAAAACTTGAATTAAAATAGCAATGGATGTTCAAACGTAAATATGATGTTCCTTCTTAAACGATTAACTACGAATGGAAATTAAAACTAGAATTCAACTACGAAATTAAAAGCATCAAACAAAGCATCAAACAACGGAAATTAAATAAATTTTTCTTCTTCAACTATCAACTACGGAAGTCAGAAATGATTCGGTGTCTTCGGCGGTCTTCGGCTATGGCGGGAATGATCCTCGGCGGCGGCGGATTTTGTCGGTCGGAAGGGAACGACAAGAATGTGTGATCGGGTTGAAGGCGTGTTCCGGGCTTCTCAAGGTGTGCGATTTTCGTCCTCTTCAACTCCTTATATACTCCTCCTTTTCTTCCTCTCCAAGCTAGGTCAAATCTTGTTTGATAAGGAAAGAGATTTGGATAGATAAGAAAATAATATCTTTCCTTATCTACCACAAAATATCTTCAAGATTCTTTTCTTTTCAACAAATCCGCGCCCACGTCATCAATTCTGTGCCTTTTCATCATAAAAAATTGCCAAATATTATTCTCGTCATCATGCCACGTCAGCACCTAAAACCTGCATTTTTCGCCACTGCGAGTGCACCGGTTGGCCAATTGACGCACTTTTCGGCTAGAAATTACTAAGTACGAAAACGACTCATCAAGGAGATGTCAAGTAATGAAAAGGAAAGCCAAGATATAGAGCAAGTGAATGTGAAGATTCCGGATGCAAAGTGTTCAAGAACTAGACTTGGGAAAGTAAGTATTCTTGAGAAAGTATAGTTTTAAAATCTCCGTTCATGATTGAGGTAGAATACTCATACGGTTTGTAATTATCTGTAGGAAAAGGACAAATTCATATACATGTTTCCGAGGAGGAGGAAGGAAAACCGCATCTTGATTTACCAAGTGAAGTGAAATCAGATGACACAACAGAAAAAAGTAAATGTGGTGAAACAGAGGGAGAGAAAATAGAGGATTACGTATATATGGAGCTTGCTGACTCTCAAGCTTTGTTGGATTTGCTTTCCGATGAACAGCTGAAAGACGTTATCTACCAGAATTATGATTGGGGGGCTCAACAACTAGCCCTTTTGTTTTCCAACACAAACGTGTAAATATTAACCCACTCTTGAAACTTATGCAACGGGCGTGCTTTTGAAGGAACTCGCTGATCGATAAATCTTATTAGGAACAATGTCGTTTTCACACGTTACTATATGATATACTCCCTCCGTCCAATTTGAAGCGACGTGTTTTCCTTTTCGGAGTGTCCCATTTGAATCAACGTGCTTCCTAAAAAGGAAATAACTTTCCCAAAAAAATACACAAATTATCTTCTACTTTATCATTTCTTTATCATTTCGCTCTCATACTTTATCATTTCTCTTCTATTTTATCATTTACACTCCCACAATCTCACTCATCTTCTCTTTCTTACTTTATTATTTATTCATCTCTAATACTTTATCATCCACTTTCTTAATTCTCGCACCGAAAGAAACGCGTCGCTTTAAACGGGACAGAGGGAGTACTTTTTATGATAAGAGAAATTCGTTGTCACTATTTGATGTGCGTAGTAGTCAATAAACATGCATGTTCGATGAGAAGTGGAGTTATTTCTTATTATATTGATATATTTGGATCACATTTGGATAGTATTACTTGTTTTAGGCCTTTTCATTATCGAACATGTGTAAATATTACCCTGGTCTAGAAACTTATACGACAGGTGCATTCTTCCAAGCTCATTGACCGTTCTTGTTAGAAATAATGTATTTTTCAGACGTTATTATATGGTGTACTCTTTTATGATGAGAGAAATTCGTTGTCGCTATCTGACATGCGTAGTAGTCAGTAGACATGCATGTTCGTTGAGAAGTGGAGTTAATTACATATTATGTAGATATATTTGGATAATCTTATTTGTTAAGGTTTTTCTTTTTCGAACATGTAAATGTTAACCCACTCTAGAAATTTATACAACTGATGCATGCTTAAAAGAACTCATTTTAGAAATAGTATAGTTTTCATACATTATGAGTCATTTTTTAATTACAAGAAAAATTCATGACGATGAGAAGTGGAGTTATTATATATATATATATTTGGATAATGGCTGCTTTACAAGTTTGACTACCCTTCACCCAAGAAATCCAAGGAATAATTACTTTTATGGCACTATCCCCACCCCCCCACCCCCCACCCCCACCCCCCACCCCCACCCACCCGAACTTTAATTAGATAGGCAAACTATGATCATCTTACAATCACCCTTAGTCCACTACAAGAAAAATAGCCTTCGACAACACTAAATAGATAACGGTTTTGACGAAAAACTGTTGTCGTATGATTAAAAATCGTTGTCGTAGTTAAAACCGTTGTCTATTATTGTAGAAGTGCGCTCATAGACAACGGTTTTATTGCACAGTTGTCGTTTATTCGTTGTCGTAAGTCCAAAAATGCGCTCATAGACAACAGTTGCAGTACCCATTGTTATATATCCGTTGTTGTAGTAAAATAATGTGCTCATAGACAACGTTTTTCATAACAGTTGTTTTTTATCCGTTGTCGTAAATTAAATAATGCGCTCATAAGCAACAGTTTCAGTAACCGTTGTCGTTTATCCGTTGTTGTAATAACACAATGCGCTCATAGACAACGATTTCAGTAACCATCGTCATTTATCCGTTGTTATAGTAATATTTAGAATTTTAATTATTAATACTTACTAATCAAAATAAAAAAGCTAATTAAAAAAAATCATCACTCTCAAAACGTCTCAACTCTCAAATTCAATCCTCCTCCCCAATTTCTGGAAAATTTCTACCCTAGACCAGGTCTTGTAGACATTGTGGTGTGGAGCAATGCCACATCACATTTCGAATTTTATAAGTGTTTCTTGTTTTGAAAAACAAGTGAGGTGGTATCATTTTACACCACAAGGTCTACAACTTAAGTTGTAGACCCGATCTAGGGTAGAATTTTTCCCAATTTCTGAACGTAACCCCTCCTCCCCAATTCTAGATGTAAGTATGTAACCTAGGTCAAGAGTTGCTATCTCCAGCGTCGCCTCATCTTCCTTCTCCCCTCTCACCCCGTCTTCATCCTCAACTACCCTTCGCTTTCGCCGCCGACATTCACATCAACTCTGCTCGTGTGATTATGAGCACTACTACCAGCATTTCGTGTGATAGTGAGCACCACTACCAGCGTCTCCGGCTACTATCTCCTCCGTCCAGTCAGCTGTCAGGTTGAGATGAGCAGGTTCTGAAAAAAATTTCAATCAATCCACCGGTCTTTTGTGTTTTTTGATAAGGCTCGTATTTTATTTCGGGTGACTCCGACGGCCTTCGAATCACGCAAAATTAGTGAATCAGGCGAGTTCTACTACTTCTCTCTCTAAAAGTAGTCGATTTCTATTGCTATATCTGATTTTGTCTTCTTTGATGTTAATTTTAGTTTAGTTTTCAATGATTTTGAGGAGCTTAGGAATTTTGTTTTCAATGATTATGGATCACAATTCTTAATAGGAAATAGAGACTTGGAGATAGTGTCTATACTCATTAGATGTGCGTAGGCTTGAGTTGCAAATGGTTGTTGAAGTTGATATTCATGTTATAATTGATTACCTCAAACATGAAATAAGTAAGTCAAGCACGTTTATCATGCTAGGTTGTAGCTTCTAAATTAGATTTTGTTTAAACGTTGTTATTTACTTGGATGGTCTTTATTAATTAGTTGGACCCCTGCAACATAATGACTTCTCTATTTCTAAGTTCATGGGTTGCTATATCTTTTGGGTTTTGGTCATAAATTAAGTGATGAAGCTAAAAAAGAAATAGAGAATATAGAGGAACTTATGTTGAAGGGTCTTGGCTGGAAGGGGAAAGGATTAATCCAACGGGACCTTCCGCAACAGTTAAAAACCGTTGTTGTAAGTCGGTACGACAACGGTTAATAACCGTTGTCTATGAGCGCCTATCTACGACAACGGGACCTTCCGCAACAGTGAAAATTTACAACGACAACGGTTAATAACCGTTGTCTTATGGGCTTTTTTGTAGTAGTGGTCTACAACTACATACATTCTAGTAATCAAGGTTTTAAAAAACCCAATTGAGGCCCGCCTCGAGGTGCGCCTCGAATCGAAACAGTGAAAAAACGCCTTGAGGCGTACGCCTCAGACCACGCGCTTCATCTGAGCGCCTCGTTCCGGCGAGGCGCGCCTCGAGGCCCGCCTTTGAGACGTTTTTTCATTGAGGTGGTCCCTTTTTTATCGGGCCAGAATTCGAATTCTTATGAAATTAATATAATTAGGCTTAAACCTAATTACATTAATTAGATTTTCAGTCAGCCCAACCCAAAATATTTAGATTAGAATTAAAATTGAGTAGAAAACAACGTGAATTGTGAATTGCATTGTCGCGCCGCTCCTCCCTGTTGCCTTCGTCGAAACTGCCGCCGCTGCTCCTCCCTGCCGCAGCCATCGAAACCGCTGCTCCTCCTTGAAATTAATGTTGCTTCCAAACAGCCGTTATTAGTGATGCTTACAGAAACGAAGAGGTTATATTAAATTAGACATTTCTTTATATGATTAGTTGCCTGGAGTTTTATTAGATAGCTGAGTATAATTAATTATTTAACTTAATAAAACGAAGAAGTTAGATGAGCTAGTAAGATTCATTGTATTTCTTTTTAGAAAAGACATTTTGGCCACCAATTCCCATGTATTTCACTAAAAAGTTAAAATCCTAGTTGTGGAGAATATTGAATCTCATGTATTTTGAATTTGAGAGTACTTTGACTTATGTGTTATTATATATTTATTATGGGGAAAATTTACGCCTCAGTTTTACGCCTCGTTCCGTTTCGAGGCTTACGCCTCGTGAAACCATGAAAAAATGTCTCGAAACCCGTTTACGCTTTTTAAAACCTTGCTAGTAATATTTATATATCATCTACCTCACTTTTAATACTTAAACTAGATAAAACAAACAAATAAACAATATATCGTAGGATTACTATATAGTATAATTTCAATGATCGTTTAAGGGTGTGTTTGCAAGAGTTTATTTTAAGCATTTATCTGTTTTTTGACCGCATAAGCAGTTTTTTAATGTTTGCAAAACCTGTTTTTTGCATTTCCTTCACTAAAATTAAGTAGCTAAACTGTTTAATTAAACAGTTTCTTTTAAGCACATATTGAGATGCTTTTGATGCTTAAAGCATCATAATTTTTGAATTTACCAAAAATATCTGTTTTTTAAAATCAATTGCAAAAACTCTCCGCTTTTTTGCTTAAAAACAATTATTTTCAACTTTAAGTAAAAAAAAATAAGAAGTGTTTATAATAAGCAGTTGCAAACACAACCTAAATGATCATTATATAGTACTCCTTTCGTCTGGGTAGTTGCGGACCGTATTTTTCGGTATGAAAATTAAGAAATAGTTGTGTTGTAGATTATTTCACTATTTGGTAGTTAAATTTAGTTCATACAATCTTTACTTTTTCTAGAATAAGCGACTTTTAGTGGAACAATTCAAAGAGGAAAACGAACCACTTTTTTAACGGGTCGGAAGAAGTACTAATTTAAATTGAATAATATTTTCATATTTCTAATGTGTTAAAACTCAACAGTTGCACATCTTTGCAAAGCTATTGATGGTGAATCCAACTAAGGACCAAGTTGAAGCTGTGGATGCCGACAGAGGAGATGGAGACGATACCAATAGCGATGAGGATGGCGAGTATTCCGAGGAGGGGGAACATTGGAACGAGGCCAATGCCGACGGCGACACGAAGAAGGCGCTGAGAGAGGCTGGTGAAGAGAACAAAAAAGATGACGACGATGACAGTGATGGTGGTGCCAACAGGCACAACGATGATAATGATGAAGATGACGATGGCGATGAGAATGAAGACGGGGACGACCCGAATGTAGGTGAGGACAAGGATGAGGAGCCCGATGAGGAGGAGGAGGAAGACGAAAATGAGGAGCTTCATCTTCCGAAGAAGCGGAAGAAGTGAAGCAATGGCGTGCAAAATTTGATATAATTGAGTAGAGACCTAATCTACCTGTTCACTGACTGGCTAAGTTGGGATAATTATACTCTTCTGCATGGTTTGGATTCATAATATTTGAGCTATTTCTTAATTCAAATATATTTTAACCAACTATTTCTGTACAAAACTGATCACAATATATACAGATTAACCACATCATAATTATGCAAATAAATAGAGGTTTGGAAATTTTATTGTACTTCCATACCTACTAGACATCATGTATTTAATTACACTAATCATGCCAAGTCAGTTCAGAAGCTTTCATAATCCTGCATGGTAGAATGAAAACAAATACTCCCCCAGTCCCGTCCGATTTGTCTTGTTTCTTTTCGTTACGGAGATTAAGATGAGTGGGTGATTGTGTAAATAATACTCCCTCCGTCCCGCTATTACTGTCCCCTTTGGTTTCGACACGGAGATTAAGAAACTTTGTTTAAGTGTGTATTTTATGAGTTTTAATTGTATTAAGAACTGGACACAATTTTCGAGGAGTGATTGGTGGAAGAAATAAGAATTCATCCAAATTTTTGCAAGACATAGTTGAGGCAATCGGTTTTTTTTCCCATATTTTCTTTTCTCATATTGGATTTAAAAAAATAATCTAAAGTTTGCAAAAAGTTAAACATCATAAATTTATGAGTTCGGAGTGGAAAGAAAATCGTGTGATAGATAGATTTTTGGAGAGAGAGAGAGTATGATAATGTGGGGATGAATAGTAAGTAGGAGGGACCCACTTCATTTTTTGTTTAAGAAGTAGGACAGTAATATCGCGACGGAGTGAGTATAAAGCATCAAAACGGAACATTTCATTGTAGTACTAAATGTAGGATCGATTGATGGAGAGAGAAATTAAATTACGGTACATATTACGCTGGAGTTGCGTAAAATCTAATGTAAAGCTTTGGATATGCTCTAACTAACATTTAACAATCTCTTTTCTTGTGCAATATATGCAAGGCTCTTTTCTTGAACTTCCTCTTGCAACATTAAACCTAGAGGTCAAACGCATACCAAAATACACAAGCAGATATGATCAAGCATTGCACGTTACGAAACTAGTTTACCATATTGATATGGTTATCATGCTCGTGCTCTCAAATCGCCCTCAATATCATACTAGAGGCAGCATCCCATGCGCTCTAGGTACGCACTCAGAGAACTCCAAAAGCATAGAAACTCACATGGACTTATCTTGGATGATTTTCTTCAACTCTTCCACCTTTTGAATAACCTTCGGGTTCATCAAGTTCCTAGCTTCTCTAATGAGTGCCCTTCGGGGTCCTAATAGAATCACAAGTTCTTTATTGAGTATAAGAAAAGATGAAATGAAGTAGAGAAGCGTATTTGGGGCAAAATACGTACGTATAGAGGCAGTCGACATTCATTCCTTGATGTTCTTCTCCTGGTGTGAAAGCATCATTTAGTGATCTCATTCGCTCTTCAGGGTCTTCGATTGTTAGGAGATATTTGAGTATTCTGATCTCTTTACAAGCCTCTGCAGATTGCCTCTTGATGTTTTGTATAGATGATACTAAATATCTTTCACCTAGGAGAAATAAAAATCCAAATGATTAACATAAGTTTCATTATTAATAAACAAATTGTTCATAAATTAACTCCCACAGCTGCATACCTACTAGTTTTAGGCCGTATATTATGAAATTTGAGCTTGGGGAAAAGCTTTACATAGGAGTATGGTAAAGATACCTCATCTTTCATCACGTTTGACTCTTTGGCAGCGGACCAAGCTTTTGTAATCATGAGGACAAGTGCTGAATCGAGTTATTTTTTTTTTCAGCCTAACTTATCAATCTTCTGGCAAGAAGCATGCACAGAAGGAAAGTTGATAATGTATTGAAATTTCAACTCTACAGCATTAGTGCTTCTATGATTTCAGTGGGTTAATAGGAGCTAACCTCCCTATGGTTTTACTTAGGTGCAAATTTCTCCTTATGGTTTCAGAAGGTGTACCAAGTCTCCTTATGGTTTACACAGAAGTGCTATTCACCTCCCTGTGGTTTTACATAGATGCAAATTTCTCCCTATTATTTCTCGTAGGTGCGCTAAGCCTCCTTGTGATTTGTAAATTGGTGCAATCCACTCCCTCCGCTTAAATATGGTGAAATACAATTACAAGGCCACCTCATGGTTTAATAATTTTTATCTTAATATTTATGGTATCATCTTAACATATGTATTATATGCTTGAGGTATATTTGTCCAAACAAGCCGAAAAACGGGCAAAATAACATGTAGGGGGCAATGTACACTGGAATAAAAACTACAGGGAGATGTACTGCACCTTTTTAAATTATAGGGAGGTAAATTACACCTTGTCGAAATCATAGGGGGTTAAATTGCACCTAGCTCTGCTTTCAGTAGCAGTGTCATATGCTTGTACAACAGCTATGCATGTGTTCCCGACCTTCGCCACAGCTAGTTATCCAGAAAAAGAGAGAAATCATAAACAGTTCAACCTGCTATAGTGCTATATAACTGAATCATATAAAAAACTCTGACAAAATTCACAAGCAATCAACATGATGCACTACTGCTGCATGAAACTCAGATGTTGTTGATCAATGCTCAAAACTTGTTACAAACATCTAAGCAGGATATATTAACACCGTTACTTTTTGACACATAATTTTTTTTCTATTAATCGATGCATGAAGGACCAATTTTTTTACTTTTAAGATGGCAAAAGTGCAGCATGCATGGTAAAATTTGAAATAAACCTCAGCACATGAATCGTGGGATAATATCGTAGACAATTGTAGTTGGCCAAGGCTCAGTAAGTCAAATAACAAATCACATGATAAAACAATGAACAGTAATCTGGAAGGAGAACAATAGAAAGATGACAAATTTATTGGAGTGCTAATTCAATGTGAGAAATGTGATTCTCTTCGTTTAAGAAGTACTATTCAGAAATGAGAATACCAGGAAACTAATCAATAGTAATAAAAATAAGGTAGTTAAATACTTTGCATGGAATAAGAAAATGTCTCGCCATTTCGTTATGTTGGATTTTCATAGTATGACTCTGCCACAGTTTGAAGAATGAATAAATATTGAGATATGATTTTAATAATAAGGTTTTGATTTAGATTTCAAAACCTGGACTAATGATGAACCAATGTTAGTTGTATAGATTCAGGATTTAGCATTTTTAATGTCTAGAAGATGCAACTTGTGTTGCATGTATTTTGTGTTTAGATCCTAAAGATCTTTCAGATCCTGACTGATGGAAGTAAAGTCTCTAATCAAGCCACTAATGAACTCACGTTGACTGACTCTTATATCCTAGGAACGTTACTGACCGTCCACGACTTATGTTGATACTGATTTGTTCAATGATTGACACAACGCTCCTGATATGTCCGATGTAGTACGAGGTACTTCCATTGAAGTTTGATTTGGAATCGACTACCATATCTCGTCTTGCAAATAAGAACAAGACACATGGAAAAGGATACTATTCGAGGAACGGTCTTTTTTACTATTGCAGTTGAAGGCAGACGGAAGTTGCAACTTTAATTCAAAATCGAACCCGTTGCCTCAACCCTAGCTCACCTACTCTAGTAGATCTCTCTCTGATGGATCTATTGAGAAGGGTGACTATAAATACGAAGAACCTTGGTTCAAACAAGGTTACATAACTATTTCATATCTCAAAGCCTTAAAGAACTCTAGCTCTCTACATCCATTAAACCCTTGTTCAAAGTTATGTCTTTCTGAAGTCTCAAGTTCCCACAATATTCTAAGACAACATCCTATCATAGCTTAGACTTAAGAAGTCAAATTTCTTGTAAGGACCTCTCTTATTAGAGAACCAAACCCAAACCCAAATCCAAACCCAAACCCAAACCTAACCAAGATTGTGTTGTAGTGTTTAAGGTGTTTGTTTGTACTCTTGTAGAAGTCGAAGTAGAAGTCAACGACGAGGAAGAAGTGTAATAGAACTCCGAGAAGTTGTGTTATAAGAGAAACCCTGATTTTTTCAGGAAGAATGGACGTAGGAGTTATCTTCGAAGCACTATAAATCTCGTGTGCTTACTGCTTTTATCCTTTAGATTATTCTGTCAATATATAATTGTATTAGCGCTTTCCAAAATGCACTTTTACTAACTTAATTAATGAAATGTGCAGGTTAGGTATGAGATGCTTCAATTAGGAAATGAATGACCGAATCCTGAGAGGATTTCCTAAAACGAAATTGGGATAATTTTGAGACGATCCTGACGCAAATGGAGGATCTCAGTGATAGAATTCCTAACTACATCTTCTCAGAACTGAAGGTTCACGAGTTCAAAATGCAGCTACCTGACCTCACAAGTAGCTCAACCAAAAGGGAAAGCCAAGTGAGCAACATGGGAGTTTCTCTATCAGCTACTGAGGAAAAGAAAGTTGCAAGACTAACTGAAAACCAGAGTAAGTTCCTAGTTGAATGCAAAGTTGAACAATTTCATCCTATTGGCTAGACGTACTGAAGAAGAAGCAACAAGTACGATCAGTACAAGACCTACCTAAAAAAGAATCAAACATCTAAGTCAAAACTTGACAAAGAAAGAAGAAGCAAGGACAAATATTCAAAGGCCAAATTAGAAACTTCTTCCTCCAGACGAAAGGAATTAAAGACAGTGGACGATGAGCCACACAAGTTCTACAACTGCTACAACAAAGGTCATTACTAATATGACTGTCCTTAGCTCACACCTAAGGTAAGATCAACAAAAAAAGGCACGGGCGCGACCGGGCACTGAAAGAAAGACAAGCCTTGGTTGCTGAAGAAAAGGAAGCTACTGCAATGTCATCAAACTCAGGCAAAAACAAAGAGGAAATGCTGTTCCATTCCTCCAGTGATGATGCAAGACTAATAACAGTTGAATGCTATGAAGAAACATGCCTCATGGATGATGAAGAAACCAAGGTAAACTTACTTAAATCTATGTCATCTTCACTGCATACACAATACTTCAGTTCTACTGTAGGTGACTTCGACCTCCAGAACTCCTTTGAGGATCTGATGGCAGGCCATCAACAATTAGAAAAGGTCTTCAACAAAGTTGTCGAAGAAAACATAAAGTTATGTATCATGTTGAAGGAATTAGAGAAGCCAACAAAGGATCTCACTGATGCACAAGAATGTATCCTGAGACTAAGCGAAGAAAGAGATAATCTAAGGAAAATCTCTTGGGATCTTGAGCCGCAAGTAACTCCACTGACAAACGAGCTAACTAACAAGGTTGATGAAAATCGTCAGTTACAAGAAAAGTTTAAGGAACTCTATCAGGAACACGAAAGACTGAAGAAAGTCAGAGGAGACATTCAATATCACTGGAAAGTTCCTGAAGTCACACAAGTTGTTCGAAGGAATGTTAGAGCAACAACGCATGTCCAACCACAGAGGCGCATAAACCAGCGTGCTCAATTACACATAGAGACCAAGCAATTCCTGACCGAAGGATTTCCACAAGGATCAAGAAAGAATATAGTCTACTATACAAACGCAAATGAAATCCGATTGTAAACTCACAGACCATTAGGTCAAGCAAGTACGGATTAAGAAAAATACCACTAACATGTGAGGACCCAAACAGTAAAAAGGGTACCTAAACACTTTCCTTTTGCAAGTATTGAGAGAAGGTTTAAAAGCAATAGTCCTAGGAACTGAAGACTCATGGGTAGTGGATAGCGGATGCTCAAGACACATGATCTACCAAAGAAGTCTACTGATGGACTACAAAAAGATGTAAGGACCTCTCAAAAGGATACACCAGAGACTACGGTACATTATCATTTGGATTAGTACAGGTTCCAAATGTATCTTATGTTGAGGGTCTTAAGCATAATTTACTATCAGTCAATCAAATTTGTAATAATGCTAAACGTGTAACGTTTGATACTGACTTCTGTAATATAATAGATAAACCTACAGGAAAGACAATTCTATCATAAACTCGCACCAAAAATATCTATATGGCTAACTGGAACAATGTTGGTGAATATTGGCTGGTGTGGAGTATGGTAGGCAAGATGAGGATGAGGGAATTTATCTCCGTTCCGTGGAAGAGGATGATGGTTAAGGACAACTAGTGATGAGTTGAGAGTGCAAATGCAAGAGTTTCCTTGAGTCACATCTTGTTTCTAGCTAGCGTTGATTAAGTACCTAGGAACTGGGGATGATCCCGTGTATAACACAGCAGCCTTTAAGTAGTTTAGATTAGTAAATTAGTGTGGACTTATTTGAGCCAGATCCCTTTTTTGCTTTGATTGATTTTAGTTAGTTTAATTTGTGTTCAAGTTAAATACTCCCTCCGTCCCATTGGAAGCGTCTTGTTTTTCATTTTGGGCGTCCCATTGGAAGAGTCTTGTTTCTAAAAAAAGCAAGAATATGTGGACAATATTTAACTATCCAAAAGTCAAACAATATACACCACACATTATCATTTACTTAACATCCGTGCCCATTGGAAACAAGACGCTTCCAATGGGACGGAGGGAGTACTTCTTAACTCAAATCAATGCGTGGTTGTTAGACTTTGATCTTTAGGAAGTTTTAAGTTAATCATTCGTGTTCTCTGTAATTCGACACTCTTTATTCCCAAGTCACTTTAGTTCTTAACAAGACAAAAAAAAAAAAAAAATTAATTTGGACTAAACGATTCAATCGTAAAACTAGGGATTGGCATCATTTAATTGAATTTCTCATAGTACTATTGAAACTGGGAAATTCTGGAGGCCAATTAACATAACATAAACCCACACTCATATCAAAAGATCCAACTCATATATAGGGAATGAATATTTTAATAATCACTATCATAGATAAAAAGTAAGAACCAATCTTAATCATTCATTTTTTAAAATCTAGGGCACCTATTTTCCTTATGTTGTATTTATTTTTTATTAAAGAAAAGGAGAAAATAAGTTTCATTAAGGGTAAGTATGCCTTTTTACACTTTATGTTTGAAACTAAATCAAACACCTACACTTACCTCATAGGCGGCGGACGACGACCCGCCCGAAAATCTGTTGCAAAACACAATGTTTTATGCATAATATGATGTTGGTTTATGCATAATTAAGAATACTTTTATGCATAAAACTACATGTTGTATGGATATTATGTTATACAATAAAAATACGTTTTATGCTTATTATAATATTTGTTTATGTGTAAGCCCGAATAATTTTATATATAAAACTGTCTATTATGTGGATATTATGTTATACAATAAAAAAAGTTTTGTGCATATTACAACATTTGTTTATGCATAAATATATCTTCCTCGTCATCTTCTGTCACGTTATCACCCTCATTTGAACGGAAACTGTTCATCAGGGTATCAACGTCATCAACTACACCGATGGCAGACAATCCCAAACCCAATATCGTCACTACACCCGTCAAGAGCGCATTCCGCGGGGCACGATTGCCAGCGGGGGCATTGGGATTGAAGGCTACCTTTGCAAAACTATACGAAATATTCAGCTTACCTTCCGGAGTCCCCTCAACATGGTAACTCAGGATTTTAACATGCCATAACAACAAAATCAATTATGGGTGGTTAACTAATTTGGAAGTCCAAAACAGAGGTTGCGAAATTAACTCATTAATAAAGACTATAAAGTATATTGGCCCAACCCGCAACTAGCCTTGTCTTATGAAAGGTTAATTTTATTTATAAATAAATAAATAAAAGAATAAAAGTGAATTTGCGGATAATTTTAGAAATACTATAAAATTGGCGAGTATATATGGTTTCGTTAGAGATTTGGTTGTCGTTTTTCCTGCCAATTGTATTTCTAGCAGATCATGAGTCATGTGCTGTCAATGTTTGCCTAACCTATTTTCAGTATATCAAAATTCATCACAATTAACATAAGATGACAACTAAATTATGACTATTATTAAAATTCTCAAATGCAATTCTCTTGGATAGTATTTTGAACTTAAAATTATTATAATTTTACAACGGCTACATATTATTTATTTAAAAAGTGTGATATAAAATAAAATTTGATTACAGAAACATTTTCGAACCTATTTTGTGGGACAAAGTAAATGGAACTCTTTATCTCGATATATATCAATTTTAACATATCATTTGTTGCAATATTAGTGGGGTCCACAAGTTCATGTAGGCTATTATGTAGGCAGGAAATTTGGTTTTTGCACATGGCAATATTAGTGGGGTCCACAAGTTCATGCAAACAGAAACAGCATTCCCCATCAAAATTCAAAATTAACCACCACTACTCCACTACCACTAGTACTAATCACACAGCATGCACGCAATATCAAGTAATGCCCCACCTCCAAAATCAACTAAATCTAAAACCCAAGCCGGATCTTCTGGTCCAAAATTGGCGTCTCACTCGGTGGCCCACCAATCACGCCATGCCACGCGTGCATTGGTGGACCATGTTAGCAATAAAAAAATATTTTAGTTTTAAAAAGGTGGTCCACCAATGCACGCGTGGCGGGGCGTGATTGGTGGCCCACCGAATGGGCCACCATTTTTGGGCCAGATGATCTTCTCGCTCTAAAACCTTCTCGAGAGTGTGAATTACAGAAATCAAAGTCTCCAAGCTACAAAACACAGAATATGACAATATGTAAAAGACAATACATCAAAATTTCCATTAAAGTCAAGAATCCTGCAAATCATAATTTAATAATTTTCATTCGGCCGGACTGGACGAGCGCCGAGCGGGAGCACTGGGTGCCGACTGCCGGATGCGGGAACGGGCGATAGCCGGACGGGACGCAGGCAGCCGCAGAGAGCGAACTGAATTGGGCAGAGGGCGGGGCGGAGAGAAGTCAGAGGAGAGAACTAGATGTCTAGATCTGTTCCGTAGTCTGTATTGTATATAATGAATTATAGAATTTTAATATGTAATTAAGACTCGGTTAACCATCGGTTATTAAATTAACCGGTCGGTTAACCGAGAACCGAACCGACACAAAAATAAGGTAACCGAACCCGAAACCGAAATCGAAAATTCGGTTTTAGTTAACCGATAACCGACTGATTCAGTTTCGATTTTCGATCATCCCAGATAACCGAAAACCGATTTCCAGCCCTATTTGTTGGAGCCTAGAACCCCTAGTACCCTTACCAACGAAAATTTGTCTATGTCCTAAGCCCATTACAACCAAAAGAGAAAGACCTCCTTGATGTTGCAGCTATGACAATCTTTTATCGTGATAGACTGGACTATGTTATTTGAGTGGCTTGACCGGACCTAGATTAGAGAGTGTTGAGTGAACCGTGATGATGATCCACTTTTGCTTAGGTTTTTGACCAAGTTGATATTTGTGTGCCTTGTCTAAAATTTGCGACTCTACTTGTTTGATAAGATTCATATTTGCATGGTTTGGCATGTTTGGCTAGTTATTTGAGTGCGGAAATATGGATATGATTGGTATTGTTTCTTATTTTTGTTTCATATCTTGTTCTTGTCTTTGTTCTTGTGTTGCTTTTTGTCTTTGTTTCGTGTCTTTGTCTTTTCCTTGTCTTTTCTTGTCTTATTCTCGTCTTGTGTTTTTTTTATTTTGAGTCTTGAGTCTAGGGGATTGACTGAATTTGAATAGTACGTATTCTTTTATATTTCTTATACTCGAGGGCAAGTATAGTTCAAGTGTAAGGAGATTTGATGAGTCTAATTCGTACTATATAAATTCTGTCTGTTTTGGCGCCTACCTAGCCAGTTGGACCCTATTTTCTGTGCTGTCTTGCAGATTTTAGTGCTGACGTGGCGATGATAAGATGCTGAGGTGGCAAGCACGAATTTGGGGTTAAAAGATTGATTTTTGGACGAAATTATAGAGAAGGAAGGTGGAGGATAAGGAAAGAGATGATATGGAAAGAATTGGATATGATTTATCTAATTAATATCTTTCCATATTGGATATAAAAACCCTACTTCTACAAGGAAAATGAGCCGCCTTATATATAGGAGAGGAGACGAACGAAAATTACACCATGTTTACACCATTCCGCGCACGAGATCAGCGAGAGAGAGAACCGAGATTTGGAGATCATCAGATTTGGAGACACAAACATTATTTTGCTTTCGTTTCTTAGTTTAGATTTGGAGTTTTCGACTTTGCTTATCGTTTGGATGGTTTAAAATCCTTCGAACTGGTATTTTCAGATTATTAAGATTTAATTTCGTTTGCTTTCATGTTTAATTCAATTCGTCTAGTTGTTATAATTTTCGTGCATTTAATTTCTGAATTTCAGCATGTTTAGTGTTTTGCCCAGTAAACCGGTCCACCTGGCCAATCGGGCCGATATGCGTGGCTAAGTCATTTAGGGCGGACGAGATGTGAAACACACACTACTATTATTTCGTGAGACTAGGGCTTTATAATTAATCACTTAGGTTCCAAATTAATCTAGATTACTCAATTGGATTAGTTAATTTAGGTTTGATCACCCTAGATTAGTTTAATCCATGGCTAATTTAGTACTTCCATCGTTTCTCGTGGGATTAGGCTAAATAAGTAGCAAAATTTTTCTTAGAACAATATGATTAATTTGGTAGGAGACTATTAGATGCCCACCATACGAGTAGACTCATAAATTGGGTTTCCTTAGTTCTTAAAGCTAATTAGGTGTTAAATCTATTGATTGCCCACCAACGTATGTTGCATCTAATTTAGAGAAGTAGTCGTTTCAATGCCCACCATGACGATTACCGAATAATTATGAGGGAATAGGGGATGTGTCAGTTTAATTACGGCGTCCTACAACTAATTGACTTAAGGGGATTAATTAATTAATAGTGTCGATGATCGATTGTGTGTGAGTAAATCATCTTGCTGGACCTATTTTCTTGAATTAGTTTACTCCGTTTTCATCTATGCAGATTTTAATTCCTTGTTCTAGTCATAGATAAAAATCCGAAATTGCGTGGTCGCTAACCAACCCCGTAGATTAATAGGAATTTAAGTTTAAAAATCGCCGTTCCCTGTGTTCGATACCTGTTTGCTATACTGATTTAAGTTTTAGCAATTTTACAGGATTTATTTGGTGAAAACAGTGATCACCATTCCCCCCTCCCACACTCTACATTCGAAATCTTGTCTCTAGCACAACCATATGTAGAAGAAAAAAAGATCTAATTTTTTACTCTCATAATAGTCTACTCAAGTACATAATCATTAAAAAGTGTTTAATCTTATTCAATAACATTAGTAGGTTTCAGCAACCTATAAAACATGCCATATCGGTACCTAAAAAGTGAATGATAAGAGGATTAATAATATATTTGCCTACTTGATGCAATTTAAAATAAAACTGCTTGTGTTTCACAATATTGCATTTAATACAACTTCCTTATTTTAGTTTATTTTAATTTTAATTTTAATTTTAATTTTAATTTTTTTTGTCTTTTGTGCACATTGGGAGTGGAAGAGATGAATATATGTCTTTCCATTGGCTTCATCAATAAACAAACAACAAAGTTACCGCCATTGTCTGTCCCCTTGGGATGGCATAGCGGTGAAGGTGGGTGGCCCGGGACCGATAGGTCATGAGTTCAATTCCCACTGGACACGCTATGTGTGAGTCTGTCACCCTGTCACATTAAGGGTGGTTTAACTCTTCTGTGTGGTTTGCAGGCTATTGCACAGGAGCGAGGTTTACCCTGTGCGCACCAAAAGTAGCGGCTGCGGGTTCCTCGTCAAAAAAAAAAAAAAAAAAAAAAAAAGTTACCGCCATTGTGTTATTCCTTTTCACACTCTCTTTCACACACATAAAATCTTATAATTATTTCATAGTATTGGATAGCCTAATAATGCCTGCATATGTGTGTGTTGGTATATACCTTGTATCCTGTAAAGCGCGGAGTATCTCAAATAAATAGTACTAAAATAACGGATAATTCAAATAACATCATTTTATAATTAAACCCACTTGAATTCTAGACCTCGTGGCTTTATGATAGTTAGCAAAGGATGAAGCTTATGAGTAGTTAGCCCCATTGTGTCGACATTTCCTTCTTCTCCATCCCCAAGTCGCCACTCGAACTCTTGCACTAATCTACCAATCGCTATACAAGAAATTGTCATTGCTTGGAGAGCTCCAGCACATACTCTCTTTCCCCCACCAAATGACATTGTCTTGTGCAGTTCCGTCGTCTCATCCTTTCCGCCCAGAAACCTTTCTGGCTTGAAGTCATTTGGGCTATCCCACACATTGGGGTCCATGTTACATCCGTATATGTTTATAGCTATCTGGGATTGGCAAGGAAACTCACTGTTTGATGAAATCAAATTCGTCAAAGAATTAATCATAAGTAATATAATGGACATTTACCTCAGTGCCTTGAGGGATGTTGTATCCCCCTAACTGTGTTTCTTCCTCCACATAACGCAATGGAATTATGGGGACTGGATTGTGCATCCTCAATGTTTCATGGAACACTGCAGCCAAGTATGGAAGTTGGCATAATTTCTCCTCTGTAAGTTTGTCCGATCCCAAAGCATTTTGGATTTCAGACAACAGCTGGTTCTGTGTATTCGGATCTTTAGAAAGTTCATACATGGCCCATTCTGCAGCCACCAATGTCGTATCTGTTCCTTCAATAATCTCTTCCCACAGAAGCATCAGTATTTGTTGTTCTGAGAATGTGTTTGCTTCAGATAACAGATGATCTAGATAGCAGTTAATGCCCTGTCAACATGCATCTTGCTTATTAATGTTAATGAAGTTGAACTTAATTATACATGTAACTAATTAACAAGGCTCTGCCTACTACCTTGCCAGAAGCAATACGTTTAGTCTGGTTCTCAATGAGGGCCTTCATCACTGCTTGCCTGTTGTTATACATCTGCTGAATTTTGTTTTCAAATTCTTTGTTAGGAATCCACTTGAGATACGGAAAGAAATCTCTCCAGTCGACCTCAATGGCACCTTGCATAGGGTCCACTACTAGTATCTTGTATATCTCTTGTCTTGACAAGGTGAGGCCTAGCTCCTCCACAAAAACAGATTCCACGTCATCTCCAATGGCCTGAAGAAAGAGGCTTGTTAAGTTGTAGTCAGTATCGATGAAGTTGGAAGTAGAGAAACTCACTTGTTTTAGTGATAATCTAAAAAGTTCGGCCTGAAATATTTTCCTGAAGTTTGCAGCTACAGAAGGATACATTTTTGAATGAGCATGAAACTGATTGCAGATGTTATTTATCATGTCATCCCTGTGAATGCGGTGCCGTTTCTGCACCACACCAAGTGACGTTAATCTCCTTTACAAGAAACATAATTGTAGCAAATAAATGTAGCTACACAGACCTGAGCATTAGTCCCAAGAGTACTAGTAAGCAAATGAGCTTTCGCAGTCCTGTGAAATTCATTGTAGTCGCTCACTGCAACCATGCTTTTATCATGAGTCAGAATCTTCAAAGCATTCGACAGCTTTCGAGTTGAGATACAAGAGTATTTGGTGACCATAGCCTTAGGCAAGATAAAGCAAGTAATTAATCATACAATATAGTACACTCAGTCTGAGATAATAAAGCCTCTATCGTATGATAATATTTGGTGAATTTGGATATTTAACAATCTATTCAAGAATCAATCCTCTTATTACTCAAAAACCAGAAGAATATATATATATGTGTTAGAGTAAAGGAGTTGAGTAATTGAATTTAATGAAGATAATCGTACGAACTGAAAAGAAAACGATTAAATTGCAAATTGGTTCCAAGTTCACGGAAGAAGATCTTCCGCCCAAGCCGAAGCCGAAACCTAGTCCAAGATAAAATATCCGATAAAAACCCTAATACTTGCAAAGCTATATATATATACTATCGCCCTCACACATGGGCCACCCGTGACATGGGTTTATTTAATAGTATCCTAAACTAATAAGGAGAGCAATTATAAATCACTAACATTAATTACTAATAATAATCAACCCCTAAATAATCCGCACGTCCATGCATGCCCATCCCGTCTCTTGACTTAATCGCCCCTGCACGCCTCCTCTTCACGCCTCATCCCTACCTTCACGTTCATCTTCAAGCTCATCCTCATTCCATCGTCCTTTCTTAGCCCGTTGTCGCCGACGATAAATTATATCCCTAACAATTCCTCCCCCCTTCCAAACAGCCTTGTCCTCAAGGCTGAAATTTGGAAATTGTCCCCGCAATTCCTCATCAACAACCCATGTTGCATCGTCTTCGGTCTTGCCAACCCATTGAACCAATAATTCCCGAACACAATCATCTCCTCGCCAAACCCTTCGTTCACTTAAAATGAAAGCCGGCTCATAATCAGGACGTGTCGCCCATAATTCCTCCGACAGCGAATCCTCCAAGACGTGATCGCCTAAGACCGCCTTCAACAATGACACATGAAAAACTGGATGAATTCGACAACCGTCCGGCAACGCCAATCTATACGCCACGGCTCCTACACGCGCTACAACCTCAAATGGCCCATAAAAAGGGGCAGCTAGTTTGGCATTTTTTCGCTTAAACAAGGTTAACTGCCGATACGGCCGAAGCTTAAGAAAGACTCGTTGCCCTACCTCGAATTGAACATTTCGCCGGTGCTTATTTGCTTCCTTAGACATGTAATCCTGAGCCCGAGCCAACTGCGATCGTAGATGCCGAAGTGCTCCATCTCTTGCATGTAATTCGTCCGCCACCGCCTTAACCCTAATTTCCGCCGGAAGAAATCCAGCAAGTGTAGGCGGCGCTTGGCCATAGACTGCTGCGAAAGGAGTCGTTCCCGTTGCCGAATGATAATTTGTGTTATAGGAGTACTCTGCCCACGGAAACCACTTACTCCAATGGCGAGGCCTTTCCGACGAGAAACAACGTAAATAGGTTTCAACACATCTATTTACCACCTCTGTCTGACCATCCGTTTCGGGATGATATGCTGAACTCATTCGTAATTTAGTCCCCATAGCTTTGAACATGGCTGTCCAAAACTCACTACAAAACACCGGATCACGATCCAAAATAATCGACCGTGGAAAACCATGTAATCGCACCACCTCACGCACAAATAGATTAACGACATCCTTGGCAGAATATGGATGCCGTAACCCGCAAAAATGAGCATACTTTGTCAGCCGATGCACCACCACCATAACACAATCGAACTCGCCGGATCGTGGAAGTCCACTAATAAAATCCATACTCACATCTTCCCACACACGGGTAGGTATAGGCAATGGTTGCAAGAGTCCCGCCGGCGCTTTAGTCTCATATTTATGTTGTTGACAAATTAAACATTCCGCGACATACTTCGTCACATCTCGCATCATTCCAGGCCAATATACACTTGTTGCTAAACGTCGGTAAGTCCGAAATGCCCCGGAATGCCCGCCTTGGGGCGTAGCATGGAATTCGGCCATTAATCGATTTATAAATGCTGACTGCTTCGATAACACTAGCCGCCCTTTATAGTACAATACATTATTAACTAATGCATAGTTAGGGTGATTGTTGGACCCTTCGGCCAATGACTTCCATACCTTTCCCAATACCGCGTCTCGCTTAACCTCTTCCTTCACTAAAGACCAACCCACCCATATGGGTACCATGATCGCGGCACACTCGACATCCTCATAACTCCGAGACAAGGCATCCGCTGCTTTATTAGAATTTCCCACTTTGTACTCAATATCAAAATCATAACCGAGGAGCTTGGCAACCCAATATTGTTGTGCCGGGGTAGAAATCGATTGATTTAACAAAAATCTTAAACTTCTTTGATCCGTACGTACCACAAATTTCCGTCCCACTAAGTATGGTCTCCAATGCTGCACCGCCATCACCAATGCCATCAACTCGAGCTCATAAGCTGATTTTGCTAAGCTACGATCCGCCACAGCCTTACTAAAGTATGCAAGAGGCCGTCCGCGCTGCATCAATACTGCTCCCAAACCCTTTCCCGAAGCATCACATTCGATAACAAAGGTAGCAGAAAAATCAGGTGGCGCTAACACCGGAGCGGTAGTGATGGCCTTTTGCAAGGTTTCAAATGCTGTTTGCGCCGCAACCGTCCATTTAAACTCAGCCATGCTCTCTTTCTTTAACAATTCCGTCAACCCTCTTGCGATCTCTCCATAATTACGGATGAAGCGTCGGTAATAACCGGTCAGGCCTAAAAATCCCCGCACACCACGAATATTCATGGGCTTCGGCCAACGCAAGATGGCGGTAACCTTGCTAGGGTCCATTTGAACTCCTTTCTCCGACACTATATGGCCCAAATACTCAACCTCACGCTGGCCCCACGCACATTTCTTTGGATTCACCACATAGGAATGTTGTAATAATAAACTCATAACCCTTCGCAATTGAGACAAATGCGAAGCCTAATCCTTGCTATAAATCAAGATATCATCGAAAAACACCAATACAAACTTACGCAAAAATGGTCGCAAGAGATCATTCATAGCGGATTGGAAGGTTGAAGGAGCATTAGTTAAGCCGAATGGCATAACCAGGAACTCGTAATGCCCGGAATGGGTCCGAAATGCCGTCTTGGGCACGTCCTCCGGCGCTAATCTTATTTGGTGATAACCGGATCGTAAATCTAACTTCGTAAACCACTTAGCCCCATGTAATTCATCCAACATCTCTTGGATAACCGGAATTGGATATTTGTCTGGTATCGTATGCTTGTTCAACTACCGATAGTCCACGCAAAATCGCCAACTACCATCCTTCTTGCGCACTAGCAGGACGGGGCTAGAAAACGGGCTCGAACTGGGTTGAATAATTCCTGCCGTCAACATTTCTTGCACCAAGCGCTCCATTTCATCCTTCGTGGTATGACTATATCGATAAGGTCGTACAGAAATGGCCGAAGTACCGTGTTGTAGAGGGATATGATGGTCGACACTCCGATGCGGTGGTAGGCCCGAAGGTGGTAACATAACGGTCGGAAATTCCTCCTGCATTAAAGTTCGTAACTCCTCCCCCGCAGTATGCAACGGATTATCCACTTCCCTTAACTCCAAACTCGGAATCGATTCCGCTCGTATCCAAATCAGCCAACTCACGTCATTTGCACCCACTTTGCTCAATTGGCGCATTGATACCTCACGGCGAACTAGCGAAGAATCCTCGATTAATTTTACCACCGTCCCTTGATATGCAAATTGCATGGTCATTTCTTCCCAATTGGCTTTCACGTCTCCGAGTAACTTAAGCCAAGACACCCCCAACACCAAATCCACGCTGCCTAGATCGAAAACGAAACAGTCTACCACAAACTTCACTCCTTGCAACTGAATTTGCACCATGCGACAAGCCCCTAGAATCGCCGTACGCCGTCCGTCTCCCAACCGAACCGCTGAACGTCCGGCATCCTCGACTACCAAGCCAACATTCGTAGCTACCCGAGGCGAGATAAAGCAATGACTCGCCCCACTATCCACCATGACCCGAATCGGAATATCCCGGATGGATCCTGATAATTTCATTGTTTGTGGCCCGTCAATTCCTTGGGCAGACATTCTCGTAAGTTTCAGCATCGTCATTTCCGGATCCTGCTCCTCCTCGACAGCTGGTTCCCTGCCCTCAGTATCCATGCCCAAGTCAGCGTCGTCGCCCTCCTTGTCCGGATTGGAAACGATCAACACCTGAAAACTTTTGTCCCCACAACGATGTGTGGGTGACCACTTCTTGTCGCACCGAAAACATCGACCGGCTGCTCTCTTTGCCAAGTAATCCTTATGAGACATTTGCCGTATCGGCCGACTTCCGTTACCCACAGTACTCGCCGAATATGAACCACCCGGAGTAGGATGAAATCGGTTCGATAAGGCCCCCTTACTTGCTTCCCAAGACCCGCCATACTTGGAATTTCCGCCCGATTTACTACCACTACCGAACGAAGGATTATGGACAAAATTCGAATTCTTTGACCCGGTCGTGACGAGGGATCGACCCGACGTAGAAAACGACGAACGCCCACCACCCCCTAACACCGTTATCTCTCGCTCCAACTCCTTAGCAAGGTGAATGGTGTCCGCCAACGTTCGAGCTTCTCTGGATCGAATCCGAAGACGTATTTCATCACGCAATCCATTCAAAAATAACCCCAGGTAGTACTTCTCCTCCAACCCGGGAACATGCACCATTCGTGACAGAAAGATCGTCACATACTCACTAACCGAATTGGTTTGACGAGTCTGCACCAGTGTTTCAAAAGGGTTAGCTAGGGGATTTGTACCAAACATCTTAATCATCTCCAATTTAAACTCATTCCACGTTAGCTCCAGAGTAGTTGCACGAACCCACTGAAACCACGGCAACGCATCGCTCTCCATTGCAACCAATGCTACATCCAACTTATTCTGCCCGCAAAGTGTTTTGCAACTTGAAATACTCGTTCGGCCGCGAGTTAACCAACCCTCCGCGCCCGATCCATCGAACATTGGCAAGCTGACTTGCGGAGGCGCCGCTGCCGTTCCCAACACCTCCGTGTTAACCCCTCCGACAGAAGAATTCTCCCCCGGATTCGGATCTGGACTCGAACCCCCAGGGCCGCCATGCACACTGCCTCCGTCCCCCGCCGTCTTACCCTGCACCACCGCCGCGAGTTCGGTGAGCTTCAGAAGAACCGCATCCACCGAACCTTTAACCGATGCTATCTCGCCGCCCAATCGCACATCCAGTGCTTTCAACCCCTTCTCCAACTCGTCCATACGGGCGTCAACCGCCTGATTTCGCGTATTCGTCATCCGGCAGGTCGGACCAAATTGTTAGAGTAAAGGAGTTGAGTAATTGAATTTAATGAAGATAATCGTACGAACTGAAAAGAAAACGATTAAATTGCAAATTGGTTCCAAGTTCACGGAAGAAGATCTTCCGCCCAAGCCGAAGCCGAAACCTAGTCCAAGATAAAATATCCGATAAAAACCCTAATACTTGCAAAGCTATATATATATACTATCGCCCTCACACATGGGCCACCCGTGACATGGATTTATTTAATAGTATCCTAAACTAATAAGGAGAGCAATTATAAATCACTAACATTAATTACTAATAATAATCAACCCCTAAATAATCCGCACGTCCATGCATGCCCATCCCGTCTCTTGACTTAATCGCCCCTGCACGCCTCCTCTTCACGCCTCATCCCTACCTTCACGTTCATCTTCAAGCTCATCCTCATTCCATCGTCCTTTCTTAGCCCGTTGTCGCCGACGATAAATTATATCCCTAACAATATGTATATTTATATATAAATACATACCTCTTTGGCTACATCATTAGAGTTGAGCACAACCATAGTATTAGCGCCTGTCTTGATAGAATAGATGGGACCATATTTCTCAGCCCATTTGGTAAATGTCTTGTAAGGTTTCTTCTCTTTCAGTTCCAGCAAATTCCCGATCACCGGCAAGCCCGGTACCTCTGCATAAAATCCAACATTCTTTATGCGAGATTTTTTTTCATATGGAATTTCTTTGATTTAAGTTGGAATGTAATGTAGAGAGAGAGAGAGAGAGAGAGAACCAGGTGGAGAAGGGAAGTCGGAAGATTTCTTGCTTTGATCTTGACATATTCTTTGATGAAAAACAAGGTTAGTCCACTAATAGCCACCGCAAGCACGGCGATGGCGGCTGGTGGCAGAGCTTGAAGATTAAGCAACAACTCCATTAACAACAACGGAAAAAGGAAATATTTAAATTATATTAAGTCTTTCTTGTTACTGAGTAGTAAGTATACTACTACTATATATAGATAAAGATAAAGATGCTCCAACAATATTCCCAAGGGAAAAACGAAACTAAAATCCAAAACTACGGTCACTATTCAAACTCCCCAGTGCGCACTTCGATAGTGGCGGGTTACCCTCGTCATAAAAAAAAAAAAGATACTCAAACAATATTCCCAAGGGAAAAACGAAACTAAAATCCGAAACTACGGTCACTATTGAAACTCTAAAAACTGAAACATTACAAAACAATATATTTAAATATTCATGGGTGAATCTTTTTTTTTTTTTTTTTTTTTTTTTTTTTTTTTTTTTGATTTGAGGAACTCGCAGCCGCTACCTTCGGTGCGCTATGGGTAAACCTCACATGGGTGAATCTTGTCTAGCTTATTGGTTGAGGCTCAGTACCACGGCCATGCGGAATCTTTGTTTTCAGCCCGCCATTCATAGAAAACCACTACGCCCAATATTTCGATTACCATAAACATATAAAAGATTAAATATTTAGGGGCCGTTTGGTAAAATTAGGGTATGACAACAGTAATGGGTATAATAATAGGGTGATGGGTATGAGTATGACTGATTCCTTTAATAGTGTTTGTCATTTATTAGTTAATGAATATGATAACCAAATATGATGTTTGGTTGTACTTATACCTCAATGCGATTGTATAATCTTATGAATATTTTAATATTTTTAATTATAATAATAACATGAGTTTTTTTGTATTTTGTGAAATTTAATACAAAATTTTTTAATAAAAAATGCAATATTTTTTATTTGAGTATTTACAAAAAAAAAACTAAATATTTTTTACAATATATATAACGTTACCTTTTTATAAAGTTATTTATTTCAAACATAAGTGTATATATTTTTTATAAAAGTGTTTTTATATTCATGCTAAAATATTTCTAAATCATGATACTTGTTGTTTATAAAATTGAAAAAATATAATTATATAATTTGTTGGGTTATGAGTCAATGATCGTTTAGATCATTGCTAAGGGGGTACTTTGAACTGTCATCAGTAGTCCATGTATTTAGGACTTATTACTATATCTCGGTAATGGGGGAAATTGTAGTGATTTATCGCAATAGAATTGAAGATCCTAAAACCTGTCTTGTACCCTTAGTGTGTTGTCTTTCGGACTTGATGATGTAATAGGCTAGACTGTTCTTATTTTCGCTATCTGTTTTGTCTAAGTCCTGTAAGGGGTATTTGTTAGTCTGAACTTCAGTAGGAAGTTAAATTCCAAAACCCCATGTCATTAGTTTGTAAGAGCTCGTGTCCTCAGGTCTCCAGCTGATTGTTCTTAGTAGAAGATTTCCATCAGCTAACCTCGGTTGTAGACACAGTTTGAAGAGCTCAATACCTTCAGAGTCACCAGCTGAACGTTCTCAGTAGAAGACTTCCATCAGCCAACTCAGATGAAGAAGTCAGTATGATCGTTCCAGATCTACTGTATCCGATAGGAAACGACTGCCCGACTTTTACTGTCATTCGAAAGTCAGCAGAGTATCATACGAGGATAAGTGAGAGTCAACTCAGATGAAGACTGATGTCTGACAAGTCTCACCTACCATAAACCTCGACCAATGAGAAGCAACCTAAGCCTTACCTGCTCTGACACTAAAGCTGCTCTCATGTACAGAAACCAACCACTCTGCGACGCTACTTCGAAACTTATGGCCGTTTTCCTTGGACGTTTGTGGCACGTGGCATCGTCTTCTCCAACGGACAAATGCCTGGGTCATGACTATAAATAGAGAAGCATTTCCGAGCTCAATGCACGGGATATCAAAGGGAATACACGCTCACAGCTCTCAAACTCTCTAGCACATTCATGACGATCCAACGAAGAACTTGGTTAGATGAATATCTGTAGTTCTTCTCTCTAGAGTTTCTTTAGTTCCCTCTTCTCTATCTAAGCTCAATTGTTACATCCATAGCTTAGAACCTTCGAAAGAGTTCACTTTACGTGAATCGTTCTTATTGTAAGAACTCCTTCATTGTTGGAGAAAATCCCCTCCCCTTCAAACCTCGGTTTGATTTGTAAAGTCGCTAAGGACTATAACTTAGAAGGGTGCATCCGGCGCACAAATTCCTTCGAGGCTTGCTCGAGATTAATCAACAAGAACTCCCTGTTCGGCATGACCGTGGACGTATGATCTTGCGTATCCGAACCACGTTAAAAATCGCTTGTGTTATTCTTGTTTTATTGCATCGTTCTCAAACCGATTTACAAACTAATACTTTGCATAAAACGTATTTAAAAGTGCATTAGCCAAAACAGATTTAGTTTGCGAAAACACGTTTTTAAATTGAGACGAAGTCTATCGGTCCCCACACTTATCCGCACTTAACTCTCCGACTGAGTTCTTAATACTAACAAAAGTCGGTAGGGACGGACTCGATGTAGTTGAGCCACTCTGACCCGCGATCAGAAGGTTACTATTTGGCACTGCTCATCAGAAGGTTACTATTTGGCACACTCTACAGCTCAGTTGTCCTTCGCGTTTGAGGAAAAACTTGTAATCAGGTGTATTCACCCCCCTCTACACCTGATACTCGTCTCTGGACCAACAATTAGTATCAGAGCCCGATGTTCTACTGATCATCATTTACGAAACTACTTGGTCTACTCGAACAAATCCACGAAAATGTTTTTTCTTGCACAAGCATCTCTTCATACATCCTTATACTCTCATCTACAATGTCTGATATGTCAGGTATACGGATGGTGCCGATGTTCTCGGTAGAGAACTACACGGTGTGACGCGTGAGAATGGAGGCGCACCTTACATCGCTGCATGACAGCATGACATATGTCCTTGAAACAGGACCCATCATTCCCATGATTGACAGCGTTCAATATGCCGCTGTGGGAGGTGTAGGAGCACAGACTGGTGCTAAGGTTGCCAAAGACAAATCTGCCTTCACTCCAGAAGAGAAGAAGTTGCATAACTTCGACCTCGTAGCGCGAAATGCAATCCTGACAACGCTCAGTGATTCACACCTCGGGACGGTGCAAGACTGCAAAATGGCAAAAGAACTTTGGGATGCCCTGGCGGTACTGAGCCAAGGAACCCCGTAGATCAAAGAGAATAAGCTCGAGCTAGAGCTTCAAAAGTTCGACACATTTGCCATGGAGCCCAACATTGATGAACTCAGCGTCAGATTCACCAATCAGATATGTGATCAACGGGCTGGGGAGAACGTTCACCAATAAAGAAATGAACACCAAGATCTTGAGAAGCCTTGCCTCGGCGAAGTGGCTTCCTTTTGCTACTTATTTACGTTGCTCAGATCTTAATGCTTTAACTCCTGATGTTATCTTTTCAGAACTGAAGACGGAGGAGTTCGAGCATAGCCTGCCCCAAAGATGCGCTAGTGCTCCAGCTGACACTCAGATATACCATACATTCAAAGCAACAGTCAGCACATCTGGAGCCAATCTCATTTCTACCAGCAAGACAGTAGCTGCATCTGATGCAAAGTCTTCCGAGACTCCCGCTACTGATCGTCTTGCGCTTATGGCTCTCAAATATCAAAAAGCTGAAGAAATACCACAGAGATTCTCCCTCAGGTAAGAAAGATCATCATAAAAGGGAAGAATCTAAACCTTCTCCTATTTGCAGGAACACAAAACCTGCTGCTAGTCCATCCAATAGCTCAACTGGAAAAGGCGACAGAGTAACTATGTGCTACAACTGCAAGAAAGAAGGACATTTCCAGTAATGTCCTGAGCTCTCAGCTGCCCGAAGCGAACGGCGAGAGCCGGACGTGAAAAAATCGCCCGAAGAAGGCAGGCCTACATTGCCGGAGAGCTATCCGACGACTCAATCAAGGAAGATACTTTCATGTATTCTTCTGAAGACGAAACTTCATTTATTTCCGTTGAGGTCGGAGAAACAAATCCTGAAACAACGACTGAACACTGTCTGATGGTCGGAGAAGAGGCTGAGGTAAATTCGAAACTTATTATAACCTCCTCTTCACAGAGCACACACGATACATGCTCATCTACAGATGAACCTCTAGACGTGGTGCAAGCATACGACGATCTACTAGAGGAGCAAATTCAGTTAAGCAGAGAGTTCAGCAGAACTGTTCAGGAACTGGAACAGGTAAATGCTGAAAATCAGAGACTTTCTTCTGATTGTCAGGTCTCTATTGATTTAGAGAATCTCGTTGCGAGACTGAAGGAAGAGATTGAATCTCTTATGACTAAGTCTCAACTTCAAGAAACTCAGATATCAGTTCTGACTAAGGACAATTATGAGAAAGATACTGAGATAGCCAGACTCAGTCAGAAGCTCACAGAGGTTGAAAAGGACTACGAATCACTTCGAAAAAGTGATGAAGTTTGGCGAGGACTGATGACTGAACAGTACCTGGGAGTCAAAGAGAAGTTGGAAAGCATGCTTAAAGCCGAAAGGCCACCAATCATGAAAGGAGGACTTGGCTATACTCACGAAGCTTCCACCTCTACTTCAAAAGGCTCAGAAATGCTAGCTGATAGGTTCGTCAGAGGAAAAGTCCAGATCACTGAACCTACAACTCAGGTGAAAAACAAACAGAAGATGATCGCACCTCAGCCTAGCAACAAGAAGCAACTGACCAAAAGTTCTAGCCCCAGAACACCTCGATCAAATTCAGGGGGAACTAAGAAGGTCAGGTGTGCAGAGCAGTATGGCGAGCCACTGTATGAGCATCCAACACAGTTTGGTTCGTACTATTATGAGCCCAGGGTCAGGAGGAGCACAAACCCTCAGAAGAAGAAAGCTCCTAAACCCAAAACTGCCAGGAAGTCAGTATCTCCAGGTCCAGTGGAGAAAAAGGCTGACAAGGTTTAGAAAAAGAAGGTGTCTGAGACCCCTGAGGTCGCCAGACAGATTTGGGTCGCGAAACCATCTACTAATGCTTAAGGACCCAAACTGAACCAAAGGGTACCTAAAAATGTTTATGTTTTGCAGGTGCATAAGGACATTTGGATCGTGGACAACGGCTGCTCGAGACACATGACTTATCAGAAGAGCCTGCTCACCAACTACGAGCAAGAAGATGGTCCCAGAATTGAGTTTGGTGACAACTCTAAAGGCTATACAAGGGGATATGGAACAGTGAACATTGGGACTCCTTCAGTTCCAAGAGTAACATATGTTGAAGGACTTCAACATAATCTCCTTTCTGTCAGTCAATTTTGTGATAATCTGAATAGAGTTATCTTTGACTCTGGTTTCTGTGATGTAGTTGACAAATCTACAGGGAAAACAGTGTTATCAAGTTTGCGGAAGAAGAACATCTACGTTGCTAATTGGAACACCGCTGAACCTGAGGCTTGCTTACTTGCTCAGACGAAATATAGTGATCAAATAGGATGGCTGTGGCACAAGAGGCTCAGTCACCTGAATTTCAAGGCAATGGACAAGCTAGCCAAGAACTCTAAAGTCAGAGGACTGCCCAATGAAGCTTTCATCAAAGACAAAAATTGTGAAGCGTGTTTGAAGGGAAAGCAGACAAAGAAAAGCTATCCACTAATTCCGTCGCCTTCCATTGATGGAATCCTTCAACTGCTCCACGTGGACTTGTTTAGGCCAGTTTCTCCAGTGACCATAAGAGGCAAGAAGTATGCCCTCGTCGTTATTGATGATTATTCGAGATATACGTGGGTCATCTTCATAGCCAACAAATCTGATATCAAGACTGAGCTGCCAATACTGCTGAAGAAACTCAGTGTGGAAAAAGACATCAAGATCTAAAGAATTCGCTCAGGTAGAGGGACATAATTTCTCAACTCAGTCATTAAAGAGTACTGCGATAAGGAGGGTATTCAGCACGAGACTTCAGCAGCTCGCACCCCTCAGCAGAACGGACTTGTTGAATGGAAGAACAGAACACTAAAAGAAGCAGCAAGAATGCTCCTAGTAGACTCTAGACTACCCTCAAAGTTCTGGGCTGATGCTACTGACACCGCCTGTTACACTCAGAACTGCTCACTACTTACAAAGCAACACATGAAGACGCCATACAAACTGTGGAAAGGGAGAATTCCTTCTATCTCTCATTTTCATATATTTGGTTGTCCTTGCTTTATCCACAATAACGGGAAGGATCAGTTAAAGGTCTTTGATAGCAAATCTGATCAAGGAGTATTCTTAGGATACTCTCAAGTCAGTAAAGCCTTTAGGGTCTTTAACTACCGGACCCTTTGCGTGGAGGAAAACCCTCATGTTATTTTTGATGAGTTTGTTACTGAGGACAGGAAACCTAAGAAGATAAATCCCGAAGATGTCAGCAGCAAGCTACAGGATCTCACGTTAAACAACAAAGCTGAGAAGATCCAACATTGTTGGGATGATGAGTCAAACGAAGAAGAAATCCAGATCCATCCCGCAAGCACTGTAGCTGACCTGGTTGATTCTACTGAACATAATCAACATCAGGTAACAATGGTCGATGAGGAAGTCCTAGTGGTAACTGAGACTTCTACTGAGAATATAAACTCAGGGGGAACGACTAATGTTCCTGAGCTAAATTCCCCTGAACCTGGAAACTCAGTAGATCCTAACCTTCTTACTGAATTGCTTCAGTCACAGAACAGTACTACTGAAATGCCTAACACTCCTATTGACTGTGTAGATGTAATCTCAGAAGAAGAAGCCAAACTCACACGTTCATGGCTAGACGCTCACTCTCCTGATTTAATCATTGGAGATCCATCAGCAGCAGTAAGGACAAGATCCAGACTAAGTCAAGGAGAAAGTGCTCTCTACTCCTGCTTCTTGTCTACTGAAGAACCTCAGACGATAGAGGATGCACTCAATGATGCTGACTGGATCATTGCCATGCAAGAGGAGCTGAACCAGTTTGTCCGAAATGATGTTTGGGAGCTTGTTGACAAACCTAGACATCAACATGTAATCGGTACTAAGTGGGTCTTCAAGAACAAGCGAGACGAAAACAACATCAAAGTAAGAAACAAGGCTCGAGTTGTTGCCAAGGGATACTGTCAAGTAGAGGGAATAGACGTTAACGAAACGTTCGCACCAGTTGCCAGATTGGAAGCCATTCGTCTGTTCCTAGCCTATGCAACGCATCAAAGCTTCAAAGTATATCAAATGGATGTCAAGTCAGCGTTTCTGAATGGCGCGCTGAAGGAAGAAGTCTACGAGGAACAACCGCACGGCTTTCAACAGGGACATCAGGTGTACAGACTTCGAAAAGCTCTGCATGGGTTAAAACAAGCACCCAGGGCTTGGTACGATACCCTATCAGACTTTTTTCTTCAGAAAGGTTTTCAGAAGGGGACAATATGTTGGTCCCGAGATAAACATTCAGGTGTGGAGGGGGGGGGGGGGGGGTGAATACACCTGAAAACTTTCTCAACTTAAAAACGTGAAAAGTCCTTTTCAGGAGAGTGCCTTGTTGAACAAGTTCAGTAGACCAAATAAGCTGTTCTGAATCGCGTGGCAAAGTGGCCCGACTATCTCGAGGCACGCTTAGGCGACCAAGTCAAAATTCAATACCGTTCAGTAAAAGTTCAGTAGAGTGCGGAAATGTGTAGGCCCAATTCAGTTGAGTTAGAAAACGTTTTTATTAAAACTGTTTCAGTATATTAGAGCAATATTTTAAGCTTTGCTGAAACACAGTAGACTGATTTTTGAAAGATAATTTTCAGTATGATCAGAAATCAATGCAACAGTAAAACAAAGCACACAGAACACAACGATTTTTAAAGTGGTTCGGATATCAAACAATCCTACGTCCACTGTCCCGAAAAGATCAGGAGGCTATTTTATTATACTGAGTTAGTCTTAGTTGGTTTGTGCACTGGACAAACACTGGTCTTGAGATTTATACTGAGCAAGTCTCAGTTTACAAGGATCAAACTAAAGCGTTTGACAAACTCTCCAACTATGAAGGAGTTCTTTACAATAATGAACAGTCCAGGAATGAACTCCTTCGATCTAAGCTATAGATATGTTCAGCTGAGCTAAGTCTCAGGAATGAACTCCTTCGATCTAGAGCGACGAACAGTGAGGAATAATCTCTCTGGTTCCTGTTCAATCGCTTGGATATTAGAGGCTTTGAATCTAATCCAGCTTGGTTCCCTTTGAGCAAGAATGTCGCCTTTCGCTTGAAGGTTTTCTCTGAAGTTCTTGCAGAAAGCTTAAGTCGGTTGGTTTTTGCTCGTAATCGCTCGTCTGTTCTTCGTATGTGTCTACGTTCGTGCGTGAGCTTTGATTTGAATTATTCCCTCTATTTATAGAGGTGAGCTATGGAAAGATCCGTTGGAGACGATGATCCATGTGTCACTCTCTTTGGGTAGCTAACGACTCTTTCAAAGAAATCTGGCAGAGTCTTTTCCCTCCATTTCTAAAAAGTTGTTGACTTGCAGCTTTAATCAGAAAGTAGACAGCTGGCTGCTCGTCATTGGTCGAGGCTATAGAAAGTAGGTGAGACAAACAGACTTCAAGGCAGATCTGAAGCTGACTTCTCTGAACTTCGTATGACTCTACTGATTTGTCAAATAAGATCACTGACGATCAAGGAGGCGTCCGGCCGTTCTTGAGTCGACCTTGGGTTCGATAGTGTTCTCTCTTTGAGTCCAACTCTCCGAAGGTAAACTCGAGTTCGGTGAATTGCTCCTGTCGAGTCGGTTCACCGACTCCTTTAAGAGTGCTGCTCCTGCTGAGTCTAGCACTATTGAGTCTTCACTCCATGGTACTGAGGCTGATAGTTTACTGAAGAGTCAGCACACCGAACTGAGCGCCTGAACCATGCAGAAAGAATGTCTACTGAGTCTGAAACTCTCAGAGACATACCATTACTTTTACAACTCAATGGTTCACCAATCAAATTAGGGTTTGGGATCATTCAAATCTATTAACACTATGCTAGTGAATCATCTCCCAACAATTTCCCCCTATTTGATGATGCCAAAACCTAACACTACAAACTATCAGAACCAGACTCCTTACAAATATTACATGTAGAATCATTGGAGTTGTTCATCAAGTTCTAATCTACTAAGGGAATATAGGAGAGAAATATCAGATCCTATACATAATTCTAACAATAATTTCCCCCTTATACATCTTTATACAACAAATTCCCCCATGCTTCTAACAAAAGAATCTATCAATCTAAGCAAAGACAGACCAACACAAATATCAACAGTGAGTGTGTGAGTCAGTAATCACTTAGGTGATTCTGAGTGTTAAGCTTAAATAAACAAGGCCATGAAGACAATAAGGTATTGTCGGGCCAAACAACAAAGATGTTTTATACTCCCTCTGTCCCAATTATAATGTCCAGTTTTCCATTTCGGGCTGTCCCAAATATAATGTCCAGTTTCCCTTTTTGGCAAATTATTACACACAACTTTTTTGTAGGACCCACACCTTTACACATCTCTACTCACAACTAACAACTCTCCTTAAAAACCGTGCAAAAAGCAAAGTGGACAATATAATTGGGACGGAGGGAGTATATGATAAGAAGTTTCAGTACAGTACATCTCTTGATATTGTACGAAACAAAATAAGATACAAGAAGCTATCTATCTCCTGAACTGCTGGATCCTTGCCTTGAAATCTCTGGATTTTTCTTTTGGCAGAGGCAATCCATACATCTTGAAGGTATCTTTTCTGAGCTTCTGCATCTTCAGCACATCAGTAGGGTAAGAATCGTCAAGATCTAAGGCTTTGATGGCACTTCTGACTTCTCCTTCTATCACTCCAGTGTATAATGAGCCATCAAGCTTCTGTGGAGGAGGTAGAGGTCTAGGAACAAGAACATGGACATCTTCCTTATCAGCTAAGGCTTTCTGGACTCTGGCATATATCTCAGGGTCGCTCACCAGAAGCCATTCAGCAAAGGGATTGCTCTTATGCAAATCGGGCCAATACCTCCAAACGAAGTACCTCTTGATAAATTCAGCTTTAAGCGTTTCCCATCTCTGTGTCCGTTCGCATTGCATCCACTTGTCAACTCTTGGCCATCTGTGAATCTTTTGGTCAGTGGGCTTCCTGCTTCACTTATATTTATATGGAATTTCAGCTTCCTTATCAGGTACCCTTTCTCGAGCCTCTTTCTCAGTTCTCAGCCTGAGAGCTTCTAAGTCAGCAAGTTTGAGCCTCTCTCTGGCTTCACTGATTTGCCTTGCTTCTGCTGTTCTGTCCAAGGCTCTTTCCATCGTGTCCCAACTTTCTTTCATCTCTAATTCTTGTTCTTTTGAAGGGACACTGGACGGAACATGTTGTTCTTCTGAGTCAGTAGGTGATTGTGATTTGGATTTCGAACCTGAAGTATCACCCTGCTATCCAGACTTGGACTTTTCCTGCTGCTATTGTTGTTCAGCTTCCTTCTCTTTATCGGCCTCATCGCCGATTCTCAGTTTTCTAGGGGGAGGCCTAGTTCCAGTCTTCTTTCCCCCTGAGACCTTTGTTTTACCCTTTGCTGGAGCCTTCTTTGTTTTATTGGCAGCTTCTGCTTCAGCAATCTCCCGGGAAAGTTTTTCGTCGGCCTCAATCTGAGCTTGCTCCTCAGGACTAATGTATCTTTTGGCTCCTTTCTATGGTGGGATTGGGAGTTTCAGCTATTTCTTCCCTTTTCCCCATACCGAGGAGGAAGCGTCAGAATCCTCCTTAATGAAGTCAGCAATCTCTTGAATATGTTCAATGGGAGTTTGGGTTGCTGAGTCCTTTGGTCCTGAGCCGCTTGGGCCGGTCTTAGCAGGCCATACATCGCCCACTACTGAGACACCCTGGGCTTGACCTGGAGTCCCTTGGGGGTCAGTGAGAGCTGATTGTCGTCCAGCTGCTCCACTTGCTGACCTTGTCATCCTTGGTGTCCTCAATGTCCTTTCCCCCTTTTTGGCATCATCAGCTGAGCTAGGAGTATGGACTTGAACTTTCTTGTTCAGACCTTCGAATGAAGTAGCCAGTGTGTCCAGAGCTATCTGCATTGTCTCAAATCTTTGGTGGATGTCGTTCCTCTCTGTGATTAGATCATTACTGTACTTTTTATGTGAGGAATCCACCAGTGTCTGAATGCTTTGAAACTTAGCATCAATTTTCTCTTCAAGAGTCTTCTGAATGGATTGAATTCTGAGCTCGGAAGCTTGACTCAGTGAAGAAACAGATTTAGTGTGTGCTGAGTGAGCTGCCTTAGAATCTTCCAATAGTTGCTTCTGGGTAGCTTCCAGCGATGTTTGTTGCTTCTCGAACTCTGCTCTCTGAGTGGATAATGCATTCGTGAGTATAGGCGAGAAGTCGAAGAGCTACCGAGTTTTGAATGGAGGTTCTCAGCTCCTTTATCTCCTCACTCTGAGCAAGAGTAGACTTCTTCCATGTCTTATGGACAGCCTAGGCCGAAAGTCGATTCTGTGCTCCTTGACTTTTTAAGGCTTTGGCGACTGTCTTGGACCGTTGGCTCTTCGGGATGGGCGCTACCTCAAAAGCAAACCTCAAAAATAGTTGTTCTGGGTCCGCGTCCTGAGAGGTACCACTCGCCGACTTTACTGGAGGGAGGATGCTGAGTGGTAGTTCAGCAGTTGAGGGTTGGGCACCCTCCTCCAGTTAAGTTCCCTCAACAGGCTTCTCAGGGCCTGTATCACTGGGCGGGTCCTGATCATCAAGATCAGACCTATCAGAAGGCGCGACTGCTGTAGGATTGTGGTCGTTCAGAATAGCCAGCATAGCTGCCCTTAAATCTTCCAGTGAGCTAATATCCGCAGGCTCAGAATAGCCTATTTGTTTGCGGATAATCAGCTCCTCTTCATGCAGCTGTTCGCATGTATGGTGTAGAATAAGCTTGTTCAGTGAAGACCATTCCTGGAACCTGATCAGCATATGAAGCCTGGCCTGCCTCGCTAGAGTGATCAAGTCGGAGTGACTTGATATCTCCGTATGGCCTCTGAGACTTCTCGGGAGGCTCTATTTTGAAGAGCTTCAGCCTCTAATCCGATGGTCTCGGCTTCTGTGCCTGTCTCTGAGTCATCCAATTCAATAGGAGACGTGGCCTTCTTAGCAGAAGGGATGTTGCTGAGGGGTGGAACGTCCAGTGGGGTCTGATAGATAGGAGTAGATGGTTCAGCTTCGGAGCCCTGTTCCACTGTCACTTCCCTTTCAGTGGAGACTGCCTTCTCCACTGAGACTGTTTTCTCAGAAGACTCTGATTCATCTCGCAGTCGGAAGGGAGGAATAATAACTGGTTCAGAAGTCGTCTTTTGCTTCTTAGACGGTGTCTTCTGAACATCTTTTGGTGGTGTTCTCTTCTTGGTCTGAGTGGACTTCTTCGACCCTTTCTTAGGCTCAGTAGGCCCTGCCCCAATCTACTGTAGGGCTGCTGCCTTGCTTTTAAAATCTGATCTTCTTTGGGTTAAAGTACGCCTTGTCTGCGTATGTGATGTGATCAGCACCACATAATTCCTCGATCATTACTGTCAGCTTCATCCCGTAAAGAAGCTTTCCCTTGACAGTTAGGTTATACATTTTCCTGTCAAACTTGGCAGCCTAAGTCTGAAATTATTTCAAGAAGAATTCTGTCCAGTTGACCTAAGCTCTATCGTAGATTGCCATCATCATTTGGAGCTTCGGTCTGGACACTTGGTCAAAAGAGCCAGCTTGGCTAGTCAGAATCTGAGTGACTATGTATGCCAGTGCTCTGTATTGCAGTAGCATGGAGTTTTTCGGGAAGGCAGCCCTGAACGTCGTCGGCTTGCCACAGAAAATCTCCAAGTATTCGTCGATCTGGTCGTCCTTATATCCAACGACACTGATCCCTGTGCTCGGCAATTGAAAGCTCCTCTGGAGAGCTTGCTTTATAGACATCTGTTTAATTTCAGAGTCAGCACGAGCGGGGTCTATAACGTGATGAATGATGAAGCGGCCCATAATATCTCCGTCTACTGAGTCGGAGTTCATGTATAGCTCCGAAACCTGATGCGGCAGAAAGAATGCTGGCTTCCTCGACAAGAATCCCTCGAGGCCTGACACCCTTAGCGCCTCGAACACCTCTATCATTATATCGAGTTCGCATGTGTCGAACTCCATGATTGGCTCGCACCAGACTCGGTCTTTCTCCAAGATTTCTACAATGTTGTCAGGAGTAGTAACAACAATATTCTTATTTGCCATATTCATGTCACGCAAAACTTAATATCAGTATCGAAAAATATTATAAGTAATCAAGGGATACTGAATAAGCATGTAGTTTTACCGTAATAATTGCTGAGAAATAGTGAATGCAGTGTGCAAGTAAGAATTTAAATCTCTGAAATTTCTAGGGTTTAGTTGCAAAGAGTGAAAATGGCGGTTTGCTATCGTTTGAACATGATATATATGATCAAGAAGATGAACAATTTAATATCGACGGTTCAGTTTAAATCTGCTTTATGAGATGGACGGTCAAGATTTAATGTTATAAAATAGGCAATGATCATCTTAGCCGCCTAAGTCAACTTACAATTGTAACTAGCCAAAGAAGTAACTTGATTAGACATGCATTTAATGCGTGGCAGAATTCTGATTAGACATGTATTTAATGTCGTGCATTAAATGAAAACCATTAAATTAAATGACATTCTCTTAAGGCATTGAATATGATGCTGAATCAGAATCATAACTGCATTAAATACTCTATTGGCTACTGAAAAGAGATACGCAAACCTGTCAGCTGAACATCGTAGTCAGCTGATACCTCGTGTAGATGGTTGCTGAATCTCCATGTACTGAATGAGTTCAGTACTGAGAGTGAACATTCCCCCTTGCTGAATGCTCCTCTCCTGAATCCTCTTATTGACTGGAGTCAGTAGGGTCCAGCAGACCTAGCTCTACTGAAATTTCTCTGAATCTGGCTTTAGCTAGAGGCTTGGTCAGAATATCGGCCCTTTGATGATCAGTATGGATCTTCTCCATTCTAATATCCTTCTTGTTGGGTGATGATTCAATCCTCAGCATGATCATACTTGTGGGAAATGATTCTATCTTCTATACTGAATCACGCTCAGTAGCCTCGTGCTCTGACTGTTGAGAAGATTTGAAGATCCCAAAACCCTATCTGATTGGTGAACCATTCCTTTGTATTCGTATTTGTCTACGAGGTTTCGGACTCGGTAGACACTCTGCTCCGGTCAAGGCGCTCAGTAGCTCATCAGCCTCAGCACCGGTGTAGAAGACTCGGTGAATCTTGGACTCGGCGGGAGCAAGATATGCGAGAGAGTCATTTGAACTGAACTCAGCAGGAGTAGTTCACTGGACTCAGAGCTGATTTTCAGTAGACCCTTCTCAGCTGTCTATCTACTGAATACAAAATCAGACTCAGCATCGGCTGACAGTCTTCTGAACTGTTTGAATCTTTTGATAAGCTATCAGTGTTGTCAAGTATGAGGAAGAGAGAAGTCAACTTAAGTTGCCTCGAAGTTTGTTCTGTCTCAACCACCACATCCACCTCGACAAATGACAAGCATACACGTGTCGTCTCACCTACTAAAGCTACAGTCAACATATTTCCGTAAAAGGAGGGAAAGGACACTGTACCTACTACACAAAAGAGCCGTTTGCTACCATAAAAGAGGGAAAAAGAAGAAGATCGTCTCCAACGGATATATTCTTCTCTCCACTCTATAAATAGAGGGATCATTCAAGATTTGAAGATAACTAAGAACACGAGAGAGCGCGAAAAACGAGCGAATTCCAAAGAACAAAAGTCTTAGCAAGAACTTGAAGAACAATCTCCGGCGAAAGACTACATTCTAGCTCATAGGAAATCAAGCTAAACCGACATATAAAGCCTCTAGTATCCAATCGACGTTACACGAACTCATAGCTTACCTTCAGCTGTTCGTCGATCTAGAAGCTACTCTCTCATATTACCTATCCCTCTAACCCTAAGCTCAACCGTTCTTATCTATAGCTTAGACGAAGGAGTTCACATTTGAACCCAATCCTTATTGTATAAGGACTCCTTCATTGTTGGAGAAGTTTGTCAAACACTTAAAGTTTGATAGAATTGTAAACTGGGACTTGCTCAGTATAATCCCCAAGTCACGGCTTTGTCCGGTGTACAAGGCGGCGAGACTAACTCGGTATAATAAATAGCCTCCCGATCTATCGGGACAGTGGACGTAGGATTGTTGATATCCGAACCACTTTAAAAATATCCGTATCGTTTACTTCTTGTTTCATTGGTTTTCTCGTGCATACCGAACATCATATTTAAAATCGATTTAAGCGTCTCGGTATTCGAACTTCTTATCTACCGAACCGAGACTTGCATAAAACGTTTTCCTCATTAAAACTGATTTGGGCCTACACAATTCCGCACACTGAACTCTCACTGATCGATACTGAATTTTGACCTAGTCAGTTAGCAGATCTCAGCTGAGTCAGTACTCTTTTATCCTTTAACACGATTAAGAACAGTTGTCTGGTCTGCTGAACTATTTCAGTACGGCACCTTCCTGAATAGGACTGTTCGTGTTCGAAAGTTGAGAAATTTGGATTCAGGTGTATTCACCCCCCCCTCTACACCTGAACTCACTCACGGGACCAACAATTGGTATCAGAGCTTGAGTTCTTTGACTCTTGTTATCTTTGAGACTGGTCTATTCGAACGGATCCGAGGGAAAGCGTTTTTCACTGCATATCACTCTACATTCATATCATTATTCTTCATGGCTGATATGTCAGGTATAAGGATGGTACCTATGTTCTCGGTGGAGAACTACGGAGTATGGCGAGTCGGGATGGAAGCTCATCTGACATCCCTCCATGACAGATATGGCGAAGTGCTTGAAGATGGACCTATCGTTCCTATGATTGATAGTGTCGTGACTCGGGACCAAGCTCAAGGAGGAGGAATGGTGGCTGGGTAGAAGATCCCCAAAGACGAAGTCTCTTCACTCCTCGAAGAGAAGAAGCTTCACAATCTAGATCGAGTCGCCGGGGAATGCTTATAATAACCACTCTTAGTGATTCTTATCTTGGCGGGGGTTCGGGAATGCAAGAGCGCTAAAGAACTGCGGGATGCTCTTGCGCTCCGAGTCGAGGGACTCGAGAAGATTAAAGCCAACAAATTAGAGCTGGAACTCCAAAAGATGGAAAGCTTGTCTCTCATGCCCGGGGACAAAATCGAAGATCTAAACGTCAGATTTACCAATCTGATGAATTCTATCAATGGGCTGGGAAAGACATTCAGCAACCGAGAGATGAATCGAAGATTCGAGGGCGCCGGACGGACACTTGGACACCTTTTGCCACTTTATTGCGACATTCTGATTTAGATGCCGTGTCTTCTGACCATATCTTTTCAAAATTACAGGCAGAGGAGTATGAGTTCGACAGACCTCAAAGAAAGCTGAGAGCTGAAGCTGATACGAAGATTGACCATGCTTTCAAAGCTACAGTAAGCTCAGCATCTCCCGCTATGAGCAAGACGACGAGTAAGGCGAGCCTTCACTCAGCGACCTACAAGAAGGAAGTCTAGCTCGGAAGTACGCGTGCTCGCAGTGAAGTATCGAAGGAGAAAGAAAGGCGTGAGAAAGCCGACCAAAGCATACCGAGATACAAAAGGTAAGTCGGAATATACACCTAAACGCGCTCCCGATACTCAATCTTCTGAATGCAGAAAGAAAGATGACTCAGCACCCTCAAGGGATAGTGCAACCAAAGAAGAAAAAGTCATCACTTGCTACAACTGCAAGAAGCCGGGACATTATCAGTATGATTGTCCTGAGCTCAGTAGTCCTGAACGCGCAGCACGCAAGGCAAGGAGAGAGAAATTCGCCCGGAAAAGACAATCCTACATAGGCTGGGCGAAATCTCGGAGCGACTCGGAAGAGATCGACTCCTTTATGGATTCATCGACGATGAAGCGGCTTTCATGGCCTTAGAGCATGAAGCGAGATGAATCAAGCGAAATGTGCATGATGGCAGGCGAAGAGGATGAGGTAAATTCTCATGAACCAGTTAACTCCTCTTCACACTGCACACACGACACTATTTTAGGTGCAGATGGGAATTTGGACATCTCGACCGAATATGAAGATCTACTAGATGAACAAATTCGGATGAGTGCACGGCTCGGTAAGACTCTTCGGGAGTTGGATACCACGAAAGTGGAGAATCGGAGACTTTCTCGGGAGAGTCGGGTTGTTGCGAGGTGAAGGACTTGCGAGGCTGAAGGACTTGTGTTGAGACTCGGGGGAGGAGATAAACTCTCCGATGGCCAAGTCTCGGCATCAAGAAGATCGGATTTCGGTCTTGACCAATGACTTGACTCGAAAGATACTGGGGCCGAGTCTCTCAAGCAAGAAGCTGTCGGGACTTCGGGCCGAGCACGACGCACCGAAGAAAAGTGATGATGTCCGGAGGAACCGATGGCGAGAGGTATATGGGCGCGAGAGAAGAAATTGGAGGCTATGCTAGCAAGCAATAAGCCAAAGCGGCTGCAAGGAAGGACTTGGATTCGGTCCAGGAGCTTCCTCATCGCCCCGATACACTCGGAAGTACGGCTGGCGATAGATTTGTTCGAGGGGAGACTATCAACGCAGATATCCTGAACCCCCTAGCAAAGAACAAACTAGAAGATGAAAGCACCTCATCCCACACATCAACATTCTGACAAGAAGATCAATGCCAAGAAACCCCAGTTCAGTCAAGGGGGAACCAGCAAATCAAACTTGGCAGATCAGTATGGACCTCCGAAGCTGACGCATCCTGCTCAGTATGGATCATATTATTATGAACCTATAGTCCGAAGAGGCTCCAAAGGTCAGAAGAAGAAAAAGGTCGCACAGAAGGCAAAGGTCGGCGATTCAACCAACTCGGAAGATCAGGACTCCTGAACCTCAGAAGCCTCAGAAGTCAGCTGTGACCGGTCCAGTGGTCAGATATGTTGACTCCAGTGGAAAGAAAATGTCTGAAACCACCAGGGTTGTTAGACAGATTTGGGTTACTAAAACTAACATCTAAGGACCCAAAATCAAAAATAAAGGGTACCTGAATATAATTCTGTTTTGCAGGTGCATAAAGACCCATGGTATGTGGACAGCGGATGCTCAAGACACATGACATACCAAAGGAGTCTGCGAAGAATTATATCACGAAGAAGGACCCCGAGTGAGTTCGGAGACAATGCAAAAGGCTATACCGGAGGATATGGAACACTCGGCATTAGAGCGCCAACGTTCCAAGAGTATCATATGTTGAAGGACTTCAGGCATAATCTTCTCTCTGTTAGTCAATTTTGTGATAACTCAAATAGAGTGATATTTGACGCCGGTTTACGTGATGTTATTGATAAATCCACGGGGAAAACAGTGTTATCGGGTTCGCGCAGAAAGAACATATATGTGGTGACCCGGAACTCGATGAACACGAAGCTTGCTTATTGGCGAAGAATGACAACCGCACGGGGTGGCTATGGCACGAAGACTCGGCCATCTCAACTTTAAGACGCTCAACAAGCTTGCAAGAGACACTCTAGCAAGGGGACCGCCGAATGAAGTGTTCGGCAAAGACACTCGGTGTGAAGCATGCACGAAGGGAATGCAAACAAGGAATCAAAATCCTCCGGTTCCATCGCCTTCCACGGATGGAATCCTTCACTGCTACATATGGATTTGTTCGGTCCGGTCTCCCCGGTGACGATCGAGGCGAGAAAATATGCATTAGTGGTCATAGATGACTACTCGCGCTACACATGGGTCATATTCATTGCCAACAAGTCGACGTCAAAACAGAGTTACCAACGCTTCGAAAAAGCTCGGTGTCGAGAAGAACACCAAGATCGGAAAAATACGTTCGGACGGAGGCGAGTTCCTTAATTCTATGGTAGAGGAGTTACGCAAGCGAAGGAATAGAGCATGAGACTTGTTTGCACGCACACCTCGGCGAGAATGGAGTTCTTTGAACGAAAGAACCAGAACTCTAAAAGAGGCAGCTAGGACTCTACTCGCAGACTCAGGACTCCCAACCAAATTCTGGGCAGAAGCTACTGATACTGCATGTTACACTCAGAATCGATCTTTGTCTGGTCTGCTGAACTATTTCAGTACGGCACCTTCCTGAATAGGACTGTTCTTGTTCGAAAGTTGAGAAATTTGGATTCAGGTGTATTCACCCCCCCCCTCTACACCTGAACTCACTCACGGGACCAACACTTCTTTTCGACATGGTCACGAATGAAGTGATGTCTAATGTCCACGTGCTTGCATCTAGTATGAAGTACAGGATTCTGAGTGATTGCAATCGCACTGGAGCCGTCGCAAAAAATTGACACTTCATTCTGAATGATGTCATAGTCGCGTATACACAGGACTTCCAAGTTCTTCCGGCGTGGTGCTCAAAAGCCTCATCTGAAGAAGACTCTGCGCCGCCGTGTAGACAAATGGATTCCATGGAATCTGAACAAAGAGTGGGAGGAGCTGAAGATAGACTTCATCAAAGCATTTTTCTTGTGGCAATGCTATCCTTCTGAAGTGTCGGTGGTCGAACTCTTTGATCAATTTCAATATCACTACGACCCGAACTTCAGAGCGCAGATCAAACTCTTATTATTCAAGGAAAAGCTGCCATTTACTGCATCTGCCTACCGTCTGCTGAGTCCTCCTATGACAACTCAAGGCGTCATTTGCACTAAGGAGATAGAAGAGGAAGTGGTGACTGCTGCTCTTCGCAATAATCTGGATCTTATGACGACAGAAATCTCATCCCCATCCAACAATTCAGAGAGAGAATCTACAAATCCTACGGATTGGAGGCTCCTGCTACTAAGTCTGCTGATATCAAGGCAAATATTAAGAAGTTCAGAAGTTAGTAGTCTTTCTCTTTTATATCTTCTGGTTGTATAGCTTAAACTGATGTAATCACTGCCTTATATATAATATCAGTTTTTGCTTGGCCAGGCAACTACTCATTGTCTTGTGGCTGTTTTTATTGTTCATCACACTGATCACTGAAGTGATCTGACACACAGACTCACATAACCTGTTTTCTTCTGATATGCCTATCTTTTATTTGCTGATAACCTTGCTATCACTACTCAGTTTTTACTGAATTCTCTTGGGTCAGTAGTTTAGTACTTAGTGGTTTTGGCATCATCAATTAGGGGGAAATTGTTGGGTTATGAGTCAGTGATCGTTTAGATCATTGCTAAGGGGGTACTTTGAACAGTCATCAGTAGTCCATATATTTAGGACTTATTACTATATCTCGGTAATGGGGGAAATTGTAGTGATTTATCGCTATAGAATTGAAGATCCCAAAACCTGTCTTGTACCCTTAGTGTGTTGTATATCGGACTTGATGATGTAATAGGCTAGACTGTTCTTATTTTTGCTATCTATTTTCTCTAAGTCCTGTAAGGGGTATTTGTTGGCCTGAACTTCAGTAGGAAGTTAAATTCCAAAACCCCATGTCATCAGTTTATAAGAGCTCGTGTCCTCAGGTCTCCAGCTAACTGTTCTCAGTAAAAGATTTCCATCAGCTGACCTCGGTTGTAGACACAATTTGAAGAGCTCAGTACGCCCAGAGTCACCAGCTGAACGTTCTCAGTAGAAGACTTCCATCAGCCGACTCAGATGAAGAAGTCAGTATGATCGTTCCAGATCTACTGTATCCGATAGGAAACGACTGCCCGACTTTTACTGTCATTCAAAAGTCAGCAGAGTATCATACGAGGATAAGTGAGAGTCAACTCAGATGAAGACTGATGTCTGACAAGTCTCACCTACCACAAACCTCGACTAATGAGAAGCAACCTAAGCCTTACCTGCTCTGACACTAAGCAACCAACCACTCTGCGGCGCTACTTCGAAACTTGTGGACATTTTCCTTGGACGTTTGTGGCACGTGGAATCGTCTTCTCCAACGGACAAATGCCTGGGTCACGACTATAAATAGAGAAGCATTTCTGAGCTCAACGCACGAGATATCAAAGGGAATACACGCTCACAACTTTCAAACTCTCTAGCGCATTCATGACGATCCAGCGAAGAATTTGCTTAGTTGAATATCTGTAGTTCTTCTCTCTAGAGTTTCTTTAGTTCCATCTTCTCTATCTTAGCTCAACTGTTACATCCATAGCTTAGAACCTTCGAAGGAGTTCACTTTCTGTGAATCGTTCTTATTGTAAGAACTCCTTCATTGTTGGAGAAAATCCCCTCCCCTTCAAACCTCATTTTGATTTGTAAAGTCGCTAAGGACCATAACTTAGAAGGGTCTGTCCAGCGCACAGATTCCTTGCTGAGGCTTGCTCAGATTAATCAGCAAGAACTCCTGTTCAGCAGGACCGTGGACGTAGGATCTTGCGTATCTGAACCACGTTAAAATTCGCTTGTGTTATTTACTGTTTTATTGTATCGTTCTCAAACCGATTTACAAACTCGTACTTTGCATAAAATGTATTTAAAAGTGCATTAGCCAAAATAGATTTGGTTTGCGTAAACACGTTTTCAAATCGAGATGAAGTCTATCGGGCCCTACACTTATCCGCACTTAACTCTCCGACTGAGTTCTTAATACTGACAAAATTCAATAGGACAGACTCAGTAGTTGAGCCACTTTGATCCACGATCAGAAGGTTACTATTTGACATTGTTCACCAGTCGCACTCTACAATTCAGTTGTCCTTTGCGTTTTAGGAAAAACTTGTAATCAGGTATATTCATGTGGGTCCCGAGATAAACGTTCAGGTGTAGAGGGGGGGGTGAATACACCTGAAAACTTTCTCAACTCAAAACGCGAATAGTTCTTTTCAGGAGAGTGTCGTACTGAACAGGTTCAGTAGACCAGATAAGCTGTTCTGAATCGCTTGGCAGAGTGATTGACTTCACTAAGGCCTGCTAGCTGACTTGAGTCAGAATTCAGTACCGTTCAGCTGAAGTTCAGTAGAGTGCGGAAGTGTGTAGGCCCAAATTAAGTTGAGTTAGAAAACGTTTTTAAGAAAACTGTTTCAGTATGTTAGTGCGATCTTTTAAGCTTTTCTGAAACACAGTTGAATGATTTTGAAAGATATTTTCAGTATGAACAGTAATCAATCTAACAGTAAAAATTGAGCACACAAAACACAATTAATTTTAAAGTGGTTCGGATCCAACAATCCTACGTCCACTGTCCCGAAAAGATCAGGAGGCTATTTATTATACTAAGATAGTCTCAGTCAGTTTGTGCACTGGACAAACACTGGTCTTGAGATTTATACTGAGCAAGTCTCAGTTTACAAGGTATCAAACTTAAGTGTTTGACAAACTCTCCAACTAAGAAGGAGTCCTTTACAATAAGGATCAGTTCAAGGATGAACTCCTTTGTTCTAAGCTATAGATATGGTCTGCTGACCTTAGGTTAGAGGGAAGGGAACGAGAAAGTGGCTTCTAGAGCGACAAATAGTTAAGTATAAACTCTGGGTTCGTATTCAGTCGCTTGGATACTAGAGGCTAAAGATCTGATTCAGCTCGGTTCCCTTTGAGTAGGTATGTTGCCTTTCGCTGGAAATGACTCTTTGAAGTTCTTGTAGAAAGCTTAAGTCGATTCTGAGTAGCTCGTGAATGCTCGTGTGTTCTTGTATGTGTCGTGAGCTTCAATTTGAATTCTTCCCTCTATTTATAGAGCAGAGACATGGATAGATCCGTTGGAGACGACAATCCATGTGTCTCTCTCTTTTGGGTAACTAATGGCTCTTTCAAAGTATGGTGACAGAGTCCTTTTCCTCCATTTCTGGAAAGTTGTTGACTTGCAGCTTAAATCAGAAAGTAGACAGCTGGCTGCTTGTCATTGGTCGAGGCTGAAGAAAGTAGGTGAGACAAACAAAATTCAAGGTAGATCTGAAAGCTGACTTCTCTATACCTCGTATGACTCTGCTGATTTGACTTATGAGATATCCTAACAGTCAAAAGACTGTCTGGCCGTTGCTGAGTCTGATCTATGTTCAGTAGCATACTCCTGGCGAGTTCGGCTTTTCGAAGATCAACTCTGAGTTCAGTGAACTACTCCTGCTGAGTTCAGTTCCACTGACTCCTTTCAGTATACTACTCCTGCTGAGTCCAGTACTACTGAGTCTTCTTATTATGGCACTGACGCTAATAGTCTGCTGAAGAACCAGCGGACAGAACTAAACGCCCGAACCATGTGGAAGGGTGTCTACTAAGTCTGAAACTCTCAGAGAGAGAATAAACAAATACAACTGAATGGTTCATCAGTCAAAGTAGAGTTTTGGGATCTTCAAATCTCTCGAGCACTAAGGCTCTTGAATCATCTCCCAATATTTTCCCCCTATTTGATGATGCCAAAACCTAACACTACAAACTGTTAGAAACAAACTCCTTACAAATATTACAAGTAGAAACAGTGGAGTTGTTCTTCAAGTTCTAGACTACTGAGGGAGTTCAGGGAAGAAATATCAGAACCTATACAGAAATCTAACAGCAATCTCCCCTTTTCTGACAACAATCTCCCCCATAAAATCTATCAACTACGAAAGAGTCTATCAAGCTAAGTAAAAACAGACAAACACAAATAGATATATTCAGTGAGTGTGTGAGTCAGTAATCACTTAGGTGATTCTGAGTGTTAAGCATGAATAACAAGACCATGAAGACAATAAGGTATTGTCAGGGCCGAACAACAATTGATGTTTTATATATCAGAAGATTAAGTACAGTACATCAGTTGCTATTCTAGAAAATAGAAAACAAGATACAAGAAGCTATCAGCTATTTCCTGAACTGCTGGATCCGCTCTTTAAAATCTCTAGACTTCTCTTCAGGCAGCGGTAGTCCATACATTCTGAATGTGTCCCTTCTGAGCTTCTGTATCAGCACCATGTGAGCAGGATGAGTTTCATCAAGATCATTGGCTTGAACTACACTTCTGACCTCTCCTTCAATAACACCAATATGTAAAGAACCATCGAGCTTCAGTGGAGGGGGCAGAGGTCTAGGAGCTGGGACTTTGACATCTATCTTCTCAGCTAGGGCCTTCTGAACTCTTGCATATATCTCTGGACCGCTCTTCAGAAGCCACTGAGCAAAAGCTATCGCCTTATGCATGTTAGGCCAGTATCTCCAGATATAGTACCTCTTGATAAAATCTTCTTAATGTGTCTCCCACCTCTAAGTTCGCTCCCATGGCATCCATGTATCGATTCTGGGCCATCGGTGAATTTTGAGATCAGTGGGCTTCCTGAGTCTTCTGTACTTGTGGGGAATCTCAGCCTTCTCAGGAACCCTTTCTCGTGCCTCTTTCTCAGCTTTGAGCCTTAGAGCTTCTAGGTCAACGAGTCTGAGCCTTTCTCTTGCTTCACTTATCTGCCTAGCTTCAGCTCCTCTGTCCAGATACCTTTCCATTTGATCCCATATCTCTTTCATTTCTTGCTCTTGAGCTTTTGAAGGGGCATAGGATGGAATATGCTCTTGCTCTTCTTCTAAATCAGCAGGTGTTGGTGATTTTGATTTTGATCCACCCTACTGACCAGTCTGCTGCTGCTGTAGTTGTTCTTTTTCTTTCTCCTTATCAGCTTCATCGCCGATTTTCAGATTTCTTCTAGGAGGTGGCCTTGATCCAGGCTTCCTTCCCCCTTAAACCTTGGTTTTGCCTTTGGCATGCACTTTCTTTGGCTTGTTAGCAGCCTCTACCTCGGCTATCTCCCTTGCAAGCTTGTCATCAGCTTCAATTTGGGCTTTTTCCTCAGGAGATATGAACCGTCTGGTTTCTTTCTTAGGTGGAGTAGGGAGTTTCCGAATTTTCTTCCTTTTCCCCGGCACAGGAGGAGGTAGAGGAACTTCCTCCTCTTCAGAGTCCTCCTCAGCGTATTCAACAACCTCCTTTATGATTTCGCTGGGAGTCTGGGTAGCTGAATCTTTAGGTCCTGAGCCACTTGGGCCAGTCTCAACAGGCACTACAGCTCCTGCTGCTGAGATACCCTGGGCCTGACCTTGATCTTGGGGATCAGTGGGAGCAGATTGTTGAGTCTGAGTTGCTCCCTTAGCTGTCCTGATTCCCCTTGGTGCTTTAGGTATCCTTTCTATTTCCCCCTTTTTGGCATCAGCAAATGGGCCGAGGGTAGGAACATGCACCTTCTGATTCAGACTGGTGTATGTTGAGGCTAGCTTATCCAAGGCGTCCTGCAGTTTCACGAGTCTTTTGTGGAGTTCATTCCGCTCTTCAGTGAGCTCTTCACCATATTTCTTGTGGGAATTCTCCACCACAGTCTGAATCGTTTGCAACTTCAGATCCATCTTTTCTTCCAAGGCCTTCTGGATATTTTGGAGTCTGAGCTCTGCGGCCTAACTCATGGAAGATATAGATTCTGCATGAGCTATCTGGGCTGCTTTATAATCTTCAAGAAGTTTTATCTGGGCAGCTTCCATCAGCTTTTGTTGCCTTTCAAATTCGGCTCTCTGAGTGGCTAAGGCATTGGTCAGTATCGTAGAGAAGTTAGGAGCTGGAGTTGTCTGAATAGATGTGCGGAGCTCCTTAATCTCCTCACTCTGAGCCTGAGTGGACTGCTTCCACGTCTTGTGGACAACTCGGGCAAGAAGTCGGTTATGAGCACCCTGACTTCTGAGTGCCCATGCCACAGTCTTGAAACGTCGGCTTCTCGGGTTGGGTGCTACCTCAAATGCAGACCCCAGCAACAGCTGTACTGGGTCCGCAGTCTGTAAGGTACCAGCCGCCGACTGACCTGGTGGAAGGATGCTGAGTGGAATTTCAGCAGTTGTTGTAGGTGGGGCATCCTCTTCCAGTTGAGATTCCTCAACAGGCTTCTAAGGACCTGAATCATGGGGCGGGTCCTGATCATCGGGATCGGGCCCATCTGAGGGAGCGGCTGCTGAAGCAAGAAATCTGTCGTTCAGCAGGGCTAGCATAGCCGCCCTTAGGTCGTCCAAAGTGCATAGATCCGCAGGCTCGGAGTAGCCTATCTTCTCACGGATCAGTAGCTCTTCTTCATGGAGTTGTTCGCAGGAGTGGTGTTGGATGAGTCTATTCAGTGTAGACCACGCCTGGAACCGGATCAGAATATGAAGCCTGGCCTGTCTTGCCAAAGTAACTAAGTCGGAATGGGTGGCTATCTCAGGGATGGCTTTTGAGACTTCTCGGGAGGCTCTGGATTGAAGAGCTGAGGCCTCCATTCCGATGGTCTCTGATTCTGATGCTGTCTCCGAATCCTCAATCTCTATCGGAGACGGCTCTTTCTCAGCAGATGGAATGATGCTGAGAGGTGGAATATCCAAGGGGGTCTGAGCAGTAGGAGTGACAGGTTCAGCTTCCTCACCCTGTTCAATGGAGATGGCCTTCTCCACTGAGACAATCTTTTCTGAGGACTCTGCCTCATCTCTCAGTTGCAGGGGAGGTACAGTCACAGCCTCAGCGACCGTCTTCTGCTTCTTGGTCGGTGTTTTCTGAGCTGTTCTGGGAGCCTTTCTTGGGCTCAGCAGGCCCTGAGCCGATCTGTTGAAGGGCTGCTGCCCTGCTCTGGAACCTCACCTTTTTGGGGCTGAAGTACCCTTTATCAGCATATATGGCATTGTCAGCACCACAAAGGTCTTCAATCATGATCGATAGCTTCATTCCGTATAGGAGCTTTCCTTTGACAGCTAGGCAGTTAGTGGACTTGTCGAATTTTGCTGCCTGGGTCATGAACTCCTTCAGGAAGAATTCAGTCCAGTTAATTTGCGCTCTGTCGTAGATCGCCATCATCATCTGAATCTTTGGCCTGGACACTTGGTCGAATGACCCAGCCTGACTAGTCAAAATTTGTGTGACTATGTAGGCTAATGCTCTATATTGAAGTAGCATGGCATTCTTCAGGAAGGCGGCCCTAAACGTCGTAGGCTTCCCGCAGAAAATCTCCAGATACTCGTCCATGATATCATCCTTGTATCCAACTGTGCTGAATCCGGTGCTCGGATGCTGAAAGCTCCGCTGAAGAGCTTCTTTAATGGACATTGTCTTGAGTTCAGGTATAGCACGGGCGGGGTCTCCGACGTGATGGATAATGAATTGACCTCGGATATCGTCATCTACTGACTCAGAGTTCAGGTAGAGCTCTAAAATCTATCGCGGGAGAAAGTAAGATGGCTTCCTTGAGAGGAAGGCTTCCAGCCCTGAAGCCCTCAGCGCGTCGAAGATCTCCTCCACGAAATCCAGATCACATGCGTCGAATTCCATGAGTGGCTCACACCAAACACGATCTTTCTCGAGGATTTCTTGCATATTGGCTGGACCAATGACATCCCTTCATGCCATGTTTTTAATCTGCAAGACAAAGTATCAATATCGAAGAAAGAATAATATCAAGAAACATATACGATACTGAATAAGCATGAAGTTTTACCAAAATATTTTCTGAGAGGTTTTAAGAGATGTTTGCAAGGTGGTGAATGCTTTTTCTCAGAAAATCTTTAGGGTAAAAGTTGCAGAGTAAAATGGCAGTTTTCTAACTTTGAACGTGTTTTATATATGATCAAGAAAATGAACTGTTATTAATCCACAATTCAATTTAAATCTGCTTTATGAGATGGACGGCTAAGATTTAATGTTATAAAATAGGTAATGATCAAAATAGCCGCCTAAGTCAAATTACAGTTGTAAATAACCAAAGAAGTAACTTGAAAAGACATGCATTTAATGCACCGCGAAGTTCAAACATACTTAGTATAGAATGTCGTGTATTAAATGTAAACCGTTATATTAAATGACATTTTCTAAGACATTGAATACGAAGCTGAATCCGAATCATTAATGTACAAAATATTTCATTGGCTCTCGAGTAGAGATACGCAAACCTCGTCTGCCGAACATCGTAGTCACCGATACCTCGTGTAGATGGTTTCGAATCTCTATGTACCGAATAAGTTCAGTACTAAGAGTGAACATTTCCCCTTTCTGAATGCTCCTCTCCTGAATCCGCTTACTGACTGGAGTCAGTAGGGTCCAACAGACCTAGCTCTACTGAAAGTTCTCTGAATCTGGCTTCAGCTAGAGGCTTGGTCAGAATATCTGCCATTTGATGGTCAGTATGGATCTTTTCCATCCTGATATCCTTCTTTTCGACATGATCACGAATGAAGTGGTGTCTGATGTCCATGTGCTTGCATCTGGTATGGAGTACAGGTTTCTGAGTGATTGTAATTGCACTGGAGCTGTCGTAAAAGATCGGCACTTCATTCTGAATGACGTCATAGTCGCGTAGCTGCTGTCTCAGCCAAAGGATTTGGGCGCAGCAACTTCCGGCAGCTATGTATTCAGCTTCAGTAGTTGACGTCGCTACTGAATGTTGTTTATTTGAAAAACATGAAATCGCCTTGCGCAAGGAACTGACAAGTTCCAGAAGTGGACTTTCAGTCAATCCTGCATCCTGCATAGTCAGCATCAGAATAACCAGTTAGTTCAATATTATCATCTGCTGGATACCATAAACCCATGTCAGGTGTTCCTCTGAGATAGCGGAGAATCTTCTTTGCTGAGTCCATGTGGCTCTGCTTAGGATTCGTCTGAAATCGAGCGCAGACACCTACAATATAAGTTATGTCAGGTCGAGTAGCAGTTAGATATAATAATGAACCAATTATAGCACGGAATTCAGTATGGTCTACTGATACTCCCTCTTTATCAAAATCGATTTTCATATTCGTGTGCATCGGGATCTTGATTGGTTTGCCGGATGTGCAACCGAATTTGTTAATGAGATCTCGAGTGTATTTGCCTTGATTGATGAATGTTCCTTTCTCAGATTGCTTGACTTGAAAACTGAGGAAATAATTCATCTCTCCCATCATCGACATCTCGATCTTATCCTTCATCATTTTCTCAAATTGTTGACACATGGTGACGTTCTTCGATCCGAATATTATGTCATCTACGTACATCTGCATAAGTAAGATGTCGCCTTCCAGTCGAATGCTGAATAATGTGCGGTCTACTGTGCCTTTCTGAAAACCTTTCTGAAGAAGAAACTCATACAGGGTATCGTACCAAGCCCTGGGTGCTTGTTTTAACCCATAAAGAGCCTTTCTGAGTCTGTAGACCTGATGTCCCTGCTGAAAGTCGGGAGGCTGTTCTGCATGGACTTCTTGTTTCAGCATGCCGTTCAGGAACGCAGACTTCACATCCATTTGATAAATTCTGAATTGCTGATGTGTTGCGTAGGCTAGGAATAGTCTGATTGCCTCCAATCTTGCAACTGGAGCAAAAGTTTCGTCGAAATCTATCCCTTCGGCTTGACAGTAGCCTTTTGCCACGAGCCTAGCTTTGTTCCTTACTATGACGTTGTTTTCATCTCGCTTGTTCTTGAAGACCCATTTAGTTCCAATCACATGTTGATGCCGGGGTCTGTCAACAAGCTTCCATAATTTGTTTCTCGTGAACTGGTTCAGCTCCTCCTGCATAGCTATGATCCAATCAGCATCCTTGAGTTCGTCCTCAACTGACTGAGGTTCTTCTGTAGATAAGAAGCAAGAATATAATGCACTTTCTCCCTGAAAAAATCTGGATCTTGTCTTTACACTAGCTGAAGGATCTCCAATAATTAAATCAGAAGTGTAAGCATCCAACCACGATCGACGATGTTTCAACTCTTCATCTAAAATTTGTTCAACACAGATAGTAGGTGAGTTAGGCATTTTAATTGTATTATTCTAAGATTAAAGTAATTCAGTTACGAGAGTTGGGTCTACTGAGTCACCAAGTTCAGGGGCATTCAGCTCAGGAACTTCATTTGTTCCCCCTGAATTATTATCCTCAGTAGAGGTCTCAGTTACCACTTGGGTTTCTTCATCGACCTGAGTTACCTGGGATTGACTCTGTTAAGTAGAGTCAATCTGTTCAGCTACTTCGGCTGCAGACTGAGATTCAGTAGTCTTATCTTCAGTTTCCTCTTCTGAATCATCATCCCAACATAGCTGGATCTTTTCAACTTTATCTTTTCGGCTCAAATCCTGTAGCTGCTTACTGATGTCCTCAGATTCTGATTTAGAGTTTCTGCTCCTGTCTTCAGTAGCAAACTCATTAAAGATAACATGAGGGTTTTCCTCAACGCAAAGGGTCCGGTAGTTAAAAACTCTGAAGGCTTTGCTGACCCGGGAGTATCCTAAGAAGACTCCCTTGGTCTGACTTGCTCTCAAAAGTTTTTAACTGGTCCTTCCCATTATTGTGGATAAAGTACGAACACCCAAAAATATGGAAATAAGATAAAGAAGGCTTCCTGCCGTTCTATAGTTCATATGGTGTCTTCTTATGCTGCTTAGTCAGTAGAGATCTGTTCTGAGTGTAACATGCAGTGTCTGTTGCTTCTGCCCAAAATTTGGTTGGGAGTCCTGAGTCTGCGAGCAGTTCTTGCTACTTCTTTGAGTGTTCTATTCTTCCTTTTAGCAACCCCATTTTATTGATGCGTGCGCGCGACAGACGTCTCATGCTCTATGCCTTTAGTTTTGTAGAACTCCTCCACCATTGAATTCAGAAACTTAGTTCCTCTATCTGAACGTATCTTTATAATCTTGGTGTTCTTCTCGACACTAAGCTTTTTCAGAAGCGTAGGCAACTCTGTTTTGACGTCAGACTTGTTGGCAATAAATATGACCCATGTGTAGCGCGAGTAGTCATCAATGACCACTAAAGCATACTTTTTGCCTCTGATTGTCACTGGAGAGACTGGACCGAATAAATCTATATGTAGCAGCTGAATGATTCCATCAGTGGAAGGCGATGGAACTGGTGGATTTTGCTTCTTTGTTTGCTTTCCCTTCAGACATGCTTCACACTGAGTGTCTTTCCTGAATACTTCATTCGGTAGTCCTCTTGCTAGAGCGTTTCTAGCTAGCTTGTTGAGCGTCTTGAAGTTGAGATGGCTGAGTCTTTTGTGCCAGAGCCACCCCGTTCTGTTGTCGTTCTTCGCCAACAAACAAGCTTCAGGTTCAGTTGAGTTCCAGTCAGCTACATAGATATTCTTTTTGCGTGAACCTGACAACACGGTTTTCTGTGTAGATTTATCAATGACATCATAAAAACCAGCGTAAAAAATCACTCTATTCGAGTTATCACAAAATTGACTAACGGAGAGGAGGTTATGCTGAAGTCCTTCAACATATGATACTCTTGGAACTGTGGCGGTTCCAATGCTGAGTGTTCCGTAGCCTTTGGTATAGCCTTTTGCGTTGTCTCCAAACTCGATTCTGGGTCCTTCTTCTGTAGTATAATTCTTCAGTAGGTCCTTCTGGTATGTCATATGTCTTGCGCATCCACTGTCCAGATACCAAGGGTCCTTGTGCACCTACAAAACATAATTATATTCAGGTACCCTTTATATTTGATTTTGGGTCCTTAGATGTTAGTTTTGGAAACCTAAATCTGTCTTACGACCCTGGTGGTCTCAGACAGTTTCTTTCCACTATGATCAACATACTTGACCACTGGACTGGTCGATGCTGACTTATGAGGCTTCGCAAGTTTAGGAGTCCTGATCTTCTAAGTAGGTGGATTGCTGACCTTTGCCTTCTGAACGGCTTTCTTCTTCCTTTTCTGACTTTTAGGTCCTCTCCTGACTAAAGGATCATAATAATATGACCCATACTGAGCTGGATGTGTCAGCTGTGGAGATCCATACAGATCAGCCCATTTAATTATGCTGGTTCCCCCTTGACTGAACTGGGGTGATTTAGAACTGATCTTCTTGTCGGAATGCTGATAACTGGGATGAGGTGCCTTCATCTTTTATTTGTTTTTTGCTAGGGGGTTCAGAATTTCAGCATTGATAGTCTCCCCTCAAACAAATCTATCAGCCAACCGGTTCTCTGAGCGTACGGGGGCAGATGAGGAGTCTCCATGACTGAATCTAAGTCCCTCCTTGCAGTGCTTAGTCTTGTTGCTGGTTAGCATTGCCTCAAGCTTCTTTTTAGCACCCATGTACCGCTCTGTCATCAGATTCCTCCAGACATCATCACTTTTCTCAATTCAGTATCTTTCTGAGTCAAGTCATTGGTCAGTACTGAAATATGGTCTTCTTGATAATGTGACTTGGCCATCAGAGAGTTAATCTGCTCCCTGAGTCTCAACACAAGTCCTTCTGACTCAGTAGCAACCTGACTCTCCTGAGAAAATCTCTGATTTTCCACTTTCAGGGTATCCAACTCCTGAAGAGTCTTACTGAGCTGTAGGCTCATCTGAATCTGCTCGTCTAATAGTTCTTCGTAGGTGATCGAGACATCCAGATCTACACCTAAAATAGTGTCGTGTGTGCAGTGTGAAGAGGAGTTAAATGGAGCGTGAGAGTTTACCTTATCCTCTTCTCCTGCTATAAGACACTTTTCAGCATCTTCTTCAAGCTCTACGGCCATGAATGTCGCTTCATCATCTGATGAATCCATGAAGGAGTCGACTTCATCTGAGAGAATTCACCAGCTATATATGCTTGATGCTTCTTGATGAACTTCTCCCTTCGAGCTTTACGTGCTGCTCTCTCAACAATACTGAGCTCAGGACATTCATACCGATAGTGTCCTGGCTTCTTGCAGTTGTAGCAGGTAGTGACTCTATCTTCTTTGCTCTCGCTGTCTTTCGACTGAGCTGAGTCCTCTTGTTTCCTGCAATCAGAAGTATACGATTCAGGAGTGTGCTTTGGTGTATATTCAGACTTACCCTTGGAGTCTCTGACGACTCTAGAGAGTTTTATGCGCCTCTCCTTCTCCTTCTGATACTTCACGGCAAGCAGTGCGTATTTCTTAGCTAGGTTTCCTTCTTGTAGATCACTAAGTGAAGGTTCTGCCTTGCTAGACGCGGGAGCCACTGTGCTGACTGATGCTTTGAAAGCATGGTCGATTTGGGTGTCAGCTTCCGCTCGCTGCTTCCTTTAGGGTAGGCCGAACTCGAACTCCTCAGCTTGTAATTCTGAAAAGATATGGTCAGGAGAAACAATATCTAAGTCAGAATGTCTCAGTAAAGTAGTAAAGGGAGTCTAATGTCCGTCCGGCAGTGCTCTCAATATCTTGAGATTCATTTCTTGGTTGGAGAATGTCTTTCCCAGTCCGTTGATAGAGTTCATTAGATCCGTACATCTGACGTTAAGATCTTCAATCGTGTCGCCAGGCATGAGAGACAATCTCTCCCGCTACGAAGTTCCGGCGCCGTTTGTTTGCTTTGATCTTCGAGTCCCCCGACTCGCAGCGCTAGAGCATCCCAGAGTTCCTTTGCGGACTTGCAGTCCTAAACTCTTCCAAGATAGGAATCACTCAACTCAAAACGCGAACAGTCCTTTTCAGGAGAGTGTCGTACTGAACATGTTCAGTAGACCAGATAAGCTGTTCTGAATCGTGTGGCAGAGTGAATGACTTCACTGAGGCCTGCTAGCTGACTTGAGTCAGAATTCAGTACCGTTCAGCTGAAGTTCAGTAGAGTGCGGAAATGTGTAGGCCCAAATTCAGTTGAGTTAGAAAACATTTTTAAGAAAACTGTTTCAGTATGTTAGTGCGATCTTTTAAGCTTTTCTGAAACACAGTTGAATGATTTTGAAAGATATTTTCAATATGAACATTAATCAATGCAACAGTAAAAACAGAGCACACAGAACACAAGCAATTTTAAAGTGGTTCGGATCCAACAATCCTACGTCCACTGTCCCGAAAAGATCAGGAGGCTATTTATTATACTGAGATAGTCTCAGTCGGTTTGTGCACTGGACAAACACTGGTCTTGATGAGTTTTCTTGCAACTATCACTGATCTCAAAAGGCACATCAAGTTGAAGAAGTTTGGTCAGGGGCTGAGCTATTTTAGCAAAATCTTTGATGAATCTGCGATAGAACCCTGCATGGCCAAGGAACCCACGGACTTCCTTGACATTGGTAGGGTATGATAATTGAGAAATGATGTCTACCTTCGCTTTATCAACAGCTATCCCCTTTTCTGATACTCTATGGCTCAGCACGATGCCTTCTTTCACCATGAAGTGGCACTTCTCGTGGTTGAGCACAAGGTTCTTCTCAACGCATCTGGCCAGAACCTTATCTAGGCTATCCAGACAGTTATCAAATGAACTCCCATAGACAGTAAAATCATCCATGAAAATTTCTATACATTTCTCGATCATGTCTGAGAAAATGCTCATCATGCATCGTTGAAATGTACCTGGTGCATTGCATAGCCCAAAGGGCATTCTTCTGTATGTGTAGGTGCCAAAGGGGCAGGTGAAGGTTGTCTTTTCTTGGTCGTTGTGGCTCACATGTATCTAAAAATAACCGCTGTAGCCATCCAAGAAGCAAATATATGCTTGCCCTGCCAACCTCTCGAGCATCTGGTCAATGAATGGTAGGGGGAAGTGATCTTTCCTAGTGGCATTGTTGAGCTTGCGATAGTCTATACAAATGCGCTATCCAATGACTGGGCGCGTAGGGACAAGTTCCTCCTTCTCATTTTCCACTAGTTGAATTCCTCCTTTCTTGGGCACCACGTGTACCGGGTTGACCCACTTACTGTCTGAGATTGGGTAGATGATCCCCATCGACAAAAGTTTAAGAATCTCCTTGAGGACCACTTCTCTCATGTTTGGGTTCAATTTGCATTGTGGATCTCTGCTCAGCTTACTGTTGGGCTCCATCAAAATGTGGTGCATGCAGACGTCTGGGCTGATCCCAGTGATATCTGCCAATGTCCACCCAATTGCAGTTTTGTGCTTCTTCAGAATTGCAACAAGTTTGGCTTCCTCTTCCTGTGTTAGGTTACTGCTGATGATGATTGGCAATGTTTCTTTATCTCCCAAGTAGGAATACTTGAGGTGTGCAGGGAGAGGTTTGAGTTCCAGTTCAGGTGCCTTGATAATAGATGGTAGTGGCTTTTCTGGAATCTGATTATGGGGCAGTCCACTCACGCTGTTGGTAACTTCCAATTCTGGTTGAGAATATAAACTCATAACAGCTTCTTTGACTTCATCATCACTCATCCCTTGAATGTCCAATTCTGTCATATCTTGGGTAACAAATACCTCCATTTTGTCTTTTGCAAATTCTGTTTCCAAATGATGTTGAATCATTGGAACAAAAACATCAATAGTATTCACATTCTCTGCATCGGCAGGCTGCTTTATGGCTGCATAAATGTTGTGTTTGTATTGCTCCCCATTCCATGATATGCCGATTGTTCCTTCGTGTACATTGATGACTGCCCTTATGGTGTCCAGAAAGGGCCTTCCTAAAAGTACTCCAGTAGTCCCCTTTATCTTTTCATCATTGGTGTTGATGACAAAGAAATCAGCTGGGTAAATAAACTCGTTCACCTTAACCAAGACATTCTCTAGCAGTCCTACTGGGTAGATGCATGATCTATCTGCAAGATGCATCACTACCCTAGTCTCCTTCACTTCTACTCCCACTAATATGTTGTAAACCGATAGTGGCATCACACTTATAGATGCTCCCAAGTCACACATGGCATTTAGGATCAACTTTTCTCCAATTAAGCACGGAAGTGTAAATGCACCTGGGTCTACACATTTCTCTGGGAGGTTTTTCTGTATCATCACCGAAGCTGCTTTCTGCATGATCACCTTCTCTCCATCAGGCACCTTACCAGCTATAAATTCCTTCACAAACTTCGCCGATTGGGGAAACTTCAGAGCCTGAAGCAGTGGGATGTTAATTTCCAGTCCTTCAAACAATGCTTTATAGTCCATAGTTTCTACCTTCGGTTTCGTTCTTCGTAACAAGGCAGATGGAAACGGTGGTGAAGCAATTGGCTCAATCGGCCTTTTCGTCTCCTCTTCTGACTGTTTAGGCTCAGGTACATTGCTTTCCTTCCATGTAGGTGGGGTTAAGTCTCGTCCACTCCTCAGAGTTACTACACTGGCATTCTCCTATCTTGGGTTGATCTGAACCTGGGCAGGAATGGCTCCTTTGTCTCCTTTTATGTCCCTCAAGGAGTTGGCCAATTATTCCAATTGTTTGGATAAGACGCTCATACCAGCCTTCTGCTCATTCTGGGAGTTTTGGAATTCATTCCATAGCTCTTCATTGGTTCTGTATGACCTTTGCGGAGCATTCTGGTTCTGGGAAGTACCTCCTCTGTGGTGTGGTGGTCTATAGGTTTGATTTTGGTTGGATGGTAATTGATTTTGAGGTTGGGAAGGAGGTAATTGGGCTTGTTGTTGTTGTTGGTAGGGCTGTGTTTGGAAAGAAGAAGATTGGGGTTGTGTTTGATGGGATGGTGACTGTGGTTGATTTTGATAAGCTGGAGGTGGTGATTGATAACGTTGTGGTGGTTGTTGGTAGAATGGTTGAGTCGGAGGAGGTACAGTTTGGTGATTCTGTTGATAATTATGTTGCTGATAGTCAGGCTATGGTTGTGGATGATATCTTTGCTGTGTCTGCTGTGGTGGATCTCCAGGTTGTCTCCAGCGGAGGTTAGGGTGATCTCTGTTCTTCATGAAATGATATCCCCCCACTGCATTGGCATCTTCATACTCTACCACTCCCATGGTGCATCTTATGGAAGAGTGGCCCAACTCACCGCAGGCACCACAAGTCACCTCCACAGGTTCAGTTGTGGTTGGCTTGTTCACTACTTGGTTCAGCAGTCTCTCTATCTTCTCCATTCTGTCCTCGTTCCTCCTTTCATAGTCTGAGGAGGTTGCTTGGGTGACCTTCCTCACATTCTTTGCATTTTCTCTATCATATTCTTTTGTGGAGTCCACCAGTCTCTGGATATACTTCCTGGCCTTACTAACCTTAAAGTGAGTAAATCCTCCTCCACTTCCAGAGTTCACCAGGTCTTTGTACTTCATGGTTAGGCCTTGGTAGAAGAATTGAAATAACTCCCCATCTCTATACTTGTGGTTTGGGCAGTCTTCCACTAATCTGTTGAATCGCTCCCAATACTCACTTAGGGATTCATCACCTTCTTGTTGGATGCCTGAGATCTCCTTTCTCAAGGCACTTGTCTTCGTGGCTGGAAAGTAATATTCAAGAAAAATGGTCTTCCTTGTCAGATTGTTCCTTCTCCTAGTCAGAGAAGTACTCTTGTTCTCTTTGGCTGTTGGCTTCAGTACCAGCTTCACTTGCTGCTCCTGTATGGGCAGTTTCTTTGCCTTGCGACTCCAGTTGAACTTGTCGACTGCGCAGTTGTGTCTCCTTCCGGTTTCTCCTGGCTGTCTTCTCTATTTCGGGATCGTACCAGAAATTAGGGTTGACAAAACCGCTCATAAACACCTGGAAGAGATAATGTTGACAATAACAAACTGGTCAATAGAAAAAGTAAGTTAAATCCTAAAAATGTCGTTCCCCGGCAACGGCGCCAATTTGATGGACACACAGTTCCGTCGCTGTTAGAACCGCGCGGACCAAATAAATTTATAAGTAAGAACACCTGCGCATAAACTATACTGGACAAGTATAGTGACAAGCAAGAGGTCGATCCTCAGGGAACGGGTGATTAAGCAACAAATTCTACTGACCTAAAGGGTTTGGCTAGCAGCCACCATAAATTTTGGGTGTTCTATAATTAGGCAGAAAGATAACATAAAATAATCAACAATCAAATAACAAGTTATAAAAGCAATCCAGCCAAGGTAATTTCACACCACCCCCTGTCCGATCCTAGATTACTATGTGAATCAGTTTTAGTTAAGGTTATCTGGCTAGGACGCTGTGTTGAGCACAGGGGCGTCTATTCCTTCTATTACGCTGGAACTGCCATGTTGAGCATAGAAACAGTCCCCTACCCAGGTGACTACCCTACCTTGTTTAGCAATGACTAGGGAGGCACTAAGGAGCATTAAGAACAAAGGAACCAAGGCAAGGCATCTACCGATGTTTAGCATTCAAAGCAGAAAACCCAGCTAGCCTACGTCTGCCCAGAAAGAGGTGTACCTGCCCAGGTTGATCAGATCTAAGCAGTTCTCAACTATCTCAAACAGAGTTCAACTAAAACCTTTACTTAACCAATTATCAAACACGTTTCACATCTCACGGATTCTTAGGGGTGGTGTCTCATTACCTCGGCCAGATCTGGGAAATTAGCTACACATATTGACTAAGGACATAAAACTAGGCACGTAAAAATAAAGCATGAAGCAGATCTGAAACTTAAGGTTGGAACAACAAACTTTCGTAAAACAGCAAAGAACTAGCATGAACATTTAACTAAAAATAACAAGAGACAACATTGTACGAAAGCAAATGCATTTATATGTAAAGGCGTGATATGGTCAGAAAGCATGCAATAAATTAACTTAGCTGTGAATAGTAGAGGAACTTAACAACGAACATGAAAGAGTAAATGTAAGCATTAAAGACTAAATTTAAGAACTGTAAATAAAGCTGACCGATAACATTGACAAAAGGAAGTCTTCTCCTTGGAGAGCTTCAAGCTATTCTAGGCAGAAAAGTAAAGATGTTTTTGGAACTACATTAATGGTGGAAATTTTAGAGAATTTTCTAGAGAGAGGAACTAGATACATCCATGGAAAATGTAACTATGAAAAGTTATCTCTATCAGCTTCGTTCCCTCCCTTTTAGTCTTCAGAAAATATCTGGATTTGGTAGGTGGAAAGAACTGTTGCAGGTATGGGTTGCTGGTCAAATTAAGGCCATGCTGTAGCTTCTAGCTCCCTAGTTCCCGCCATAAGCTTGCCAGAATGATGTGGGCCGGGTTAGTGGGCTTGCTTCAGCATTTTTCTTCTCAATTTTCGGCCCAATGGATTCTGCATTAATTCTGGCCTGTTTTCAGGCCATTTCTCCGGTCTTCTGGGCAGTTCCATCAATCTCGGCCAGAAGACTTCTAGATCCAGCAACACCATCTTTTCTCCCTATTTTCTCTAAATCCAGGCTACTTGTCTGCAATTGCATAACATAAAACGCACAAATTAAACGGATAAATGAGCTACAAATCTAGACTCATCAGGTCTTGAGATTTATATTGAGCAAGTCTCAGTTTACAAGGTATCAAACTTAAGTGTTTGACAAACTCTCCAACTAAGAAGGGGTCCTTTACAATAAAGATCAGTTCAAGGATGAACTCCTTCGTTCTAAGCTATAGATATATATGGTCTGTTGAGCTTAGGTTAGAGGGAAGGGAATGAGAAAGTGGCTTCTAGAGCGATGAATGGTTAAGTATAAACTCTGGGTTCGTATTCAGTCGCTTGGATACTAGAGGCTAATGATCTGATTCAGCTCGGTTCCCTTTGAGCAGGTATGTTGCCTTTCGTTGGAAATGACTCTTTGAAGTTCTTGCGGAAAGCTTAAGTCGATTCTGAGTTGCTTGTGAATGCTCGTGTGTTCTTGTATGTGTCGTAAGCTTCAATTTGAAATCTTCCCTCTATTTATAGAGCAGAGACATGGATAGATCCGTTGGAGACGACGATCCATGTGTCTCTCTCTTTTGGGTAGCTAACGGCTCTTTCAAAGTATGGTGACAGAGTCCTTTCCCTCCATTTTCTGGAAACTTGTTGACTTGCAGCTGTAATCAGAAAGTAGACAGTTGGCTGCTTGTCATTGGTCGAGGCTGAAGAAAGTAGGTGAGACAAATAGACTTCAAGGTAGATCTGAAGCAGACTTCTATATACCTTGTATGACTCTACTGATTTGACATATGAGACTTCCTAACAATCAGAAGACTGTCTGGCCGTTGCTGAGTCTGATCTATGTTCAGTAGCATACTCCTTCTGAGTTCAGCTCTACTGAAGTTCAAGTCTGAGTTCAGTGAACTACTCCTGCTGAGATCAGTTCCACTGACTCCTTTCAGTATACTGCTCCTGCTGAGTCTAGTACTACTGAGTTTTCTTCTTATGGTACTGAGGCTGATAGTCTGCTGAAGAACCAGCGAACAGAACTAAACGTCTGAACCATGTCGAAGGGTGTCTACTGAGTCTGAAACTCTCACAGACAGAATAAACAAATACAACTGAATGGTTAATCAGTCAAAGTAGGGTTTTGGGATCTTCAAATCTACTCAGCACTAGGCTACTGAGTCATCTCCCAACAATTCACCCCCCATCTACACCTGATACTTGTCTCCAGACCAACATAATTATTTCTATTAAATAATATTATTAAAATAAATTTTAATTTTAAAAAATAATACATAAAGCATAATTTAATACCTTTATTTGTATCAAAATTCATTCCCACCAATCAATTAGGTTTCAAAATATATACCCACATGAGTTTGATATCCATAGTAGGGAGCTCATACCCACATACCAAACACTAAATATGGGTATCAAACCCAAGTCATTCGATAGTATCAATTTATCAATGAAGCGGCCGCCCACAAATATTGGTGCAATTCATTAGATTTATCATTTATCAACTTAATTCTTGTGTTATTTATAGGCTAGGTTGCATGGACACTGACACGGGTAACCGAATATGTTTTTTTTTTAAAAAACTTAGGACACAATACAAGCATTACTATATATATAATACTATTTATTTAAAATATATGTTTATAAACAAATACATATAAGAAAATAAAAAATAATTCAAATAATACAATCTTAATACTAAAACAAAGTACTATAAAATTCACTGTCGAGATCATAGTACAAAAAAGTGAAATAACGATCAATATTAGTCATATAAATAATATTCAAATAAAAAATAGATATATTATACTACTAAATACATAATCAAAATAAAATAAAATAATATGAATACTATATTTATATATTCTAACCATTTATATTAAATCAGCAATAAATTATAATATAAATTAATAAATATTTGCTCATATTTACACTATAATGAGCAAATGTAGTCTATACTAATCGTCTTTTAGTTTTGGAGTTAATTTTTTGCTTTATTTATATTTCTTCTTATTTCAATCAAATTAAAAAGATAAGAGATCAAATGTTTTCTTCCTTGAGTGCGATGAGAAAATTGATTTTCTTCCGCTATATTTTACACTTTTTGGTCTTAAAAATGCTCGTTTTAAGAATGAGTGATTGTTCTTCTCTGACCCTTGCAACCTGATCAGAACGGACAACAAATGTGTTCCACTAATTAAAAAGGGTTCTATTGGGGTGATCTTGTAGTTCCTACAATTGGAATAAAGGATAGTTCAATTTTATTTGATTTGTAAAGAAAGCTTGCTTGCTAAGGTGATGATCGACGACTTGAATTGATAATATAATTACACATGCTCATAGGCAATAGACCTAAAAATTATCAAGCATTCATTCCTGGAATAAAATGGAACTGTACGTACAGAGGACATAATGTGTCTAAGGCAGCAGATTTTCAACACGCTTGAAGAATTGTAATCTAGTTTTTTTAGGGAGGAAGAGAAACCACTAACAACTTTTGTCACACTTTATGGCTGCTCTTAGTTGGGACAATTTAGAGTAGTTATTGAATGTTTTGGATTGAGACCAACTTAACTCACTTTATTTAGAATATATTATCTATTGCTTAATCATGACTGTGAATTCTGAGTTTGTATATCTTATCTAGGGGTGTAAGTGGTTCCGCTCCGAACCGCGAAACCGATCGGACCGAATCGAACCAAACCAAAAAATGCGGTTCGGTTTGGTTTCGCGGTTTGGTTCGATTTATTTTTTTAGAAACCGTTTACATTCGGTTCGGTTCGCGGTTTCAAGAATTTTTGAACGGTTCGAACCGAACCGAACCAATATCCTATTTTTTAATTTTTTTTTATTTAATATTTGTCATTCTTATATGAGAATATTATTGAATTTAGATATTAGATTTAAGTTAAGATCAATTCTAATCTATATAAATGAAGAGAAATGAGTAACAACTCTATATACTTATGAGTTCGAAATGAGTGACATCCTACAAACTATTATTCTTGCATTATTTATGATTTAAAAAATAAATTAAAAAAATAAAAAGGTGAACCGATGAACCGAACCGAACCAAACCATTTATAAGCGGTTCGGTTCCGATATTGAAAAATCCATCGAACCGAACCAAACCGAACCATTTCTATGTGTTTGGTTCGGTTCCTAAAATACATAAAAAACCGAACCGAACCGAACCGTTACACCCTCTTCAATCATTTATTTCTTTTCAAAAACATTGGCATTAAAAATGAAAATTTGATATAGCCGAATATATTAAAACAACAATACATAAAACTAAAATAAAAGGATAGAATAATAGGGGATAGTTAATTCCTTTTAAAGTTGGAAGTAGATTCACATATATAAATCAAAATTCCTTTCACTCGTGCACGAATATCGGAACTAAGATCCTCATTAATCCATTGATTCAACGCATCCGTGTCTTGACCATTGGCATACGAAGCCTATCTGTCGAGCGAATGAGATTTGGAGGGTAAATGGATGCACCGTCAATTTCTAAACTCACTAAATCTATGCTATGACAAAGTATAATATCATAATATACAGAAAATTATTGGTCCAGAAACGAGACGTTCAGGTATAGGGGGAAGTGGGATACACGTCATTTCAACTTTTTGCTTGAATGCAGAAATCAACATTAACAATAGAATGATATCGTATACTGAGTATCGTTTACTACTTTTATAGGTTAGAGATTTAAATAAATAAATATAATGCAGAATGTATAAGCCCAATTTTATGTCTCGTTAGAAAAACATTTTGTTTACGAAAACACTTTAATATGCTTGTGCATGTATTCAATGTTTTATTGAGAAAAAAAAAATCAAGCTTTTTGTAAAAAATAGAGTAATTTTAAACTTTTATTCTTTTGCATAAAAAAATATAAGGATTATACATAAAATATAAAAAGATTATGCATATTTTTTAATTTGTGCGTAAATATGAGTTCCTATCAAATCCACACCCTATATACTCCCTCCGTCCCGTTATTTGTGGCTCAATTGGTTTCGGCACGGGAATTAAGAGAGTAGATGATAATGTATGAGAGAGAAGATGAGTAAGATAATGAGAAAAAGATGATAAAGTAGCAGAGAGAATGTAATAAAGTAGGAGAGAGAAGATGATAGAGTAGGAGTAATTTTTTACCAAATTAGGAAAATGGGCACAAATAATGGGACACCCCTTTCGGGAAAGTGAGCCACAAATAGCGGGACAGAGAGAGTATATATTTAAAAAATTGCTAGCATATGCAATCTTTAAAACTATTCGATTAGTATGTTCGAAACTATATAAAGAATATGAACCAGTGAATTTAGGGACAGATATAATAAACAAAAGATCATTAGTGCGTAGTATATTTATAATGCTTCCAAACCATTTAAATAAGTATTACGATACAAATCCTTAATAGTTTATCTGCATAAGTGTTTTTAAAAATAATAAAAATAACTGTAATAATACGAAGGGTTATTTTTTTTTATATTTTGATTTCTATTATTATACTTATATTGATTTAATCTTATATTCATAATTTTTGTATAAGAATCATTGCACATAGGTATATACTGCGTACCCAATGAAAATAAATGATTTAATATTTGTTTGTCAAAGTTTGACAGAACTAACCGAGTTTTACATTGACAATCGAATTTAGACGTAGAAACAGAGAAAACAAAACAACCCTGACCAACCCATGAACATTTCAAAATCGACAATCATGATCCAACAGCGATTACATGAAGACATACCTCTCAAAAGCTTCCTAAGCAGAAGCTCTAAAATTTAAAAAGAGGGGAATGTCAACTCTATACATTTCAAAGTTGGAAAATGCAAAAATATACATGGATTTCCATAAATGCATAAATGTACAAAAAAATAGACTTCACACTAAGTGTGTGTGCAGTGTGTGTGCATGTGTGCGGGCAGAGTGTGTGCAGGTTTGTGTCGGGTGTTTTTTTCGAGAAGACGTGTTTATATTAAAAAAAAAAATTTAGACTGCATTTTTTTTTTGTTTCGAAAATTCTTTTTATATTCAAAAAAATAATAATAACACTACATTTGCGCTGAAGACAGTTCGAACCGACCTCGATATTATTCTCAAAGTAACATACCGCTGTGTCATTTTCAATTCTCAAACAAATTATAACCTTTTTATTTCTAGAAGATAACTGTGGAATAAACAAAACAAAATGAAATATAAGTCGCCAATAGGAATCGAACCAGAGACGTAACATATTTTTCCGGAGTATTAAATCATTGTACCAGTATCCATTCTCGAAAATATTAACGTTATTAAACTTTGAAAAAACCATATACATGTGAAACTGTAACTATTGTCTCTCTCTATCGGTGATGAAGAGATCGTTCTCTCTTTCTCACTCTCTCTCTCTCTCTCGCTGAAGCCCTCTCTCTCTCTCTCTCTCTCTCTCTCTCTCTCTCTCTCTTGAAGCCCTCTCGCTCTCTGTCTCTGTCGCTCTCTCTCTCTCTCTCTCTCTCTCTCTCTCTCTCTCTCTCTCTCTCTCTCTCTCTCTCTCTCTACGCATATGGTCGTCCCTTTCTGTTTCTATTCAATCACTTTTTGCAGGTTAGAGAATATATTCTCTAAGGGTCAGAAATCAGAATCTTACTATTAGTGTGCTTTAGGGTTTACTTTCAGTTTCACGTGATGTTGCTTCGTTTAGTGTCATGGTAGGAGATTTGTAGATACATAGATATTTGTGATCCATTCCAATCTCAAGAATTCGAAATATTTAGGTGGTTTTTAGTCCAAATTGTCATATTTGTGATCCATTCGAAATATCAAGAATTCAAAATATTCCAAAAATATTTGAATCCATTTGAATATTATATTTGAACATTTTGAAGATCTTGATCAATGTTTTCGAAAATTAATTTTAAATAATGCGAAATAGTAGGGTTGATAACAGAATTGAGATTATGGTTGATAACATAAATGAGAATATTAGGGTTCCTAATTATTATTACGTAAAACCTTGATAAATATTATCATATATATTATATAAAATTATAGATTAGTAATTATTCTTACGTAAAACATTACCCAATTTCGAAAAATATTCAAGATTATCCTATATATTATCCAATTTCGAAACTAAATAGGATTCAATATTATCCTATATATTATATACAAGGTTAAATACAATATTAGCCTATATAGTCTATATAATATTATGATGTATATAATATATTATATTTTGAATCCGCACCAATTATTCACCTGCACCGTAAATAGTGTATAATTTTGAACCTATCTTAAAAGTAGTCAAAGCCTACTGAAACGAATATATGGGAAATTGACATTTGACTGAGGCAGACGAAAGTAAATACAGAGTTCTTCACATCTCTTCTCGCCTTCTTCACACCTCCTGTATTCTTGTTGACACTCCATTTCCGATCTTGTTCATCCCAGTTCACATCTCTTCTCCCTCTTTCACTAAAAGACTTCAATGGAATTCGATTCTAACAATGGACATGTTAGTTTTATTTTAGGTTTTTATATTTTGGTTTATGAAGATATAGTTTGAAGATATAGTTTTATTTTAGGTTTATATATCTTGTGTGCAATTGATATATTTTGAAGATATAGTTTGAAGATATTTTGAAGATATACGAAATAGGAATTTTAGAACATATTTATATTCTCCACCGAGTTTAGGGAATTTCTTAAATTGTCCACCGAGTTTAGGGAATTTAGGGAAATTGTTCAATTTAATTTAGGGAACAACCGGACCGAATTTAATTTACGGATTTTTTTCAATTTAATTTAGGGAATTTGTCCACAGAGTTTAGGGAATTTCGTCAATTTCTTCAATTTAATTTAGGGAATTTCGGAAATTTAGGGAATCTAGGGAATTTATCCACCGAATTTAGGGAATTTAGGAAATTTGTCCACCGAGTTTAGGGAATTTCTTCAATTTAATTTAGGGAATTTCGAAAATACCGAGTTTAGGGAATTTGTTCAATTTAATTTAGGAAATTTTTTCAATTTAATTTAGGGAATTTCTCCACCGAGTTTAGGGAATTTCGTAAATTTCATCAATTTTTGGAATTTCGTAAATTTCGTCAATTTAGGGTTTGGGGAACAACCGGACCAAATTCATAGTATGTTTCGTCAATTTAGGGTTTATGGAATTTGTCCACCGAATTTCCTCAATATCGTCAATTTCGTCAATTTCGTCAACCGTACTCATTTCGTAGTATGTTTCATCAATTTCGTAGTATGTTTCGTCAATTTCTTTGGGAATTTCGTAAATTTGTTCAATTTAGGGTTTAGGGAACAACCGGAACGAATTGTAAGTATGTTTCGTCAATTTAGGGTTTCAGCAAGTTCAGCAATTTAGGGTTTCAGCAATTTAGGGTTTCAGCAATTTCAACAATTTAATTTAGGGATTTTCGATAGTTTAATTTAGGGTTTCAGCAATTTGGGGTTTCAACAATTTCAGCAATTTAATTTAGGGATTTTCGATAGTTTAATTTAGTGTTTCAGCAATTTAGGGTTTCAGTAATTTAAGGTTTCAGCAATTTAATTTAGGGATTTTCGATAGTTTAATTTAGGGTTTCAGCAATTTAGGGTTTCATCAATTTCAGCAATTTAATTTAGGGATTTTCGATAGTTTAATTTAGGGTTTCAGCAATTTCAGATATTTAAACAATTTCAGCAATTTCATATATTTAATTGGCATGCACCGTAAGTTGCAACTTTAGATATGTTGGTCCCGAGAATAAACGTCTAGGTGTAGAGGGGGGGCGGGGGTGAATACACCTGAAAACCGATTTCTCAACTTTAAACGCGAATAGTCCTTTTCAGGAGAGTGGCGTATGGAACAAGTTCAGTAGACCAAATAAGTTGTTCTGAATCGCGTGGCAAAGTAACTGACTTTGCTGAGGCCTGCTAGCTGACTAGAGTCAGAATTCAGTACCGTTCAGATAAACTCAGTAGTGCGGAAATGTGTAGGCCCAAATTCAATTGAGTTTAGAAAATGTTCTTAATAAAACAGTTTCAGTAGTTAGTGCAGTCGATTAAGATTGTTGAAACTATGTTGAATGATTTTAAAGATATTTTCAGTATGCACAATAATCAATGCAACAGTTAAAATAGAAAAACGAACATTAAACACAGGCGTTTTTAAAGTGGTTCGGATCCAACAATCCTACGTCCACTGTCCCGAAAGATCAGGAGGCTATGTATTATACTGAGATAGTCTCAGTTGGTTTGTACGCTGGACAATCATTGGTCTTGAGATTTATACTGAGCAAGTCTCAGTTTACAAGGTATCAAACTAAGTGTTTGAAAAAATCTCCAACTATGAAGGAGTCCTTTATAATAAGGATCAGTTCAGATATGAACTCCTTCGTCTAAGCTATAGATATGATCAGCTGAGCTTATGTTAGAGAGATAGGGAACGAGAAAATAGCTTCTAGAGCGACGAACGGCTAAGTATAGACTTGGGTTCGTGTTCAGTCGCTTGGATACTAGAGACTTTATATTTCGGGTTCAGCTTGGTTCCCTATGAGCAGGTATGTCGTCTTTCGCCGGAGATTACTTCTTCAAACTTCTTGCGGAAGACTTAGTTGCTCGTGAATGCTCGTATATTTTTCTATGTTGTTCGTTATTATCGTAGGTGAGCTTCAATTTGAATTGTATCCCTCTATTTATAGAGTAGAGGGAAGGATAGATCCGTTAGAGACGACGATCCTTGTGTCTCTCTCTTTTGGGTAGCTAACGGCTCTTTCAAAGTATGGTTGCAGTGTCCTTTCCCTCCATTTCTGGAAAGCTGTTGACTTGCAGCTTTGATCAGAATATGGACAGCTGGCTGCTTGTCATTGGTCGAGGTTCAGGAAAGTAGGTAAGACATAACAGACTTCAATGAGATCTGAAGCTGACTTCTCTCTTCCACGTACTGACTCGGCTGATTTGACTTTAGAGAATCCTGACAGTCAGAGGACTGTCCAGTCGTTGCTGAGTTTGATCTCTATTCAGTAGCATGCTCCTGCCGAGTCGGCTCTACTGAAGATCATCTCTGAGTTCAGTGAACTAATCCTGCTGAGTTTAGTTCCACTGACTCCTTTCGCATATCTTGCTCCGCCGAGTCCAGCATTACCGAGTCTTCTACTACGGTACCGAGGCGGGTAATCTCCGGCGCCCGAACCAGATGAAGAGTGTCTACTGAGTCTGAAACCTCAGAGACAAAACAAAACAGGTTACAACTGAATGGCTCATCAGCCAAGATAGGGTTTAGGGATCTTCAAATCTTCAGCAAATATTCAGAGCACAGGGCTATTGAGTTATGTCTCAACTGATTGTGAGAAGACTGAATCATCTCCCAACATTTTCCCCCTATTTGATGATGCAAAAACCTAACACTATGACTTCTCAGAAACAGAGCTCCTTACAAGTATTACAAGTAGAATCAGTGGAGTTGTTCTTCAAGTCCTAGACTACTGAGGGAATCAGGAGAGAAATATCAGAACCTATACAGAAAACTAATCAGCAATTTCTCCCTGTCTAACAACATTTCCCCCATCCAAGCAATCTAACAGATCACAATCTAACTAAGTAAAAACTGACAGAATATATAAGTTTAGTGAGTGTGTGAGTCAGTAATCACTTGAGTGATTCTGTGTGTTAAGCATAAAAACAAGCAAGGCCATGTAGACAATGAGGAATTGTTAGGCCCAAACAACAATGATGTTTTATATATATGAAGAAGTTCAGTACAGATACATCAACTATTATTCTAAGAAAAGATAGAACAAAATTTACAAGAAACACAGAAGCTAACTATCATCTGAACTGCTTAATCCTATCTTTGAAGTCATTTGATTTAGATTCAGGAAGGGCTTCAGTATCTCTGAAAAGTCAGCATAATCATCTTCTTCTAAGCATTTGGCTTCAGCAACATCTTTGATTTCTTTCTCAATCACTCCATAGTGAACAAAGCCATCTAGTTTCAGTGGGGGCGGCATGATTCTTGGAGCTGGAACTCTGACATCGATTTTGTCTGTTATGGCCTTCTGAACTCTAGCAAATATCTCTGGGTCGGTCCTCAGAAGCCATTCAGCAAATGCGACAGATTTGTGCTTTTCAGGCCAGTATCTCCAGAAGTAATATCTCTTGACGTAATCAGCCTTCAGTGACTCCCACCTTTGAGTTCTTTCCCATGGCATCCATTCATCAACTCTTGGCCAACTGTGGAGTTTGAGGTCAGTAGGCTTCCTGAATCTTCTGTATCTGTAAGGAATGTCTGCCTTTTTCAGGAATCCTCTGGCTTGCTTCTTTTTCAGCTTTCAGCCTCTGAGCTTCTTAGCCTGCTAGTCTGAGTCTTTCTCTAGCTGCTTCTATATGCCTTGCTTCTTCTCCTCTGTAAAGATACCTCTCCATCTGAGCCCAAATTTCTTGCATTTCAAGATCTTGTTCCTGCGAGGGGACATAGGAGGGTGCATGAGGTTCTTCTTCTGAATCAGCAGGAGTTGTTGATTTTTCTCAGCATGATCATACTTGTGGGAAATGATTCTATCTTCTATATTGAATCACGCTCAGTAGCCTCGTGCTCTGAACTGTTGAGAAGATTTGAAGATCCCAAAACCCTATCTGATTGGTGAACCATTCCTTTGTATTCGTATTTATCTCTGAGGTTTCAGACTCAGTAGACACTCTGCTCTGGTCAAGGCGCTCAGTAGCTTACCTGCCTCAGCACCAGTGTAGAAGACTCAGTGAATACTGGACTCAGCGAGAGCAAAGATATACGAGAGAGTCGGTTGAACCGAACTCAGCAGGAGTAGTTCACTGGACTCAGAGCTGATCTTCAGTAGACCTATCTCAGCAATCTATCTACTGAATACAAGGTCAGACTCAGCAACGGCAGATAGTCTTCAGGACTGTCAGAATCTTTTGAAAGACAATCAGCATTGTCATGTACCGGAGAAGAGAGAAGTCGGCTTGGCCCCGTCTCGAAGTTTGTCTTTGTCTCAACCACTCCATCCACCCCGACGAATGACAAGCAAACACGTGTCGTCTCACCGCTAAAGCTGCAGTCAACCTTTTACCTAAAAAGGTGGGAAAGCACCGTACCTACTACACAAAAGAGCCGTTTGCTACCACAAAAGAGGGAAAAAGAAGAAGATCGTCTCCAACGGATCTATTCTTCTCTCCACTCTATAAATAGAGGGATCATTCAAGATTTAAAAAACGAACGAATGCGCGCACCTAGAACACTAGAGAGCATTCAAACGAGCGAAATTAACGACTAAGTCTTCCGCAAGAATCAACCGAGTTATCTCCGGCGAAAGACTACATCCGAACTCAAAAGGAACCAAGCTAAACCGACATAAGCTTCTAGTATCCAAGCGACTGACACGAACCTATAGCTAAACCCTCAGCTGTTCGTCGCTCTAGATAGCTACATTCTCGTTCCTTATCCCTCTAACCCTAAGCTCACTTGTTATATCCATAGCTTAGACGAAGGAGTTCACATTTGAACCCAATCCTTATTGTATAAGGACTCCTTCATTGTTGGAGAAGTTTGTCAAACACTTAAAGTTTGATAGAAGTGTAACCGGGACTTGCTCAAGTATAATCCCCAAGCCACGGCTTTGTCCGGTGTACAAGCCGACCGAGACTAACTCGGTATAATAAATAGCCTCCCGATCTATCGGGACAAATGGACGTAGGATTGTTGATATCCGAACCACTTTAAAATATCTCGTGTCGTTTACTTCTTGTTTCATTGATTTTACTTGTGCATACCGAACATCATATTTAAAATCGATTTAAGCTGTCTCGCATTCTCGAACTTCTTATCTACCGAACCGAGACTTGCATAAAACGTTTTCCTCATTAAAACTGATTTGGGCCTACACAATTCCGCACACTGAACTCTCACTGATCGATATTGAATTCTGACCTAGTCAGTTAGCAGATCTCAGCTGAGTCAGTACTCTTTTAGCCTTTAACACGATTCGAAACGGTTATGCGGTTCGCCGAACTATTTCAGTACGGCACCTTCCTGAATAGGACTGTTCGTGTTCGAAAGTTGAGAAATTTGGATTCAGGTGTATTCACCCCCCCCCCCCTCTACACCTGAACTCACTCACGGGACCAACATTGTGGATAAAGCACGGACACCCAAAAATATGGAAATAAGATAAAGAAGGCTTCCTGTCGTTCCATAATTCATATGGTGTCATCTTATGTTTCTTTGTCAATAGAGATCTGTTCTGAGTATAACATGCAGTGTCAGTAGCTTCTGCCCATAATTTGGTTGGGAGTCCTGAGTCTGCGAGCGGGGTCCTTGCTGCTTCTTTGAGTGTTCTATTCTTCCTTTCAGCAACCCCATTTTGTTGAGGCGTGCGCGCGGCAGACATCTCATGCTATATGCCGTCTGCTTTGCAGAACTCCTCCACCTTAGCATTCAGGAACTCAGTTCCTCTGTCTGAACGTATCTTGATGATCTTGGTGTTCTTCTCAACACTGAGCTTTTTCAGAAACGTTGGTAACTCTGCTTTGATGTCAGACTTGTTGGCAATAAATATGACCCATGTATAGTGCGAGTAGTCATCAATGACCACTAAAGCATACTTCTTGCCTTTGATTGTCACTAAAGAGACTGGACCGAATCAATCCATATGTAGCAGCTGATGGATTCCATCAGTGGAAGGAGATGGAACAGTAGGATTTTGATTCCTTGTTTGCTTTCCCTTCAGACATGCTTCACACTGAGTGTCTTTGCTGAATATTTCATTCGGCAGTCCTCTTGCTAGAGTGTTTCTAGCTAGCTTGTTGAGCGTCTTGAAGTTGAGATGACTGAGTCTTCTGTGCCAGAGCCACCCCGTTCTGTTGTCTTTTTTCGCCAACAAACAAGCTTCAGGTTCAGGTGAGTTCTAATCAGCTACATAGATATTCTTTTTGCGCAAACGTGACAACACGGTTTTCTGTGTAGATTTATCAATGACATCACAGAAACCAGCGTAAAAAATCACTCTATTTGAGTTATCACAAAATTGACTAACAGAGAGAAGATTATGCTGAAGTCCTTCAACATATGATACTCTTGGAACTGTTGCGGTTCCAATGCTGAGTGTTCCATAGCCTCTGGTATAGCCTTTTGTGTTATCTCCAAACTCGATTCGGGGTCCTTCAGTACTATAATTTTTCAGTAGGTCCTTTTGGTATGTCATATGTCTTGAGCATCTGCTGTCCACATACCAAGGGTCCTTGTGCACCTGCAAAACAGAATTATATTTAGGTACCCTTTATTTTTGATTTTGGGTCCTTAGATGTTAGTTTTGGAAACCCCGGATCGTCTTACGACCACGGTGGTCTCGGACAATTTCTTCCCACTTTGATCAACATATTTGGCCACTAAAGCCGGTCAATGCCGACTTTCGGGGCTTTACGGGTTTAGGAGTCCTGATCTTCTGAGTAGGTGGACTGCTGACCTTTGCCTTCTGTACGGCTTTCTTTTTCTTCTTCTGACTATAAGGTCCTCTCCTGACTATAGGATCATAGTAGTATGACCCATACCGAGTTTGGATGTGTCGGTGCGGAGGTCCATACTTGATCGGCCCACTTAGCTTTCTTTGGTTCCCCCCTTGACCGAACTGGGGTGATTTGGTACTGATCTTCTTGTCAGAATGCTGATAGCTGGGATGAGGTGCCTTCATCTTTTGTTTGTTCTTGGCTAGAGGGTTCTGAATCTCTGCGTTGATGGTCTCCCCTTGAACAAATCTATCAGCTAGCCGGTTTTCTGAGCGTACGGGGGCAGATAAGGAGGCTCCATGGCTGAATCCAAGTCCCTCCTTGCAATGCTTAGGCTTGTTGCTTGCTAGCATCGCCTCAAGCTTCTTTTCAGCGCCCATGTACCTCTCTGTCATCGGGTTCCTCCAGACATCATCACTTTTCTTCAGCAATTCATGCTCGGTCTGAAGTTCTGACAGCTCTTGCTTCAGTAGACTCAGTTCAGTATCTTTCTGAGTCAAATCATTGGTATGTACTGAGATCTGATTTTCTTGATGCGGAGACTTGGCCATCAGAGAGTTTATCTCCTCCCTGAGTCTCAACACAAGTCCTTCTGACTCAGTAGCAACCTGACTTTTCTGAGAAAGTCTATGATTCTCCACTTTCAGGGTATCCAACTCCTGAAGAGTCTTACTGAGCTGTAGACTCATCTGAATCTGCTCGTCGAGTAGTTCTTCGTATGCAATCACGACGTCCAGATTCTCATCTGCACCTGAAATAGTGTCGTGTGTGCAATGTGAAGAGGAATTAAATGGAGCGTGAGAGTTTACCTCATCCTCTTCTCCTGCCATGAGATACTTTTCAGTATCTTCTTCATCTTTAAGCTCTACGGCCATGAATGCCGCTTCATCGTCTGATGAATCCATGAAGGAGTCGACTTCATCTGAGTCGTATGAGAGTTCATTGGCAATATATGCTTGTCGCTTCTTGATGAACTTCTCCCTTCGAGCTTTGCGTGCTGCTCTTTCAGCAGTGCTGAGCTCAGGACAATCATACTGATAGTGGCTTCTTGCAGTTATAGCAGGTTGTGACTCTTTCTTCTTTGCTTTCGCTGTCTTTCGACTGAGCTGAGTCATCCTGTTTCCTGCATTCAGAAGTATGTGAGTTAGGAGTGCGCTTAGGTGTATATTCAGTCTTACCCTTGGATTCTCTGACGACTCTTGAGAGCTTCCTGCGCCTCTCCTTCTCTTTCTGATACTTCACGGCAAGCAGCGCGTACTTCTTGGCCAGGTTTCCTTCTTGTAGATCGTTTAGTGAAGGTTCATCCTTGCTAGATGCCGGAGCCGCTGTGGTGACTGATACTTTAAAAGCATGGTCAACTTGGGTGTCAGCTTCAGCTCGCTGCTTCCTTTGAGGTAGGCTAAACTCGAACTCCTCAGCTTTAAGTTCTAAAAAGATATGGTCAGGAGTAACAATATCTAAATCAGAATGTCGCAATAAAGTAGCAAAGGGAGTCCAGTGACCGTCTGGTAGTGCCCTCAAAATCTTGAGATTCATCTCTCGGTTGGAGAATGTCTTTCCCAGCCCGTTGATAGAGTTCACCAGATCCGTGAATCTGACGTTGAGATCTTCAATAGAGTCACTAGGCATGAGAGACAGTCTTTCCAGCTTCTGAAGTTCTAGCACGAGTTTGTTTGCTTTGATCTTCTAAGTCCCCCGACTCAGTAGCGCTAGAGCATCCCAGAGTTCCTTCGCGGACTTGCAGTCCTGAACTCTTCTAAGATAAGAATCGCTCAGAGTGTTCAGTATGGCGTTTCTGGCGACTCGGTCTAAGTTGTGAAGTTTCTTCTCCTCAGGGGTGAAGAGACTTCTATCTTTAGGGATCTTCTTCCCGGTCACCATTCCTCCTCCTTGTGCTGGGTCCTGAGCTACGATGCTATCAACCATTGGAATGATAGGTCCGTCCTCTAGAACCTCTGTCATGCCGTCGTGGAGGGAAGTCAGATGAGCCTCCATTCTGACTCGCCATACTCCATAGTTCTCTACTGAGAACATGGGTACCATCTTGATTCCTGACATATCAGACATAGTGAATAATGATATGAATGAAGAATGATATGCAATGAAAACGTTTTCTGGATCCGTTCAAGTAGACCAGTTTCAGAATAACAAGAGTCTTAGAGAACACCTGCTCTTATACTAATTGTTGGTCCCGAGAATAAACGTTCAGGTGTAGGGGGGGGGGGTGAATACACATGAAAACCAATTTCTCAACTTTAAACGCAAACAGTCCTTTTCAGGAGAGTGTTGTACTGAACAAGTTCAGTAGACCAAACAAGTTGTTCTAAATCGCGTGGCAGAGTGACTAACTTTACTGATGCCTGCTAGCTGACTAGAGTCAGAATTCAGTACCGTTCAAATAAAGTTCAGTAGTGCGGAAATGTGTAGGCCCAAATTCAGTTGAGTTTAGAAAACGTTCTTAATAAAACAGTTTCAGTAGTAAGTGCAGTCGATTAAGCTTGCTGAATCTAAGTTGAATGATTTAAAGATATTTTGAGTATGCACAGTAATCAATGCAACAGTTAAAACAGAAAAACGAACACAGAACACAGGCGTTTTTAAAGTGGTTCGGATCCAACAATCCTACGTCCACTGTCCTGAATGATTAGTAGGCTATGTATTATACTGAGATAGTCTCAATTGGTTTGTACACTGGACAAACACTGTGTTGGTCCGGAGACGATAGTAAGGTGTAGAGGGGGGGGGGTGAATACACCTGATCACAGTTTCGTTTTCTCAGAACATGAAGGACAGCTGAGCTGTAGGTTGCGACTGATGAACAGTGCCAGATATTAACCTTCGATCACGGGTCAGAGTGTGTCAGCTACTGAGCTCTTCTACTGACTTAAGTCAGTTGTTGAAACTCAGTCGGAGACGTTGTGCGGATAAGTGTAGGGCCCTGAGATTCGTCTCAGTTTGAAAACGTGTTTTCGCAAGTTAAAGTATTTTGGCTAGTGCGCTTTTATAAATACGTTTTATGCAAAGATATGATTTTAAACCAGTTTGTATGCAATGCAACACTAGCAATTTAATGTGGTTCGGATACGCAAGATCCTACGTCCACGGTCCTGACAATGCAGGAGAACTTGTTGATTATTCTGAGCAAGCCTCAGCAAGGATTCTGTACACTGGACAGACCCTTCTAAGTTATAGTCCTTAGCGACTTTACAATTCAAACCTAAGTTCGAAAGGGGGGGATAATCTCCAACTAAGAAGGAGTTCTTACAATAAGAACAATTCACAAAAAGTGAACTCCTTCGAATTTCTAAGCTATAGATATGGTAATGAGCTTAGCTAGAGAAGAAAGGGATCTAAAGATAACTCTAGAGAGAAGAACTAATGATTTTCTATGAAGGCAAGTTCTTCGCTGGATGATCTTTAATTTCCTAGAGTGTTTGTGAGCTTGAGCGTTTTCCCTTGTGAATCCCGTGCGTGGAGCTCAGATTTCTTCTCTATTTATAGTTGTGAGCAAGCATATGTCCGTTGGAGAAGACGATGCCACGTGTCACAAGCTTCCAAAGAAAACGGCCATAATGTTTGAATTGTTGCAGCAGGGCAGTTGACACTGTACATGAGAGCAGCTTTAGTTGGTCAGAGCAGGTAAAGCGTTGTCTGCTTCTCATTGGTCGAGGTTTGTGGTAGGTGAGAATGTGTCAGAGATTAGAGTTGACTAGTCCACATCCTCGTATGATCTTCTGCTGAACTTCGAAATGACTTATACGACTGGGTCGTTTTCTATCGGATACAGTAGACTCAAGACAATCTCTGTCTTCTTCGGCTGAGTCGTCTGACGAGCTGATAAGACTTTGGTGGGTTAGCTGATGACTGCGAAGGTATTGAGCTTTCCATTATGTTCTTCTGCTGATAACTATCAGCTGATGGGGTATCTCCTACTGAGGTCAGATACAGCTGAAGTCAGAAGAATGCAAGCGATTACACTGATGACGTGGGGTTTTGGAAAGTAACTTCGTCAGAAGATCAGTCCAACAGTTTACCCCGTACAGGACTTAGACAAAAGATAAACAACTACGAAAAGTCTAGCCTATACATCAGCTAATCCTATCGACACTACACTACTGATATCAGCTGGGTTTTGGGATCTTCAATTCCATAGTACTACTATGATTTCCCCCAATATTATTTTAACCACTAATCAGCTGAATACCATCTACTGACTCATAACCTAACAATTTCCCCCTAATTGATGATGCCAAAACCCCTATAAAATAATAAACAGGAATACTAGACTACTGACTATAATTTCCCCCTAATTGATCTGAGGATTCAGTTAAGATGAAGTGATTAGTTGACTTCAATAAGTTCAGTAGAGAGGTAGGCAAAATCCGAGAAACGGTTATGTGTGAGTGTGTGTCAGATCACTTCAGTGATCAGTCATGAAGGAAAAACACAAACAAATACCGTGAGACAATGAGTAATTGTCTGGCAAGCAATAGAAACTGATATATATGATCAGAGAATTACAAGTTTTCTATCACTATTACAGCAAATGAGATAAGAAGGTCAAGTCTGACTTCTGAATTTCTGCGTTCTGCTCTTGAAGTCAGCAGACCTGTCAGCTGGAGGATCCAGACAATAAAACTTGTATATTCTCTTCCGCAGAGTTTGGATTTCCTCGAGATCATCAGGCTGATCAGAACTGAGATTATGATGACAAGCAGCAGCCTCGATCTCATCTTCTATCTCTTTAGTACAAAGCGCGCCGCGAGCTGTCATGGGTGGAGGGATTCTTCTGAATGCTGGAGCTCGGATGGGAATCTTCTCTCTCTCCATAATTGGCACAAGCTGATCCGCCAGCTGGGGAAAGTTATGATGAAGATATTCTTCAAAAAGTTGATCAGCAGGTATCCCCGATGGATAGAAGCCCCATACGTAGTATCCCTTGATAAAAGATTCTTTCAGTTCCTCCCATAGCTCGTTTAGCTCGGCTGGTACCCATTTATCTGTGTGAGGAGTAGGCACTTTCTTAACATGAGGTGCTCTGGGCGCTCTCCTGTAGTACTTTGAAGCTCTGGGTACTTGCTTTCTCAAGTCAGCTGCTGGCTTCTCGGATAAGCTAATCATTTTAGCCAGGTCAGCTAACCTTTTCTTCTCTCTGAGGGCCGCTGATCTAGTATCTCCACTCCGGAGACTAAGTCCTTTCGGCGTTGCCTCCCGTGTAGCTCTATCTTGACCTCTTGCTCAGGAGTAAGAGTGGAAAAATAAGCACTCTGAGCCGAAGACTGGACTACAGTAGCTAGCTTCTTCTGAGCTTTCTCCTTCTGTTTGTCCAAAATTTTCTTAGCCTTGCCTTTTGTAGATTTGGCAGTTACTTTCTTAGGCTCTTTGGCTTTCTTAGCTTCTTCCGCTGATGCTCCCGATCCAGCTGGTCTTGCATGTTGAGCAATTCTGGCATCATAAGCTTCCTGCTCCGCTTTAGTTTTGAATTTGGGCGTCGGGGAGAATGGAGGAGTGGTTTCAGTTGTAGTCTCCTTCCTGGGCCTTTGCGGTGGCAGTTGCTGAGGCTCTTCTTCATCCTCCTGATCGAGGAAGCGAGCTATGTCCTCGATGTGCTTAGCAGATGAGATAGGAACCGCCTCGATCGCGGTCGGTCGAAGAGGGGTATACTCCAGGAGGAGTACAGCTGAACTGGTTTCCGCCTGAGCGGCTGAACCTTCTCCTTGAGGTGCAGAGCTGGTTCCTTCCCCCTTATTATCTCCCTCAATGATCTCTACTACAGCCGGTTCCGCCTCACTTTCTTCTTTTACATCTTCTTCCCCCTTTTTGGCATCATCGGCCTGGGAGAGGTGAGTGCGGATGGCTTTCACGTCTTTTTCCAAGTTATATACAGAGTCTTTGATTTGGGTAGCAGTTGCCTCAAAATCCTTGACCAAGTCGCAATACTGCTCCCAGCCTGAATGTCTTTAGTTGAGCAGCTGACTCCTGACGGAGTTTCAGCAGAGACTGATCGTGAGACTCTGTCATTTCTTTCTGAATGGCTTTCAGTGCCTCAGCCTGTTGCGTAATACAAAAATATTTTAATAAAAAGCACAATATCTTTTATTTTGAGTATTTATAAAAAATTAATAAATATTTTAAAAAATAATTATAAAAATACTTTCTTACATATATTTATGAGATTATCAAATATTTATTTTATAAAAAAATAAAGTTTTTCTAAATTATGTTTATTTTTTTCTTAATAATAATGTTTATTCTGAAAAAAATTAAGTTTTATTTAATATAATAATTATTTTTTAATTATTTGTATTTTAGCTAAGTATTATAAATTAATTTTATTTTTTAAAAATAATGCATAAAAAATTAATTTTGATACCCATATGTGTTTGGAAACTCAAACCCATGTAGAACATGGGTATGAGAAAATTCATACCTACTCACATACCAAACGTATTATATAGGTATCATTCATCCCTCATTCCCATAATAGGGCTGTAAACCCACATACCAAACGCCCCCTAAATGTTTTGCTTGATGGAACTGCCATCCGTTCAGCGATAATTATAGAGGGAACGTCCTAGTGCGATTCATGTGCTCGTTCAAATTGACTCGATCGATCAACTCAGAATAATTACCAAGTTTCAACAATTGACTCCGTACGTACTAGATCAGCGCGCTGCTTGAATAACGATAAAAAAGAACATAGAATAAAAGGGGCAACGACCTTCTTGTTGTGTAATGTTCTAATATAATATTTTGGTAATTTTATTATCGAATATTATTCATATAAATTTAACATAAACCTAAAACAGTATAAATATTAAGAAGTTTAATTTGAAAATATGTACAAGAAATTAAAAAGAAAAGGTCTTCGTCTAGTCCTGGAATTTAGGTGGCTTAGCCACCACGGTTGACGATTTCTATGAGTGTAATTTCTTTTTCCAGCCCTCTCAAGTCATCTACCATTAAATAATTTTGTACTTCAGAATTCAGATCAAACCATTAATCAACCCCGACCCACGTAAAATATTGAATATGTACCCTAATGCTATTATAATTATATTACATGAGGATATTTTAGTTTCACATTATTATCTATATTTGATCGGGCAAGTTTTTAAAGTAGCCACCCTTAATATGTGAATTAAAGACAAATGTGAATCCTTCTAACCGACTTAGGAAAAAAAATATAATATCTCTAGTTCTCCAATTTATCATTTCTATTACTGAAAACATTAATATATTTCATTTTATTTTATTTTTTGCAAAAAGATGGTGATATTTTGATATTACTTCAAAAAAAAAAGTAGGAGTATAATTTAAAGTGAAGGGCCTATCGTAAAAGAACTAGGTAATATAATGGGGAAACAAAAATCACGTATTCACACTGAAGATAGAGAAGAGAGGAATGAAACTGAATGGACCAATATACATACCTATAACTAAATAGTCGTTAGTTGTTTAATTTACATACCAACTTGGTTCAGTTTGTTTAGAAGATATTATTGTATTGCTAAATCACGACGGTAAAATTTTGAGTTTGTGTAATTTTTTAAATTTCTCTCTTTTCATAAATCTTGACATTAAAATAAAATTGCTCTTTAGGGTGCACATTGTCAACGAGATCGCCATCACAGTTCAGCATGATTTGATGAAAAACACAATTTAAAAAATAATAATAATAATAAAACTCGTTATATGATATTTTTCCTTTTCCTTGTAATTTCGTTTATTTGTTTTTTGTAGGAAATTTCGGAGAAGAAGACTGAAGACTACTGGCAAGATCATTACAATAAGCTTATACTATACATGAAGAGTGTTGTTCTAACAAAAAGATTGCCAGTTGAAAGCTAACCATTTATTTATTTTTCCTTAATTTTGACATTATAATGAAATTGCCCTTTAGCGTGCCAATTGTAAATGCCATCATAATTCAACATGATTTGCCTAAATATAAAAAATCGCAATAAAAAAAGTAAGTAGATAAAATAAATAAAACGCAGCAAGAGGTTTTATGTAATAGACTAGGTCTATTAATTAAATTCGTGAACAATTCGGAGAGCAATCTGTAAAGAATCAATCAATAACTTGCATACGAATGAGAGAGATAAGAGATCAGAGAGAGATAAGAGTGATAAGAGAGATCGAAAGATTAAGTTGAGAGAGTAGAGGAGAGAAGAAAAGAGTTAAGAGAAAAACTTAATTCATAACCTAAAACTTAAGATTTTTCACTGGGTATTTATAACCCACAAATACTGAATAAACCCTAATCTAATTTAAGTTAAAAACGTAATAATGGAAAGAACGAAATACGGAAATTAACTTAATAAGGCGCGTTTTATATTAAGCGCTAAACCACGTGGAGCAATCTCGTCCCTCCACGCACGATATCACTTTTCGATCTAGTGGCTCATCAGCCACTTTCCTCGACCGTTGGATTCCTTTCATAATCATCTACGGTTGAGAGATGATCTTTTGCATCGTAAAGTACTTCGACTTTATCTTCTTCTTCATTTCCTTCATCTTCTCGAAATATCACACACGGTAAACCCTTATTCCTCTTCTCCACTTCCGAATCAATCTCTGTTGTTAAATCTTTATTTGTTGTCGGATCCTCTTGGATCATGACATTACCCTCCCCATTTTCAGTACCTTGTCCCCAAGGTAGTATGTCCGGGTGGATTTTTTTCAGATGAGTCTCTTCCACCCATTTTTCTTGTCTTAGCCCTTCGCTTTCCCATTCCACTAAGAAAGAGTGGATTTGTCTTCCTTTTCTATTCTTCTGACTTCTTTTGCCTTTAACTGTAGGTATGCAGACAACTGACCCATCGGCTGCTAATTGTGGTAGCTCTGAGGAATGGATCTTTTGAGGAGCTACCGAACGTTTGAGGAGAGAGACATGGAAGACCGGCCAGATCTTGGCCCCGGCGGGAAGCTGCAATTTGTAAGTCACCTCCCCACTTTTTCGATTATTGTATAAGGCCCATAATATCGAGGGGCTAGCTTCGATTTTGCCTTAGGACGACGTTTGTTTTGCCTAAACGACTGCAGCTTTAGATAAACGTTATCCCCAACTTCGAAATTTTTGTCGATCCTGTGTTTATCTGCCTCCTGTTTCATTCTGTTTTGAGCTAGTAATAAATTTTCCCGGAATTTTTGTTGCATCCTGTTACGCTCCTCTGCTAGATTCAGTGAATCTGTAGAGTGGGTTTGGGGAAATGGTCCTATAGAAAATATAGGAGGATTATACCCATATAAGGCTTCGAAGGGGGTTAGCTGAAGGCTGGTATGATAATTCGTATTATACCAGTATTCAGCCATAGCTAGCCACTTGAACCAATGTTTTGGTGTCTGTTTAACCAAACACCTTAAATAAGTTTCGAGGCATTGGTTGACCCTCTCTGTTTGACCATTAGACTGTGGATGGTAGGCAGAAGTCATATCAAGTTTTGTTTCCAACAATTTGAATAATTATGCCCAAAAAACACTAATAAAGATAGGATCCCTATCAGTCACCACACTTAAAGGTTGGTCGTGCAGCTTAGTAATATTGTCCAAGAATATTTTAGCTATTGTAGGAGCTGTATAAGGATGACTTAGTCCCAAAAAATGACTATATTTTGTCAGTCTTGTTGGGATTTTGTATACTGGAAGCACTTTTATGCTTGTATACAATGTGTTTTTGTCATTACCACTGTTTTATTCTCCTATCTGATAAATATGTATATTTGCACATGTTATCCTTTATCTTGTATAAAAGTTAGATTTGTGTGGTGTGTCGGGTATCACAGAAGACAACACAAATTGGTTGAACTGACAAGATATAAACAGTTAACACAGCTGAGACAACTTAAGGATGAAGTTGTCGGTTTAAGCTGCAGTTTAGATAAGAAGTGGCTTGTCTTAGCTTCTTGTCTTTACCGGTACACTTAAGGTGGTGTATTGAAGGATCACAGTGAGATGTGTTCTCCTAACTGACCTTAGTGGAGAACCAAGATCTCGGTGACTTAGCTGATCTTAAGCTTGGTAAGACTTCAGCTGAGTGCATTTGGCTATCTATCACTTTGACCTACTATGGTGAACGTCAAATGAGCGGCGGGATCTACGTATCTTGGGTGTTAGTAGTTATTTGTGGCTCAGGCTGGTTGTCTGTATCTTGCATCCGTATCCTAGTAAAATGGGTTGATAATATCCCCTGAGGAACTCGAAAGGATTAGTACACTAAACCCGGCCGGTTGATTAAGTTCAGGTGTGTTAATAAGGTCGAGTGGTACTACTCGGGAATATAAGTTCGTTAATTAATTTAAGTCGTCGATGAGCTTAATTAATTAACGGATATTTCTATCTTAAATACGGAGATTGATTAAGTCTAAAATACAAGCCCTTGCTCAAATTGGGATAAAGGGGTAAGTCAAGACGGATTCTCTAGTGGAATGAATGCGTGTTAATTAATTAATTTTGCTGAGGCTGAACATGGATAATTAATTAATTGGAGGCCCCGCTTTATTTCTTGTATTGGATCCCCGATCCGGCCCAATTAGTTGCCTAGTAATTTATTGTCTCTCGAAATCATTATTAATGGATTAATGTTTTTTCACATTATTTAATAATGTTATTTATCTAGAATTAATTGGCTGGGCCAATTAATTGATAAATATTAATAGCCCAGTAAATTAATTAATTATATTATGGGCTAATTATGTGGAAGTCCATTGGAATATAATTAAATTAATGGGCTACAAATATATTAATATTATATTGGCTTTTGAAGCCTATATATATTAGTATTCGTTCGGAAACGTAATACGGAAAAATCATAACTCACGCACGCGAGTTTTGAGAGAGACATATTTTTATTTTCTTCGAGTTCTCGACTACCCGGAGGAAGAAAAGGTCGGGACACGGATCGGAAGATCGACACGGGAGCAACAATCAGAGCTACGACAACATACGAAGGAGGAGGTATCGATTTCTTCCTTTCATATTCCTTCAATTGGTATCAGAGCCTGGTTTAGACTCTGATTGTTGCTGTTAGATGCATGATTAGGTTTCAATTCCGTCGTTATCGGGCTATTTTTCGTGTTTGGGGCGGCCTGCGAGCCACTGTTTTTGACCCCGTTGTAATGTTTTTCTCGTGAGAAAATCCACGAGTAGTTGATAGGACCAATGTGATTGTACTATTTGTTGTACTGTAATTGGTCCGGGAGGCACGAAAAACGAGACGACGAAAATTAGATTTTCGCAGCGAAAACCCTAGTTTTACTAGGGTTCAGCCACATCTTGCGACGGAGATTCCCGGCGCATCCGACGTCGGATCGACGATCGGCTTGAACCTATGGAATCCTCGTCTTACGAGATTCGCATCGATAGGTCGTAAGGGATCATCCGATCTCGGATACGACCGAAATCGACGTCTAAATTTCGCTGCTCACATTGAATTCGTTCCGGCGAATCGTTTGAAATTCGGGAAATTGAGGAACTAATCTCGGCCGGAATCCGTTACCCGGTGGTCGTGAGTGTTCCAATATTGTTTCCCCTCTTTCAATTGATCGAATCGCGGCTCGGAAAGGGAGAATTCGGGCGAGGCGGCGGCGGCGACGGAGGCGCGATTTTTTCTTATTTGTAATTCTCACGGCCGCGCCTCCAGGCGGCGTTAATACACGAATTCGATGTCTTGGAGACGTCGGGGATTTGTGTAGAGGGCGTAGGAGGCACGGAATCGGCCGGGGAAGGCACGGCGGCGCGCGCTGCGGCGATCGAGCTGCCGCACGCGAGCGCATTTTGCGCCGCTGCGCACGGCGGCGCCGGACACGGACGACGGTTCATGGTTCGCCGTCGTCCGGCGCACCCTGGTACCGGCGGCCGGCACACCCACAGGTACCGGCGGTCGGGCACGGAACCGTCTGCAGCCGATGGCGGCGGCGGGCGGATTCCGTGAAGAAGACGGCCGACGTGGCGCGCCACGTCGGCCCCTGCCGATTTGGCACACGCGCGTGCGCCACGTGCGCCACGTCGCGGCGACCCACGATGACGTGGAAGCACGGTTTTCGCGATTTTCGTCGCAGTTTCCGGATTCGAAGATTTTTGAAGATTTCGAAGATGCGTATCATGATCGGGAAATGTAATAGTTAGGGATTACGTGTTTTTAAGCCCGATAACGATTTTAAATTTCCTATTTGCGTATTTATTTTTACTTATGCTTTAGCATGCGATTATGTGATTAATTGCGCTTAGAAAAGCATGTAAATAGGATTTATATCGTTTCTAAAAGCATCTTTTATTTTTCGCGAGCACGTTTTATTATGTGCGTTTAGTAATTGCATGCTTTAGGAATTATGTGGAATTGCATGATTCGTTACAAACCTTTTGAACAAAAAGACTAAGCAATTTTAAAATTAAATGTTTAATTAGATTCCATTAATTTGGATATCAAATAGTTAATCGGACCTCCATTAATTGGACTCTACACGAAAGTAGTAAGATTATGTAAGTAAACGTCCACCTGCGTGGCTTGCATGCATTTTTGAGCTACCAGTTTTGTGAGATGAGTTTTCCAAAACAATATTTGATTATTATTGAGTAGTGGGAGCGAAGCCGTAAACGTCCACCTGCGTGGCTTGCGTGCCTAGTAAACACGAGTACTCTAGAAGATAATAATTAAATAGGATGGCTAATTAGATCAAATTGAATGCGGCATGGTTCGAGTAAGTATGTCAATTTCGAGAATTTGATTCTATTTGGTCAAATTAATGGTCAATGCTTAGATGTCACCGCAGGTACAATTCACTTCCCTCGAAGTCCCTTCCCGCGTTTTAATAGTGACATGGTCCAGTATATCGAACTATTAATTTCATTCGTCTTAAGAACCTTGACGTGGATTGGAATTAAAGAGCTAGGTAAATAGCTTGGTTTAGGGTTACGCTAGTAAACGTCCACCTGCGTGGCTTGCTAGTGAAATTCCTAGAGCGGTTCTAGGTTTTTAACATCATTGGTTTTTCAAAAGGTTACAATGATTGTTAATTACGAATTATGTGCAAATATTAATTCATACATGTTTTAAAATTATATTTTTTCAGATATGTCTGTTCGAAATTTTTCAAGTTCCTAAACAGTCTCACCAATCAAACCCTAATGGGTTTAACAATTTTTTTTTTAAATAATTTTACAAAGTGGAAGAGATATCTTACCGCTCCCAATAAAAGCTCTGCAAAGGTCCTATAAGAACTTCTGTTTAAGGACCGCTATGTCTAAGAACGAGTTTACTATGAGTATGTCACTCAAATCTTTGGTAGCGGTCAAAGAAGTTATAGGAAAGGGCAAGAGTGCTCAAGTCTTGAATATCCCTAGTAGTTCAAGGAATCCTCCGAAAGGCGGAAACCAGAAAAAGAGCAGAAATGGTGGACAATTCAAGAAGAGCAGTGGGAGTAAGAAGACGGTCCTTATCGGCAGCATGCGAATGCCAAAGAAGAAAGGAAGGTTCTTCAATTATGGTAAGAAAGGACACTGGAAGAGTTATTATCCAGATGTCAAGGCAAAAACAGAAAGAGACGCGAGTCGCTCTTGTAACTGAAACTGTTCTGGTTTCCTCTTCTACCCACGAATGGGTAGTGGATTCGGGGCAACTGATCATGTTTGTTACACCTTGCAAGGTTTCTTGCAGAAAAAGGCAATTGAGCAATGGCGATGTGGTAGTCTCAATGGGCAATGGATCGAAAGTTCCTGCAATTGTCATTGGAGATTTACATCTATCTTTTGATAGTTCTATTTTAGTACTTAAAGATGTTTAATATGTGCTTGAGTTTAGGCGAAACATTATTTATGTTTCAAAACTCTGCACCATGGATGGTTATAAATCAAGTTTTGATAGTGAAGTTTCTATCATGAAAGACGATGATTTTATCTGTGGTGGACCATTAAACGGATCTTTATATACTATTACTTGTAAACCACGTAATTCTGTTAATATTGCTTCCTCATCATCAAATCCTAAGAAGAGGAAAGAGTCTTCTAAGGTAAACCAAACTTATCTGTGGCACTTAATACTAGGTCACATCAATCTTAACATGACTCAGAGGTTGGTGGAATATGGATCAGTGGAGTCTCTCCAAGATTGAACCATTTCCAACTTGCGAAACCTATTTGGAAGGAAAGATGATGACTAGGCCTTTCAAGGCAAAGGGTTATAGAGCCACAGAAGTATTAAGTTTGATACATTCTGACTTGTGTGGGTCTATGTCTACACAAGCTCATGGAGGGTATGAGTACTTCGTCACATTTACTGACGATTACTCGAGGTATGGATATGTTTACCTTCTTCACCACAAGTCGTATTGCTTTGAAACCTTTAAGGAATTCAAGGCAGAAGTGGAGAGGAAGTTAGGTAAAGAAATCAAAACAGTGTGATCTAATCGTGGTGGGAAATACCTATCCAACGAGTTCAAGGACTACTTGACAGAATGTGGGATTACATCCCAGCTGACAACACCGGGCACGCCTCAGCAGAATGGTGTGTCAGAGAGAAGGAACCGAAGTCTCTTAGAGATAGTTCGATCGATGATGAGTTATGCAACTTTGCTAGTTTTCTTTTGGGGATATGCCCTAGAGACTGCAACATACTTGCTGAATCGTGTGTCTTCCAAGTCGGTACAAAAGATCCCTTTCGAGTTGTGGAGCGGGCACAAACCCAAGTATGCACCACTTAAGGATTTGGGGTTATCCCGCTTATGTGCTTTGAATAGGCGGGGCCGACAAATTGGAATCACGTTCAGAAGTGATGTTGTTCATAGGGCATCCGAAGAAAACAAAGAGTGGATACTTTTATGATCCTAAAGAACAGAAGATCGTTGTTAGCCCTAACGCTCGGTTCTTAGAAGAGGATTACACTAGTAACCATAAATCTCGAGTCGACATCATCCTTGAAGAATTACAAGGTGGTCGAGTTCCACTTGAACAACCAAGAGTGCAAGATAGTACTCCACGAGTAACCGCACAATCGTTAACACGACTCCTAACACCGTTCGACGTAGTGGGAGGGTGATATTTACACCTGATTGGTATGTTCACCGGGGAGACGTTTGATTATCTCCCGGCAGATGAACAAGATACCGTGGATCCCTGGACTTACAACGAAGCAGTGGGAGATGTAGATGCACCATGGACTCGAAATTTGAGTCCATAACTAATATGGATGTATACGAGATCACTGAACTACCTAAGGGCTGCAATGCTATTGGTAGTAAGTGAGTATACAAGAGAAAGAGAGAGCACCGAATGAAGAGATCATGGCGTTTAAGGCCGGGCTAGTGGCGAAGGGTTTTACCCGTAAAGAAGATATCGATTATGAAGACACCTTCTCGCCCGTAGCAATGATCAAGTCCATTCCGATTAACCTTGCCATATCGAGCTCACATGAACCTAGATATCTGGCAAATGTATGTCAAAACCGCATTCCTAAACGGTCACCTTGAAAAAGGTAGGGACATCTACATGAAACGACCAGGATGGTTATGTGAAGGAGGGCGAAGAGCATCTAATTTGGAAGCTTAAGAAGTCTATTCATGGACTTAAGCAAGATTTCCGGTTATGGCACCGGCGTTTTGACGAAGTAGTCAAATCCTATGGATTTGTATCCCGTCCTAACGAGGTGTGTGTAACGTATTTGTGTTAACGGATCGGTGGTGTTTCTTGCATTTTACGTAGATGACATCCTTCGCATTAGCAATAATGTTGAAGTGTTATCAGACGTAAAGACGTGGTTATCCGAGCAGTTTCAAATGAAGGACTTAGGTGAAGCTGCTTACATCCTTGGGATCAAGGTTATTCGAGATAGCCAGAAAAAGGATGTTAAGCTTGTCACAAGTGTCCTACATTGACACTGTTATTGCTCGTTTTAGCATGCAAAAGCCAAGAGAGGTTTAGTACCTTTCAGACATGGCATTTTTCTATCCAAGAATCAGTGCCCTGAAAACGCCTGAAGAGATAGAAAATATGAGGCAAGTACCATATGCTTCCGCTGGCGGTAGCCTCATGTATGCGATGCTTTGTACAAGAGCAGATATCTCATATGCCGTAGGCATGGTCTCAAGATATCGCCTAACCCACGGAAAGGAATCTTGGATCTGCGGTCAAGTATATTCTCAAGTACCTTAAACGGACTAGAGATTATAGGTTTGTTTACCAGTCAGACAGTCTAGTGTCTTTGGGTTATAAAGAATCGGATTTCCAGGCTGACCAGTCAGACGAGAAGAAGTCTACCTCGGGTTATGTGTTTACCTTGGGAGGTGGAGCCGTTTCATGGAGGAGTGCAAAGCAGAAATGCATTGCGGACTCAACCATGGAAGCAGAGTATATGGCTGCTTCAGAAGCTTCGAAAGAGGCAGTTTGGCTCAAGAATTTCCTCCAAGATCTTTATATTGTTCAGAATTTGCCTAAGGCGATCACGATTTATTGTGATAATGCGGGTGCAGTGACAAATTCTAAGGAACCTAGATCTCACAAGGCGTCTAAACATATAGACAGGAAGTACCATATTATACGAGTATTCGTAAATCGAGGTGACCTGGTGATTGACAAAATGGGAACTAATGTCAACCTAGCTAATCCTTTCACGAAGAGCTTACCACTCCCAGCTTACGAGAAGCATGTTCATGGCTTCGGGATGGTAGAGATGCCCCACTTAGGACTACAGAAACTTTTGTATAAGTGGGAGAAGATGTCGTGATAGATAGTATAGATAGCTAAGATATAGCTGGGTACTAGTTTGTACCTAGATAGCTGAGATATAGACACATTGTATACTAAAAGTTTACTTTAGTATAAGTGGGAGAATTGTTGGAATTTTGTATACTGGAAACACTTTTATGCTTGTATAAAATGTGTTTTTGTCCTTACCACTGTTTTATTCTCCTATCTGATAAATATGTATATTTGCACATGTTATCCTTTATCTTGTATAAAAGTTAGATTTGTGTGGTGTGTCGAGTATCACAGAAGACAACACAAATTGGTTGAACTAACAAGATATAAACAGTTAACACAGCTGAGACAACTTAAGGAAGAAGTTGTCGGTTTAAGCTGCAGTTTAGATAAGAAGTGGCTTGTCTTAGCTGCTTGTCTTTACTGGTACACTTAAGGTGGTGTATTGAAGGATCACATTGAGATGTGTTCTCCTAACTGACCTTAGTGGAGAACCAAGATCTCGGTGACTTAGCTGATCTTAAGCTTGGTAAGACTTCAGCTGAGTGCATTTGGCTATCTATCACTTTGACCTACTATGGTGAACGTCAAATGAGCGGCGGGATCTACGTATCTTGGGTGTTAGTAGTTATTTGTGGCTCAGGCTGGTTGTCTGTATCTTGCATCCGTATCCTAGTAAAATGGGTTGATAATATCCCCTGGGGAACTCGAAAGGATTAGTACACTAAACCCTGCCGGTTGATTAAGTTCAGGTGTGTTAATAAGGTCGAGTGGTACTACTCAGGAATATAAGATGTTAATTAATTTAAGCTGTCAGTGAGCTTAATTAATTAACGGATATTTCTATCTTAAATACGGAGATTGATTAAGTCTAAAATACAAGCCCTTGCTCAAATTGGGATAAAGGGGTAAGTCAGCACGGATTCTCTAGTGGAATGAATCTGTGTTAATTAATTAATTTTGCTCTGGGCTGAGCATGGATAATTAATTAATTGGAGGCCCTGCTTTATTTCTTGTATTGGATCCCTGATCTGGCCCAATTAGTTGCCTAGTAATTTATTGTCTCTCAGAAATCATTATTAATGGATTAATGTTTTTTCACATTATTTAATAATGTTATTTATCTAGAATTAATTGGCTGAGCCAATTAATTGATAAATATTAGTAGCCCAGTAAATTAATTAATTATATTATGGGCTAATTATGTGGAAGTCCATTGGAATATAATTAAATTAATGGGCTACAAATATATTAATATTATATTGGCTTTTGAAGCCTATATATATTAGTATTCTGTTCAGAACAGAATAAAGAAAAATCATAACTCACGCACGCGAGTTTTGAGAGAGACATATTTTTATTTTCTTCAGTTCTCTGACCACCCAGAGGAAGAAAAAGGCCGGGACACAGATCAGAAGATCTGACACGGGAGCAACAATCAGAGCTACGACAACATACGAAGGAGGATGTATCGATTTCATCCTTTCATATTCCTTTAAGTATATCCACAACCACTAGTATTACTGTTCTGCCTTGTGATTTTGGCAGGCCCTCAATAAAATCCATAGTGATATGGGACCAGGCTTGTGTAGGAATAGGGAGGGGTTGTAATAATCCAGGTTTTAATCCTCTTTCTGCCTTACCTTGTGAACAAGTTGGGCAAGCTTTTACCCAATCATGTGCCTTTAGCCCCTTCCAGATGAAATACTTTTTAATAATTGTGTCTTTTAATTTGTTATCATCTCCTACTACAATTCTGCCTTCTTGCCTTAACAATCCACCTGCTATACAGTACTCTGAATAGGAGTTAGGATCAACTACCTTGGCTGCTATTACCTTCTGGAGATGTGTATCTTTGGAGTAACTATCTGCCACTCTTTCAACCCACAAGGGAATGGCTACACTAGTAGCAAGACATTGATGATTCTCTTTCCTGGATAAAGCATCCGCAGCTAAATTTTCCTTACCTTTTTTATAGATTATGGAATAATCATAACCTAATAACTTTGGTATCCATTTTTGTTGTAGTGGTGTAGTAATTTTCTGATCCAACAAATACTTGAGGGCTTGTTGATCTGTCTTTATCAAAAAATGATGTCCTTGAAGATAATTTTTCCACTTCTGTACTGCTACTATAATAGCTAGAAACTCTTTCTCATAAATGGATAGATTTAGGTTTTTTCCAGATAAAACCTTACTAAGGAAGGCTATTGGTCTTCCTCCTTGCATCAATACTGCTCCAATACCAACTCCACTAGCATCAGTCTCCAAAATAAATTCTTTTCAAACTCAGGTAGAGCTAAAACAGGAGCTGTAGTCATAGCTGTCTTTAAATTTTGAAAAGCTATTTCAGCTTCTGGATTCCAGTTGAAAGACCCCTTCTTCAGTAAGTTAGTCAAGGGCTTACTTATTAATCCATAATTCTTAACAAATTTCCTGTAGTAGCCAGTAAGTCCTAGGAATCCCCTTAACCCCTTCAAGTTGGTAGGTGATTTCCAATCCACCATTGTAGCCACCTTTTCTGGATCTGTGGCTACTCCTTCATGAGATATAATATGGCCCAAGTATGAAACCGATTCCTTGCCAAAAGTACACTTACTCATCTTAGCAAACAATTTGGTTTTTCTTAGAATTTCCAGAACCTCCTCCACATGTTTTAAGTGCAGTTCCCAAGTAGAACTGTAAACCAAAATATCATCAAAGAAAACTAGAACATGTTTCCTCAATTTTTCTCTAAATACTTGATTCATAAGAGATTGGAATGTAGATGGGGCATTGCACAGCCCAAATGGCATAACTAGGTACTCATAATGACCATTATGAGTTCTAAAGGCTGTCAAGTACCTACAATCCGGATCCATAAGGATTTGAAAATATCCAGATCTAAGATCAATCTTAGAAAAATATCTTGCCCCATGTAATTCATCTAGCAACTCATCAATAACTAGAATAGGATAACCATGTTTAATTGTTAACTTGTTCAAGTACCTGTAATCTACACACATTCTCCAAGTGTTATCCTTTTTCTTGACCAGCAAAGCCTCCACCGTTTTTTCTATCTCAGATTTCTGGGCATGAGATACCCTATATGGGTACTGTTGCTTTGGAATACTTCCTGGTTGTAACAAAATCTTGTGTTCAACCCCCCTACTAGGTGGCAAGCCAGTAGGAACTTCAAAAACATCCTCAAAAACCTTCAGTAGTGGTCTCATTAAGGGGTTGTGTAGCTCTTCTTCTTCATTTAGGGACATTAATAAGAAATGTCCTGGAGTTGTATGTTTTTTCTGTAACAACTGATAAACCGCCGCTGCTGTCCCTGATGAATTCTGCTTCTGCCCTCTGAAAGTATATATATTAACTCTATGTCCTTTATGCAAGACTGAAAAATACATCTTTTCATAATCTAATAAAATGGGAGAACCCTTCCTTAACCAATCACTTCCCAAGATTAGATCATACCCTGCTGTAGGTAAAAGTCTAATATCATATTCAAAAATCATATTTTGCATCTTCCAACTGAACCCTCTAAGCCTTTTGTTGCTAACCATAATACTGCCATTAGCTACAACCACATTTAGGGAAGGGGCTGACTCTATAATTCCCGGCAGATTTTGAGCCACATTTGAATTTAAAAAACTCAAGGAACTTCCTGTGTCAACTAATATCCTTAGTTTTCTGTCCCCAATTTCCCCAACCAGTCTCATTATATGTTTTCCAGAATCTTCTTCCATAGAACCTAGGGTAATCATTGCCATACACAATTCTTCCTTGTCACCCTTAAAATCTTCTCCTTCAGATTTTTCTTCTAAATTGTTAAGGAATTCACCTTGTTCCTCTACACTCATCACCATGAAATTGATCTTATTTTTACACTTGTGACCCGGAGTGAATGTGTCATCGCAATTATAACAAAGCCCCTTTGATCTTCTTTGATCCATTTCCATTGGAGTCAATAACTTATATCCCGGCCTTACATTAGGATTCGAACCTGTTGGTTGTTTCTGATACGATTTCTGGTAAGGCTTAGCATCCACCTTCTTTGGGGTAACATTATGAGACATACTCTTAGTAAATTCTTTTATCTTCCTCATCAAAGAATCGTTTAGATGTACTTGCTGCCGTCCTAGGTGGATGGTAGATTCCAGCGTCCTTGGGTTCATCATATCCAACCCCGCTTGTATATCTTTGTCCAATCCACTGATGAAAGCCGCAATCCAATACTGTTCGTCAAAAGCACCACACCGACTATGGATTATGAACGCCTTTAATTCTTCAAATCTGGCAACATACTCTTCATAATCTCCCGTGTTAACCAACTTATGTAATTCTGCAATTGCTTTGTTGGTTTGCAAATCTTGGAACCTTGTTGAAACCATTTTAACAAATTGTGCCCACATCAAATCTTCCCCCTTGATAGGTAAGTTATCATACCATTCAAGTGCTTTTCCTTCAAAGTGCATAGACGCAAATGCCACTTTTTGATCTTCGGGTATAGTGGTGATCATAGAAAAATAACTCTGACACCGCAATAACCATGATCTAGATCGGGTGCCGTCGAATTTTGGAAAATTTACCTTGGCCACAGTAGGCATAACCCCCGTATTAGGATTACAAGAAAAATTTCTGGATCCACTTCCCCGATAATTTCCCCCACTCGATCCGGCATAATTATGAGGAGATCCCCCATTTGAATTCAGATTTTCCCACTGAATTTTTCCTCCATCCCTCATCTGTTCGAACCCATCATCCATATAATTGGATCCGCCTGCGTCATCTAGCCCCTTACCAAAATTCTTAAACCCGGGGGGGGGTGAGGAAAATCGAGGTGGAGCATTAGCGTTGTGTGGGGTAGTAGGCAACGGGTTTAATGCGGGTTTCGTTTTATTTTGTGACTCCAGAAGGTCCACCCGACTAGTGAGACCGTTGATCAACCCTGTAAAAGTATTGGAAAGATTTCGATTATTCAACGCCATTTGCTGAAACAGTGTCTTAGTTATGTTATCTGCTAATAATTGTGACTCGGCATTCAATTGTGCAGGTTGCAGAACTGTTTCTTCATCATCTTCCACTTTGCCATCTTCTGGAATAGGAGAGAGCCCGGAGTTCGCCATAGAATCGAGCGCTCTGATACCACTGTAATAGACTACGTCTATTAATTAAATTCGTGAACAATTCTGGAGAGCAATCTGTAAAGAATCAATCAATAACTTGCATACGAATGAGAGAGATAAGAGATCAGAGAGAGATAAGAGTGATAAGAGAGATCGAAAGATTAAGTTGAGAGAGTAGAGGAGAGAAGAAAAGAGTTAAGAGAAAAACTTAATTCATAACCTAAAACTTAAGATTTTTCACCGGGTATTTATAACCCACAAATACTGAATAAACCCTAATCTAATTTAAGTTAAAAACGTAATAATGGAAAGAACGAAATATGGAAATTAACTTAATAAGGCGCGTTTTATATTAAGCGCTAAACCACGTGGAGCAATCTCGACCCTCCACGCGCGATATCACTTTTCGATCTAGTGGCTCATCAGCCACTTTCCTCAGCCGTTGGATTCCTTTCATAATCATCTACGGTTGAGAGATGATCTTTTGCATCGTAAAGTACTTCGACTTTATCTTCTTCTTCATTTTCTTCATCTTCTCGAAATATCACACACAGTAAACCCTTATTCCTCTTCTCCACTTCCGAATCAATCTCTGTTGTTAAATCTTTATTTGCTGTCGGATCCTCTTGGATCATGACATTTTATTGCCATGGACAGAAATTTGGCAGAAGAAGAGTAAAGACTAGAAGCAAGAATATCATTACAATCTTCCAAATGTCGGGCGCCTGTGTCTGGGGCGGACGAAGGTTTTGATGGACAGGAATTCCTCTAGCACGAAGGTCGACATAGAAAGAGACAGAAACCCTAGATTGAATTGGACATTCGAATGCATCATAGATGAATCGTGACCATTCCTTGTGGTGAAGCTCTACTGTACGAGAAGATGGCACTGACACAAGCAGATCGGTGATAACGTCAGAATCGAAATCATGAGTCTCTTCAAAAAGGAACATAAGACTAATGGTGGGACGCTCGATATTCCCATTCACAGTCGGCGCGGTTTTAGTACCACAGGCTTCGACTGGGAAGAAACTGCTCGATATTTTTTACCCATGCATATTAAGGCACCATTAATTATAATAGATCTAATTTATCTCGAGTATTTAACACTCCATATATGTATCTCCTAACTTTGAATTGTATAAAATCTTCTGTTCAAATTATTATCAATCAAACTCCCATTTTTGTGTGCCCTGCTTAACTTGCAACATTAACTAATTATAAGATATTGATTTTTATTGTATAATGCGCTTAAATTAATTTCAGGTCGTAGACATTCTAATTAATATGATATTTTCTTGGCAAATTCATTAGTGAATGTTATTCCGACAATTTAATATAAACGTAAAAATATTAACGACTTAAAAAAATAAAATAAAATAAAAACTCATTATAATCTAACAATCAATTTGTGGGACCGTGACTCATATCAACCTCGGATATAACTTTCCAGTTCCCTTCCATGTGATTCGTCGGTTCTCATTTTTATCTCTCCGTTGGGCAAGACTTTCAGTTTACGTGGACTCCGAGGTTCTGGAAGCTTTTGGGCTGAAATCAGTATCAATTGTGTATGGAGTATTATTTTCTTATCTGGGGTACAATGTTTTGATTAGTGGTGTGTAATAAAGTCGGGTTTTCACTTATATAAATATTTATTTATATACACGTATCACAACGAATCACGAAGGTAGAAATTAAGTGTGCTCGGCCCGAACAGCTCTAGCCTCTAGGCCTCTCGCAATATATATTTTTAACTGCATATTCAGACAGTTATATATACCAACTTGCCTCAATTTATTAACTACATATTATGTAATGGTTAATCATGAACAAAGAATTTGACGAGTTTTTATACTTTTTTAAAATTCTTCTCATAAATCTTGAATTCAATTTTTTTTTTTTAATTTAAGAATTAGACGAATTCTCAATCTGTATATATCATACAAAATAAATCACATAATATCTCATGGAAATTCCTAAAAATGACACAAATGGAAAAAAAATCATAATAAAATTAAAAATGAATCAAGACCCAACACATAGACCCATCAAAAGAAACTAATAGCAAACAACTATCGTCAATTATGAATAGTAACAATGACGGAATTTGAAGCTTTGATAACACAACTAGCACTTGTCCATCCTTACAAATTAAAGATATAGAACTGAAGACCATGACTCCATAAGGAGCTAAGAAGAAAGTCCCCTTAATTTCTCATTTTGTATTAAATAAAACACGTGGCTTTAAAAATAATGACCGAATGTTGAGTTTGGAACACCTTTATTACAGCATTTATTTCATATAGTATAAATCTAGTTATTAGAATTAAACGTTCTTCAGGGTCCGACTTAAACCACATTACCCGCCTCTTTTGAAATTTTTTCGGAGGGAATTTCGTAGAAGACTGAACTGAAAAGTACCTTATATATAGAACGTTAATGAATTTTTACAGTCATCATATATTCAAATTGATGGAGTCGGAGAAGAGAGAATTTGAGATCACCATTGTTTCAGCCCACAATCTTCCAAACGATCGGCTTATGGGGCGGATCAAAGCATACGCCGAAGTTTTGATGGACGGGCAATCCTTCTATACGACCGTTGACGTGGAAGGAGACAGTAACCCTAGATGGAATAAAACTTTCAAGCACACCATAGAAGAATCGTGTACGGCGAACGGAACCTTCCTGGTGGTGAAGCTCCTCTGTAAGAGAAGATGGCGAGACAAGCAGATTGGTGATGATCGGATAATCAGTTTCAAGAGTCTCTTCGAAGAGGGTGTGACTTGTGAGGGATATGATCACCTACACTGTGTTCGACAAGGAAGGTAAGGATACAGGTGGAAAGCTCACTATTTCCTTCAGATTCGGGAACGTTTTAGTACCCAAGCCTAAGCCTTCGACTTCCAAGGAAGTGCTCCGCTGCTGCTGTGACTTGTCGAACTGCCTCTCGGCTTTATCTGCTTTTCTATTTTAAAGACACCCACCACAAATAAGTCCGAGAATACATGTATAGATAGAGAGAAACCGTTTCGAGATTCTAGGGGTAAACAGGCGGAAATGAATCAAACCGAAAAACATGGTTAGGTTTGGTTTCGTGGTTTGATTCCGTTTTATTTCTTTAGAAAGTAGTTTCAATTGTTTTAGTTTACGGTTTCAACGGTTCAAAAAAGCTTCGAACAGTTCCAAACCAATATGGCAATACCTTATCAATTTTATTTTATTTTTATTTTTATTTTTATTTTCCTTCCTATATGGAGAAAATTGGATATTTAAATCAAGAAAGGAAGATATGTTATAACAAGATTTGAGCAAAAATATTTACTCTAATCTACATGTGGAAAGAGAAGTGAATAGCAATCCTATAATTATGAGTTTGAAGCGAGTACAAGATCTATAGGTTCTCATGTACGAATTAAATAGCTACTCATACATTAGTTTTTAATTCTCACACAAGAACTCCAATTCTTTTGTTTTTAATTTAATTTTTGGTCGAGTTCTTAATTTGTTTAGGATTATAAAAATAATAGGTGAAACCGATGAACCGAACATAATCAAACCATTTATAGGCAGTTCAGTTCGGTTTATGAACATTGAAATACACTTCGAACCGAACCAAACCAAACCACTTTTATGTGTTCCAAATTCGGTTCCTAAAATGCACTCGAAATCGAACCAAACCGAACCCGGACCATTGCACCCTTAAGTAGTAGTATAGATTTTGTATGTTGTGTAGTGTAAATTGCTGTTTTTATGGAATATTTAATCGTCATTTTGAATTGTGATTGCAATAACTTGAGAAAAAAGGCAAACAAAATTATGAAAATGTAAGAATAGTTGCACAAGAAAAATGAAAAGACATACTGAAGGATCCGACACAATACTCAAGTACAAACGGATGATAAATATTATCTAAGAAAAATTATTAATTTATAAAAATTTACCCAACATATATGTGAAATTAGAGAGCTCGATGTCAAATAGTTGATATTTAATAGGGAACGTAACGGTGCAAAGATCGTAACTCAATCATAGTTATTATATATAAAACTAGTTAACCTAATAAATCGATGAGGATCTTCTATTCTATTTTTTGTGTGTTTATTTCACGTGTCCTTAATGGAATGGTGACATATTTTCATCATGTAATGATGACATGCGTTCTTTTTAATAATTATATACTCTATTTGAGATTTGTTAAACCTAAGGGAAAGAATTATATGTAATTATTAAAATAAACATGTGTCACCATTTTATCGGTGGGACGCGGATTAACGGGACACAAGAAAATGTGATAGAGATCCCCATGAGATGACATAGTAGTTGATGTGCTTAACTTATGGCCGAAGGTCATGGGTTCAAATCCTGTTGATGCCGCTATATGTGAATTTACCATATGTACACTTAAGATAGCGGCTGCAGGTTCCTCAATAAAATTTAAAAACATTGAAAACGAAAAGAAAATGGGATAAAGAATTCTTACTACTAATCAATTTACACAATATTTATATCTTTAATACATTACTAAGTGGGTGTTTGGAATAGTTGAAGCTTATTGATATGTGTTGAAAGCTACTAAGGGTGTTTGGGATAGCTGAAGCTTATCGATAAGTGCTGAAAGTTGTTGAAAACTTTCGAAAGTGGTCGAAAGTAGTGAAAGTTCGTTGATTTTGATAATTTGTAAATGTTTGCAAAAAGTGCTGAAAGTCAAAAATTATTATTTGAAAATATTAATAAAGTGGTATCTTATAAAATGAAAATGTTATTTATTTCTCACTTATTAAACAAATTTAGAATTTTTACAAAAATAAATTTTAAAATTTATTGCTCATATAAAATACTTCGTATTTTAATAAAAAATATTAAAATAAAAATTAGAAAAAAAATTAATTATAATTAATATTATTAATTAAAATCAAGAATAAAAAAGAGTATAAATTATATTAATAAAACAAATATTTACTTATTCTTTGTTAAATGACAAATAAAAATTATACATATAAATAAGCAATATCGATCATTAATTAAAAAAATAGTTATAAAATTATAATATAATGTATTAATTATAAAGGTTAAAAATTATAAAAGCTATAAGCTATCAAATTTACGCCCGATACCAAACCTTACGAAAATTCTCTATCTTGGACCCAAATAGCTTTCAAGCAGCTCTATAAGTTTGGATTTTTCAAACACCAAATTCATTTTCCGAAACAAATTTTTAAGCTATAAGTTCGATTCACATAAGCTATCCCAAACACCCCCTTAGTGATTAAATCAGTAGCAAATTGGGCACGTCACTGGAAAGAAGTGAAAATGAGCCGATTAATTTAGTCATCCACTTGCTAGTCATCAACTTGGTTACATGCCACTTCGAATTAAGAAGTGCGCAAGTGAGTTCACTAACTCATGGTTAGTCAAGTTAATTTATATTTGACATGATACTTATATTATTAGTAATTAACAACTGTGCCATACTCTAAGATCAACTCGGAGCAATCCGGAGTTGTACCTATGCCCTTTCCAAGAGAAAAATATTTTATTGGCACCCAAACTTGACCAGGGAAAATAATATACAGGAAAATTGCTTTTTAGCAAGGCACATTTTGTCGCTAAAAGTACAATTTTAGCAACGAAATAGACCATTCGCGATGAATATTATTTTCTTACAAATATTTTGTCGCCAATGACTTTCTTCGCTAATATTCAATTTCAATTACAAGGAAAAAGTTACCTTCCTTGCTAATACCTAAACTCAATAGCGAGGAAAAATTCCCTCACTAATGTATAATGTGAAAATACTAAAGTACATTTTTCGATGATGCCCTTGAAAGTAAAAAGTTCAATATACCCCTCCTCGCTAATAAATAGTTTCCCTCACTAAATATAATTTCATTTAGCACAAAAATAATTATATTTTAAATAAATTAATTAATTAGCAAGATAATTTTTCGTTGTTAAATGTTAGACCCTCACTAAATTACTGACATTTGCAAGAAACTTTCCTGACAATAAGAACTTTTTTCTTAAGATTAATTAATTGTATTTTACCAGCATTCTGAAATGATTTAGTTAATATTCTTGCAAATTACTATGGCGGAATTTACTGATAAAGCAATTCCAAACATTGCAAATGGTTTGCACAACAATTTTTTTACTAAATGCATGGATACACTGTACAAGTACAATGAATAATAATTACATAAATACATGTATCAATAATTATGGATTATGAGATAATTATTGAACATCCTCTTCAAAAATCTTCATGTGCAATATCTTTCCCCAACACATTGAATAATCTGATATCTCTTTCTTCCTTTACAATCTTCTATTACATCATTCCTACATTCAACAAGAAGCAAACCACAAATTAAATTAAATATTAGGATAAAGAAAAATGAGTTCAACTGCAACAATAAAATATATACCTTTGAATAAATTAAAAGTATTTGTAATTCTACAATTGTCAAACCATAAACCCGTAGTAGCCAAGGAGTAGTCATCGGGCCTAAAACGTTCCTATAAAATCATTGCAGAAAATGTAAATCAGTGAAAATTGAAGATGAAAATGTATAATATTACCTTGTTGCTTGTAAGATCTTCTGAATATTAGAACTATGGAAACAATCGAATTAAATGTAATCGCACAAAATGGCTCCATGGACGAACGATAGGTATCAGTCCATAGGTTCCTATCAACGTGCGAAAAATGTTAGAACAATGGAGAACAGAGGAAGAAACGAAAAAAATTTTAAAAAAAAAGTGAGATTATGAACGTGATTAAAGATGTTAAGAGTGGATGGGAAGAATGGATAAGTTATATATATTTCGGGAAATTAAGATTTTTGGTGGGTTCCCAAAAATTTGAAAAATCCTCCAAAAAATTTCATTTAGAATTTGAATTTAATTTTTTTTTGAATAGTTATGAACATTATTAACCAAGACTTTTATTTAAATCTAAACGAGATTTTAATATATTAAACTTTAAAATCTATTTCTACAATATTATCCGACAAATTAAATTAGTTACTAATCAAATTATGAAGTAAATAATTTAGAATTTGGAAAATTAATAGTATATTTGGATAAGTGGAGATATGTAAAGTAGATGCCCAAGTAATTATTTCAATCCTTATAACTAGGGGTGAAAATGGATCGGATATTATCAGCCCGATCCGGAGTCGGATCCGATCGGGATTAAATTCGGGGAGTAAATCTAGTATCCGGTCAGATACGGGTTCGAATCCGGATAGCCTAAATCGGATACGGATTCGAATTTCACATTATTCGCCCGTATCCGATATTTCCCGTATTTAATCGGATATTTCTCGGATTATGAATTACGATATTTTCCGGATTATGAATTCGGATATTTCCCGGATTATTTAATAATTAATTTTTTAATATAATAATAAATTAATATTAAGAAAAAATATTTAAAAAAAAATATTAAGCGCATCTATGGTCATTGTTAGGTATTTTGTGTTGAATTCTGGAATGTTTTCGTACTTTCTTGATCCTAAAAATTATGTTATTCATAATGGGTAGTATTTTAACTATAGTTTGCATTAAAACTATATTAAATATTGTATACGTTTCATGTGTTACAATCACAAATAAATGGTTATTTATGAATCATATTATCCGATTATTATTATTCGAATTCGATCCGAATTCGTCATATATCCGCCCTGTATTCGTATCCCGAATATTCCGAATCCGTATTCGTATCCGGTCTTCCCGTATTCGACTCCGAATTCGAGAAAAAAATATGAGACAAAATATGGGAAGAGCACTATCCGTCCGTATTCGACCCGTTTTCACCCCTACTTATAACTGAGATTTATTTTACCATGATATATGGATTTTAAAAAATATATTTATATTACCATATATATGAATTTTCGAAAATAAGATATAGATATGGAAAATTATACTATTAGTTACTATCTATACTACCTATAAATGAAAAAATAAAATTAAAGAAATAATTATGATAGTAAGAAAATATGGAAAAATATATATTACCAATCATAATAAAATATTACGTTAATTTATTATACAATAATGAAAAATGGAAGGAAAAAAAAAGAAGCATCCCTATGTTAATTTATTATACAATTACAAAAAAAAAAAAAGAATCATTCATTATAAGTTAGAAAATAAACTATTGGGATTTGATTTTATTTGGATAATATTGTGAATAGTGTTTAAAATAAAATATATTAAAAGTGTTTAAATAAGTAAATAATTATTGAGCCTTTTACTTTGATAAATTAATTATTAGAATTTAGAATTATGTTAATTTGATTATTAGCAAAATAGTAAAATATTGATTTAATAGTGTTTATTGAAAAAACAAAATAAAAGAGTCATACACTATTTTATATTTGAAAAGTTAAACAATGAAATTATTTCAATTTGCAGAAAAAGTTACAAGATTGAGGACATTAATCAAGTGCGGACTGAGCTGTAAACGATATTATCCTTTAGTTGAAGTAATTCATAATTATAAAAGGTATATAGAAAGTCATGCTTATTGACGCGAAGGGAGTATGAGGCAATGATTGATTTGTGAGGCTTAATATTCTAAAAGAAAAGTTCCAATTAACTGTAATTGACGAAGACGAAAACTTGGATGAGTCAATTTAAAAATAGAAGAAAAATTATATTAGTGAGAACCAACTTCAGACATTTCTTTTTATTTAAAAATATATTATGTATTTTATTGAAGTCGAAGTTTCCCGCGGGATGGGGGTACATAATATTCTTTGTCGTCTTTAGGTATGTCAATTTTAAAACCCATTACTCTATTGAAATTTCCAGCCGTCAGGGTTGTTGGAGAACGATTTGCAAATTAATTAATGGACCACTCTTCTTCGTAATTTCTCTGTATTAATTACTTTTTACTCGTTATTGGTACTTAATTAGTACGTACATGTCCATTTCTGCAAACACGAAAATGAAAATTATAAAATTCAACCAAATTGACTTGTTTGATAAAATCGAGAAGCTATATACAAATTGAAGTTTCTACGAAAATTGATATATTGTGGAATAATTATGAAATCATAGAAGGCCGCTTGTTTTTTTTAGGGGAAAGACAAATATTGCATTTCTGAATAGACGCAACAACAAAAGCTAGCATGAATCATAGTATCCAAACTATATATCTAATTAAAAAATTGCCTTTTAAAATATGTATCATTATTAGAGAATGTCAAATAAAATTCTACATTGAAAATATACACGCGAGGCTTGTTTTGGTTCTCCACCAAAAAATTCAAGAATGTATTTGCATCTTTTCCCATAAGTTTATAATGTTTATTTGTAAATATTACTTGAATATGTACATTTTCATCTTGCCCAAAATCTGGACGTATGGGAGATTGGAGGCTTAAACAAGAGTTGCCCTGTTGTTTTATCTAGGAAATTAACTTCTTCAGCAAACTCCATTGGGTACTGACGTATGGTATGTATATATATAATCTATTATTTCTTATTATTTAATTTAAAGATGTGCAGCATATCAACACCTGACTTAGTAGCTTAATTTCATGCTAACGTTATTTTGATGGTAAATGATCAGCTTTATAATTGAGAATTAAGCATTTATTTAAAAAAAAAAAAAATTTTAAAGAAAATGAAGGTTTTGACACTAATGATAAAACAGTATAATACCTTATTGCTTAAAATATAAATTTTAAAATTTAAAATCCTAAACCCTAGAATTGACCAAGTGGGGACAACGCAAGCGTTGACTTGTCTAAAGATTATTATTATTATTATTATTATTATTATTATTATTATTATTATTATTATTATTATTATTATTATTATTATTATTATTATTATTATTATTATTATTATTTTCTTTTTTTAAACACGGAACTTTCAACTTGGAGTGGAAAAGCGAAGAGCCATCATTATTAAAATTTCTCGTGTGTATATATTAGATATATTATCCTACTCAACTGTTTCACACCTAATTAATGTTGTTTCACTTTGAAATGATAGTTAAGAACTAATGCACAAGGTGAAGGATAATATTCATACACATATAAACTGATACTTCCACGAGAACTTAGGGTCATAAATTCTGAAATAACAGTTCTCATGTTATCCTGAAATAAAATTAAATATTGAAAGACCTGGCGGCTCTGTGCCACCCAAATTGTAAAAACTTAAAACTTTATGTATCTAAAAATCCGTAGTTTCTTCTAACTTGAACTATGATTTTGAAACTTAAATTCTCAAATTAGCTATTCCGTCCTCTAACTTTATATATAGGGATTGAGAACCAGTATATATGTAATGTGAGAATTAAGAATCATATATGTATAATTATTATATATATATATATTGATAAATAATAAATTTAACAAATTTTAATTGCAATCTTCAAATGTTCTAAGAAATACACACACTCACAAACACGATACTAAATTACAGTAGATGTAGAATCGACAAGATCCAAAGCACTTTTTGGATTGATCTTGGCCTGCTTTTTTCTTTTTTTCTTTTTACCTCAAAGAACAAGCAAAACCTAATTAAAGCAAGGGTTTAATTTTGCGGGATGCGTATGCGAAACGTGTCCCCGAAACTGTAGGTAATAGTGAGTCTCCCGCTATCAGTCCCCTCCACACGGTAGGTAGAATTACCAGTGTGAATCCCGCTGTCGAGAAGACTTCTGACGCATATTCTCACTTCATCACCGATTCTACTGTACCCCACAGTACTTCTCTTACGGAGCAGCTTCACGATCAACTCGTTCTCTCCTGGGTCGATGGGGAGAATTATGGTGTACTTCATCTCCTCGAGATCCCATTTGGGATTCGACCCTCCCTTAACATCCACGTTGGTTCTCTTGGTGTTCCTCGATTCTCCGTTGAGTGAAACCTCCGCGCACACTTTCATCCGCCGGAAGGGCAGGTGGTACTCTGGGAGTTGCTCGGCGGAAACGAGAGTTAGTGTTAACATTCTAGCCTCCCTCAACTCTATCCTCGGATCGGGAACAAATTTTTCAGCGACGGTCATTCTTTTAGTTGAAACAAATTTTAGCTTTATGTTGTAGTAGGAAGCTATTTTATTGGGATGTGGATGAGCTTTTTTCGACATATGATATATATATATATATACTAGGAAAATTTGGTTATCGTGCCTCAAATCCAGTTGGTGATATTCTATGTGTAGCATATAACTTTCTTTGGTTGACTGACTCGGAGGTTGGCTGAATCAAGACGTGGCATAATGATTAATCAAGATCAAGTTGGGCATGCCACTTGAAACAAGTGCAGAAATGATGAGTTTATTAATTCTCATCAACTTGGTCATATGCTCACTTCCAAGAAGTGAGAAAATGAGTTTACAGTGTCAGCCTTAGTCAAGTTATAATTTGACATTGTATATATAGAAACCCAGATTTATATAAAAATGGATAACTTTTAATTGAAAATTAAATTCATTTAATTTAAGTGTAATTGGTGAATGACAAAATCTTGAGCGAGTCCGTTTCAATTAGAAAAACTTAGTATCAATTAATATTTTAGTTCTTTCTTTTATTTAAGTCAAAGTTTCTCCTCGGGCCGGTACTGGTAATGGTGGTGCGACTATATATATAATATCAAAAAAACATATAGGAGGTCTAGCTATCTTATTAAATGTCGATATTTTTTTCAGATGAGAAATTATGTATGGATTGGATTTATATTTGGATATTTGAATTTGAGTAAGATGCTAGTCCTAACAATTCGACTTTTGTGAAATGGACTTTATAGGAAACCAGCTGATGATATAAATTATATAATATTATGTCATTTTATATATTTCAATTTTTAAACCCATTAGTCTACTGATATTTCCGTTTGTAGGAAAAGATTCGAAATTGGATTACTCTTCGTCATATTTTCTCCATACAAGTTATTTCCTCCGTGTCATTCCATTGGTCTCATTTCTTTTCGGTACGAAAATTAAGAAAATTGTTTCTTGTATGTAAAATAAGATAAAGTTGTGGGGTTCACTAGATATGTTAGAGAAGTATTTTAATTGAAAAAGAAAATGAGACCAATGAAGTGGAATAACAAAAAAAGGGAATGGAACCAATAAAGTGGGACGGGAGGGAGTATTTGTTTGTTATTTGTTCATATCGATGAACAAGAAAATGAGTAAATAAATAAAGCTCATAACCACCACCCAACCTGACTTGGCTCGTACTCTAGAAGCTATAGCAAAATGAAGTTTCTAGAAAATTGACTAGATGAAGCTTGATGCATGCATGTTTCATTATCTTGACCCATGACAAGGCTTTTACGTGAAACTTCATCGTAATTTTCTCATTACAATATTGGATTATGGTAGGAATTAATGGTGATTGTCATTTGAGATTTCCAAAGTAGAGCTACAATATATATATAGAGGTTGATACAAAAACTTTTTCATTCATAACGAAATATTGCAACAATTTGACAAATAAAATAAAAAAATAAGTAGCAATCGAACCCGCTCATGTACGGAGTAAAACTTCAAAACAAGTTGGTTACTATTCTCTATTTTATTGGCACATTGCAAGTGTCTGGGAAATAATTGTAGATAAAGAAGTAAAGTCGATTCTACATCAACTAATTAAATATAATGAATACTAATCTAATTTCTTTTGTAATCCTTTATTTAGACTTATAAACTAGATCGATGATTTAATCTAAATACCTTGATATTTAAATAAGCAAATCAAATAAACTACGAATTCGATTTCAGTGGACAATTTATTAAATTTCACGTAAATAAGTCAACTACGTACTTGCAAAACTTATAATGCTTGGGATGATTGACTTATTAGTTAAAATCATATTTAAATATTTTTTTCTTAAGCTTTTTGATAGAATTTGTTGCTAAGCTATCTAGTAATTATATATATATAGAGAGAGGAGAGATCATATGAGAACACCTCTTATAAAAAGAACTAAAAACATTATCTCACCGTTGGATTGAGAAAATAGATGTTGGGTTATGAGTCAGTGGTTGATCTTAATAACCACTTAGAGGGTATTTAGTATTATTTTATCAGTAGTTCTTGTAATAGGACCTATCTGCTTATCGGTAATGGGGGAAATCATAGTGATTTAATGCTATGGAATTGAAGATTCCAAAACCAGTCTTGTATCCTTAGTGTAGTGTTGATAAGACTAGATGATGTAATAGGCTAGACTGATTGTATTTTCTATTATCGTTTTTGTCTAAGTCCTGTAAGGGGTAAGTGTTGGACTGATCTTCAGTAGGAAGTTACTTTCCAGAACCCCACTTCATCATTGTAAGAGCTTGTGTTCACAGGTCATCAGCTGACTTCAATCAGTAGAAGTATTCTTTTCGCCTGACCCACATCAGTAGAAGAACACAGTACCAAAGCTCAGTACCTTCAGAGTCTTCAGCTGATTCCACTCAGAAGAAGATCCATTATTAGCAGACTCAGACAAAGAAGACAGAGATCGTATCAGGTCTACTGTATCTGACAGGAAACGACCCGACTTTTAACATCATTCGAAAGTCAGTAGAAGATCATACGAGGATGAGTGAGAGTCAACTCAGATGAAGATTGATGTCTGACAAGTCTCACCTATCACAAACCTCGACTAATGAGAAGTCTAAGCTTACCTGCTCTGACCAACTAAAGCTGCTCTCATGCACAGTAACCAACCACTCTGTGACATCATTTCGAACATATGGCCGTTTTCCTTGGACGTTTGTGACACGTGGCATCGTCCCCTCCAACGGACAAATGCCTGGGTCACAACTTTAAAAAGAGAAGCCTTTTCGAGCTCCACGCACGGGATATCAAGGGATTACACGCTCAAGATTTTGAAACACTCTAGCGCCTTTCACGAAGATCCAGCGAAGAACTTGCTCACTAGAATATTTCTAGTTCTTCTCACTAGAGTTTTCTTCTTTAGATCCCTCTTCTCTATCTAAGCTCCATTGTTATATCCATAGCTTAGAACCTTCGAAGGAGTTCACATTTCGTGACTGTTCTTATTGTAAGAACTCCTTCATAGTTGGAGAACATCCCCTCCCCTTCAAACTTCGGTTTGATTTGTAAAGTCGCTAAGGACTATAACTTAGAAGGGTCTCGTCCAAGGTGCACGAGATACCTTGGCCGAGGCTTGCTCGATTAATCAACAAGACCTCCTCGTTCGGCGGAGACCGTGGACGTAGGATCTTGCGTATCCGAACCACGTTAAAAATCGCTTGTGTCATTTACTGTTTTATTGCACTGCATTCAAATCATCTTACAAACTCATACTTTGCATAAAACGTATTTGAAAGTACACTAGCCAAAATTATTTGATTTGCGAAAAACACGTTTTCAAATCGAGACGAAGTCTATCGAGCCCTACACACTTATCTGCACTAAGTCTCCGACTGAGAATCAAATACTGACATAAGTCAGTAGGAGAAACTCAGTAGTTGACTCACTCTAACCCGCGATCAGAAGGTTACTACTTGGCACTGTTCATCAGTTGCAACCTACAGCTCAGTTGGCCTTCGCATTTGAGAAAAAAAACTTGTACTCAGGTGTATTCACCCCCCCCGTCTACACCTGACACTCGTCTCCGGACCAATAATTGGAATCAGAGCGACGGTGTTCTTCTGATCATCGGCTCTGAAACTCTGGTCTACTCGAACAGATCCTGAAAACGTTTTTCACTGCACAAGCATCTCTTCATACATCCTTATACTCTCACCCATAATGTCTGATATGTCAGGTATTCGGATAGTACCGATATTCTTCTTGGAGAACTACACGGTATGGCACGTGAGAATGGAGGCGCACCTTACATCGCTGCACGACAACATGACTGATGTCCTGGAGACAGAGCCTATCATTCCCATGATCGACAGCGTTAAATATGCAGCTGTGGGAGGTATAGGAGCACAGACTGGTGCTAAAGTTGCAAAAGATAAATCAACATTCACGCCTGAAGAGAAAAAACTGCACAACCTCGCCCAAGTTGCGCGGAATGCAATCCTGACTACGCTCAACGATTCACACCTCGAGAGGGTGCAAGACTGTAAGACGACAAAGGAACTTTGGGATGCCCTGGCTGTACTGAGCCAAGGAACCCCGCAGATCAAAGAGAACAAGCTCGAGCTAGAGCTTCAAAAGTTCGACACTTTTGCCATGGAGCCCAACGAGACCATTGACGAGGCTGGGGAGGACGTTCACCAACAAATAGATGAACACCAAGATCTTGAGAGCATTGCCTCGGCTGAAGTGGCTTCCTTTTGCTACTTATTTACGTCGCTCAGATCTAAATGCTCTAACTCCTGATGTTATATTTTCAGAATTAAAGACGGAGGAATTCGAGCACCGCCTACCCCAACGATGTTCCAGTGCGCCAGCTGACACTCAGATAGATCACGCTTACAAAGTAACAGTCAACAAAACTGGAGCCAACCCTATTTCTTCCAGCAAGACAGCAGTTGCGTCAACTGCTAAGTCCTCAAAGACTCCCGCTACTGATCAGCTTGCACTCATGGCTCTCAAATATCAAAGAGAAAAAGAAAGAGTGAGGAAGCTGAAGAAATATCACAGAGATTCTCCCTCAGGTAAAAAGGATTATCAAAAAAGGGAAGAATCTAAAACTTCTACTGATTGCAGGAACGCAGAACCTGCTGCTAGTCCATCCAACGACTCAGCTGCAAAAGGCGGCAGAACCTCTGTGTGCTACAACTGCAAGAAGGAGGGACATTATTAGTATGACTATCCCGAACTCTTAGCTGCTCAACGAGCAGAACGGCAAGCCAGGCGCGAAAAATTTGCCCGAAGAAGGCAGGCCTATATCGCCGGAGATATATCCGATGACTCAATCGAGGAAGATACATTCATGTATTCTTCTGAAGACGAAGCTGCATTTGTCGCCATTGAGGTCCGAGAAACAGATCCTGAATCAACAGCTGAATATTGTCTGATGGCCGGAGAAGAGGCTGAGGTAAACTCGAAACTTAATATAACCTCTTCACAAAGCACTCACGACACATGCTCGGTCACAGATGAACCTCTAGACGTGGTACAAGCATATGATGATTTACTGGAGGAGCAGATTCAGCTAAGCAGAGAGTTCAGCAGAACTATTCAAGAATTGGAATAGGTAAAGGCTGAGAATCAGAGACTTTCTTCTGATTGTCAGGTCTCTACTGATTCAGAGAATCTGGTTGCGAGACTCAAGGAAGAGATTGAATTTCTTATGACTAAGTCTCAGCTTCAAGAAACTCAGCTATCAGTTCTGACCAAAAATAATTCTGAGAAAGATACTAAAATAGCCCGACTCAGTCAGAAACTCGCAGAAGTTGAAAAGGATTATGAATCACTTCGGAAAAATGATGAGGTCTGGCGAGGACTGATGACTGAACAGTACCTAGGAGCTAAAGAGAAGTTGGAAAGCATGCTTAGAGCTCAAAGGCCACTAGCCATGAAAGAAGGACTTGGCTACACTCATGAAGCTTCCACTTCATCCTCTAAAAGCTCAAAAATGCTAGCTGATAGGTTCGTCAGAGGGAAAGTTCAGATTGTTGAACCAACAACTCAGGCGAAGAACAAACAGAAAATGATTGCACCTCAGCCGAGCAACAAGAATCAAATGACCAAAGGTTCTAGCCCCAGAACACCAAGATCAAATCCAGGGGGAACCAAGAGGTCAGGTGGGCGTAACAAGATAACGAGCCACCGTATGAGCATCCAAAGACAAGATGGTTCGTATTAGTATGAGCCCAAGGTCAGGAGGAGCACAAAGCCTCAGAAGAAGAAAGCTCTTTAACCCAAAACGTCAGAAAGTCAGTATCTCCCGGTCCAGTGGAGAAGAAAACTGACAAGGTTCAGAAGAAGAAGTCTCAGACTCCTAAGGTCCCGAGACAAATCTGGGTCCCGAAATCACCCACTAATGCTTAAGGACCCAAACTGAACCAAAGGGTACCTAAAAATGTTTCTGTTTTGCAGGTGCATAAGGACCCTTGGATTGTGGACAGCGGCTGCTCAAGACACATGACATATCAAAAGAGTCTGCTGACCAATTACGTACAAGAAGATAGTCCCAGAATTGAGTATGGTGACAACTCTAAAGGCTATACAAGGGGATACGGAACACTGAACATTGGGACTGCTTCAGTTCCAAGAGTAACATATGTTGAAGGACTTCAACATATGCTCCTTTCTGTCAGTCAATTCTGTGACAATTTGAATAGAGTTATCTTTGACGTTGGTTTCTGTGATATTGTTGATAAATCTACAGGGAAAACAGTGTTATCAGGTTCTCGAAGGAAAAATATCTATGTTGCAAATTGGAAAACCGCAGAACCTGAGGCTTGCTTACTTGCTCAGATGAAATCCAGTGATAAAACAGGATGGCTGTGGCATAAGAGACTCAGTCACCTGAATTTCAAGACTATGAACAAGCTAGCCAAGAACTCTAGAGTCAGAGGACTGCCCAATGAAGCTTTTGTGACACGTGGCATCGTCCCCTCCAACGGACAAATGCCTGGGTCACAACTATAAATAGAGAAGCTTTTCCGAGCTCCACGCACGGGATATCAAGGGATTACACGCTCAAGATTTCGAAACACTCTAGAGCCTTTCACGAAGATCCAGCAAAGAACTTGCTCACTAGAATATTTCTAGTTCTTCTCTCTAGAGTTTTCTTCTTTAGATCCCTCTTCTCTATCTAAGCTCCATTGTTATATCCATAGCTTAGAACCTTCGAAGGAGTTCACATTTCGTAACTGTTCTTATTGTAAGAACTCCTTCATAGTTGGAGAACACCCCCTCCCCTTCAAACTTCAGTTTGATTTGTAAAGTCGCTAAGGACTATAACTTAGAAGGGTATGTCCAGTGCACAGATACCTTGCTGAGGCTTGCTCAGATTAATCAACAAGACCTCATGTTCAGATGGACCGTGGACGTAGAATCTTGCGTATCCGAACCACGTTAAAAATCGCTTGTGTCATTTACTGTTTTATTGCACTGCATTCAAATCATCTTACAAACTTATACTTTGCATAAAACGTATTTGAAAGTACACTAGCCAAAATTATTTGATTTGCGAAAAACACGTTTTCAAATCGAGACGAAATCTATCGGGCCCTACACACTTATCCTCACTAAGTCTCCGACTGAGAATCAAATACTGACATAAGTCAGTAGGAGAAACTCAGTAGTTGACACACTCTGACCCGCGATCAGAAGGTTACTATTTGGCACTGTTCATCAGTTGCAACCTACAGCTCAGTTGTCCTTCGCTTTTGAGAAAAAGAACTTGTACTCAGGTGTATTCACCCCTCCCCCCCCTACACCTGACACTCATCTCCGGACCAACAATAGACGATCCTGATTTTTTCACTTAAAAATCCCGAATTGAACATTTACTTATAAATGTTTGCACTAAGGTTATTTTTGTAACTTTGCATAAAATATTACTCCCTCCGTCCCACTTGACTTGTCTTGTTTTCTTTTTTGGGTTGTCCTACTTGACTTGTCTTGTTTCCTAAAAAGAAAAATAATTACTAACAAACTTTCAGTTTTTCTTTGTGGGACCTATATTTCTACACACAATCACTCACTCATCTACACACAATTACCCACTCATCTTAATCTCCGTGCCGAAAAGAAACAAGACAAGTCGGGCGGGATGGAGGGAGTATAATTTTTCATATCATTCATATGTTATTGTCGTAATTCATAGCCCCCATCTTCAGTTTCAATTTTCCATCATTCCATCTTTTTATTTGTCGTCAATTTTATTCAAGTTCTTTCATCTTTTTTCGTTCATTTTGTAGTAATTTTGAGATTGACACTTATTATAACCAAAAACATGCAGATTAATACCAAAAAAGTGTAGTAAAATTGAATTACTTGCGAATAATTTTAATATTACATAGAAACTAAACTAATTAAAAGAAACAATATAACCTTACATATTAATACCAAAAAGGTGCTATAAAATTGAATTAAGTTTGCATAATTTCAATATTACACAAACAAATTGAACTAATTAAAGGAGAGGTGTTATGGTGCAGATTAATACCCAAACACATGTACTAAAATTTAATTAATTGTGCATAATTTCATGTCAAAATAAATCTGCACCTGAACAGATTTACTTGAGCGAATTTGGAATCGCTGGGATATCTTCGTTCAGACTATGTTTACCTGAGGGAAATTGGAATTGCTAGATCTTCTCCTACTCATTTAACAAAATTGTTCATAGAAGAAAATTATTTATTTCTCAATTGCGCAACCATTCAATCTCGATGACAATTATACTAAATATCTATGCAAGCCAAAGATCTTAAAGCAAATTTCTGACCCGATTTGTAATTGATAGAACAAAGATTAGCAATCAATCGATGCATTCATAAAGCGAAAGTGAAGTTGTACTTTATAGTGCATATTTTTTCTAGGGTTATTTGCCTATAAATTCACCAACTTTCACTCAATTCTGTTTTTGCACACCAACTTTAAAATGTTCCCCTAAATGCACAAACTTTCAATTTTGTTAAATTTTGTACACCGGCGAAATTTTCGGCCAAATTGAAGCTGACATGGCAAAATTGGTCGTTGACGTGGCATATGAGTGGTGACATGGCAAAATTCGAAAGTTTGTAAATGTTTATAAATACACAAACTTTGTGTATAGTTTGATTTTGCACATGAATTTAGAATTTCAATTAAAATTTGTACATGGTTACATTTTGTAATTTTTTTATTATTATTTAATTAAAAATTATGTTATAAAATATTTTATAATATGGTTGCACAATTCATAAATATGTTATTTCTTTCGTTTTCTAATATTTCTTTAATAAATATATAATACATGGTTGTAATTTGATTTTGTCCTCATGATGATGAAATTTCACAGGGGAATTTTGCGGTGTAGTATTGGTCATATAACTACTATAACTTTGTAATAAGGTCATGCCTAGTAAGTCTTCATAGTGATGATGCTTTTATAATCACACTCCTAAATAACTTATATTCAAAGAAATCTGTAATTCATAAATAAAGTAATTCACACATTAATTCATCTAAATGCGGCCTCGTATTCAAAATATATCCAAATACATATCAAGTTGCTCCTATCCAAAATACGTAAATCCATACACCCAAAAAAAATTAGTTACGACTTTCTTGAGTGGTCGATAGGTCGCTGGTCGCACTCCCGAAGCTCTCGAAGTTGATGCACGTGTTGCCCTTCTTGATGGTAGTTTGCTCGAATGGTTCATGTGCAAGACATTCTTTTGGGGATTCATCCCGCAAATTAATAATAGTTAATCAAATTGGAAATCATACCCCATTTACATACTTATTAAAAGTCTGGCCATGAATGTAACCATCTCATAACAACTGACAGTAAGAAATGTCATACACAAGTGGCTCTCTCTCCCATTTGTGGAATCTTGTACCATACACTCTTAAAATATTGATAACCCAACTTCTTCACTTCATCTTCTATATCAAAATAGCCAAATCTATCTACATCAAAATCATTTATCATTTCTGAAACCACCCCCCCCAACATACAACTGAGAATTACCAATTTTCTGAAAATCACCACCGTGATGTATATAACAAGCAAATGTAGTCATGTTTAGAGGTATTGATAATGGATAGTGTCTGCAAACAAAAGAAAATAGGATCAATATACTTTTCCAACCAGACTTTATTTCCAGAAACTTTTTCTCTTTAATAAAAGCTAGAGTAGATGCCACATAAAGGACTGTTATTCAAATATATTGCCGTGTGTAAAATGTATTTGACATTTATACAATGAGTTGGAGAAATGCACATAAAGGATTGCTATTCAAATATATTGCCGTGTGTAAAATGTCTTCGACATTTATACAATGAGTTGGAGAAATGCACATAAAGCCATAGCTTTTATCAGTCAATAATCAAATGATGATTCAACCAGAACTATGCAACTACACCACTACATATAAATACTTTTCTGAGAGCATGAGGAGAATACAAGTATTGAGTTATATTGGAAAGTGCAAATGCTCAATTGAAAAACATGCAGTAAGCGACCTTAGTCTTTCCCTATTTCGTGTAAATAAAGATCAGTTATGTAGCCTCCATTAGATAAACAAAAGAGGAAAATTCCTATTCTCAACTCCAAACACCATTCAAGTACTAACCAGAGAAAAAACAGATTCATACTTCAAATCAATGTTTTCAATGCTTAGATAGACATGAGGCTCATTCTTCCCTTTCCAGCTCTGGTGCGTAAGAGGGACTCTTTTGTATACAGGCCCTTTTTATTGAATACAAAAGCAAATTGATCAGAGACTAATTAAAAAAAAAATTATCGAAACTTGTCAAAAAATGATCAGGTTCCAATATTGGAGGAAAATTCTATTTAGCAAATTCACTTCAATCGACAGCTGGAACCTTGTCAATGGCGAGAGAAGAGAGGAGAGGAGGAGAGAGGAGAGGAATCAAGTGCGTACCTTGGTGATAGAGAGAGCGAGAGACTTGAACCCTAGTCGGAGGATACCGACGGAATTATAGCTTATGGACCGAGAAGTCAGTCGAGGGATTTCCGGCAAGGAGAGCGTGCCTTTGTCAATGGCGAGTGGAGGGAATGGTGGGGAAGTCGACGGCGAGAGAGGCGAGCGATGGGGACGTCGACGGCGAGAGAGGCGCGATTAAGAAGGGAGGAAGAAGATGAAATCATGTAAGTATACGCCAAGATAGGGTTTTTGTTCTTGGACATTTATTTTAATTAAATAAACAACACAATATTCATTAAATAAAAGAACGGCGTCGTTTAGATAGCCGGACGACAAGTCCACGTGGGATTTTCCGGCATCCACGCCAGAGTCGATTTGGGAAAAAAAAGTCCATGTACAAAATTTAACAAAATTGAAAGTTCATGTATTTAGGGGGAACATATTAAAGTTGGTGTGCAAAAATAGAATTGAGTGAAAGTTGGTGAATTTAGAGGCTAATAACCCTTTTTCTACTTAAAAGTGCAGTTGTTTATCTCTAATTGTGCATATTATTGTATTTTTAAAAAGCACTAATAAAACAAACACTAAATCAATGAAAAATGTATATTTTTTTAGTAAAAAGTGCAGTTGTTACTCTCTAATAGGGCATATTTTTGTTTTTCAAAAAACACTAAAACAAAAATTAAATCAATAAAAAGTGCATATCTCTGTACTTCACAGTGCAGTTGTTTATCTATAACAATGCATATTTATGTGCACTATTGTCTAATAAACAATTTCAAGCCTTTAGATGCGTCGCAACCCCTATAAAAAAATATGCATAAGAAAATAAAATTATTGTGCAATCTTTAGTTATTACTACCTCCGTCCCGCTATTTCCGACACACTTCATTTGAGCACGGAAATTAAGAAAGTATATGATTAAGAATGAGATATGAATAGATGATAAAGTATGAGAGAGAAGATGAGTGAGAGTAGATGATAAAGTAAGAGAGAGAAAATGGTAAAATAAGAAAAAGTATGAGAGATAAGATGGCAAAGTATGAGAGAGAATATGATAAAGTAAGAAAAAGTAGGAGATATAAGATGGTAAAGTATGAGAGAGATGATAGTTATTTCCAAATTAGGAAGTGTGCCAGAAATAGCGGGACGTCCATTTCGGAAAAGTGTGCCAGAAATAGCGGGACGGAGATAGTACTAGTTATTACACACATAAAATGCACAAAAAATAGAAACTGTCTAATAGTGCAAATAAAATCACAAAATAGTTCATAAAAATTGGATTATTTGTGTATACTTTTCTTAATACCCAAACATAAAGCACAACGCATCGAAACTGTGTAATATTGTAAAAAAAAATCGCAAAACCATGCATGAACAATGGAGTAATGGTGCAGACCTTGTTTAATACTCAAACAAAAAAGCACAAATCATAGAGTTGTATAAAGTTTGACATTAGAATGGTGTCGTGGTCTAGAAAAGTGGACGTTAGAGAGCTCTCACTTCCCACTCCTTCAACAAATTTGTTTTAATAGTTTAGAAGAGCTGACGGAGATTTCAACGGAAATTGGAGACATGCCGAGTCTACAAGCAATTACCTTACGATATTGCAATGTGTCAGTCGTGATGTGTGTGAAAAACATAGTAGAGGAACAACAGGAATTACAAGGAGAAGAACTACTACCCTTCCATGTTCGGGTCTATCCCTGGGATGAGGACCGAGAAGCTGTCGAAAGATTGGACGGTCCCAACTTTGAAGTAACATGATTCCCCAACATTTGTGTTTTTGAACTAATCGTGAGTTCTCCTCTCTTTATTAATTAGTTTATTTTCATATGGCCTTGCCATGCAAGCTTTCTGTAGTTAGGCCATCCTCAGCACATTAAATTTGAACATACGCCACTATGCACTTGTGAATCAATTTTTGGAGTTGAAAAACAAGACATTGGCCTTAATATTTTCTTCATCGGATTAGCAAAATTCCAAATTATGGCTGAATTTTAGCCGAGTTATATCCTTTGTAAACCATATACTTTGTTGTTGCACTTACTTTTTTTATCCTTGCGTAACTTTTGTTCACACCGGCCATGAAGAAAATATATTTCGGTGACTGGCTGTCTTCTTGCATGGGTACCATAATTTCCAGCTTCTATGCACACAGTTCATATATCAGACTCCATAATTTAGAGGTATGGGTAATTGTTGGGCTATCCCCCGGTTGCATGGACACGGGATACGACATGCATGATATGGATACGAGATACAGTATCTTTTACAAATTTAGGACACAACACGAGGATTACACATGTGCAATATATATTTAAACATAAATTAATTTTGTATTTTTCATTAGAATTAGGTGCAATATATATTTAAACATATGAGACACGACATGGAGTGTAATAACTTGTCGAAGTGTCCGACAAGTGTCGATATAATACGTTAAAAAAATTTGAAGTGTCCGTGCAATAGAGATCACCCCTCAAAACCACAAATAATATAAAAAGAAAAAATGAAAGAAGAATTAAATAAATAAAAACTAAAGGATTGGCTCCGCACTAAGATTGGGAAAAGTCGAATTATGGGAATTTTTTTTCTGAAGGAAATTATAAGAATTTAGTGCTGGTGTGAGAATAAAATTAAGGATTAAATTATAATTAGAATTAAGAAAAATACATATTATATTCTAAATGGTACTCCGCATGCCTAATCTAGACCGGATTAGTTCCAGATTCAATCCGATATGTTGAATGCAATTTTTTTTAATATCCAAATCTTAAATAAATAATACTTCCTCCGTCCCGCTATTTCCGGCACACTTCATTTGGGTGCGGAAATTAAGAGAATAAATGATTAAGAATGAAATATAGGTAGATGATAAAGTATGAGAGAGAAGATGAGTGATAGTAGATGATAAAGTAAAAAAGAGAAGATGATAAAGTAAGAGAGAGAAAATGATAAAGTAAGAAAAAATAGGAGAAATAAGATGGTAAAGTATGAGAGAGATGATAGTTAATTCCAAATTAAGAAGTGTGCAAGAAATAACGGGACATCTATTTCGGGAAAAGTGTCGTAAAATAGCGGGACGGAGGTAGTAATAAATTTGGATCCACGATCTGAAACCGCGCGTCAAAAATCACTGCCACTGGCCCACTATTGGTTACTATATTACATTTACGTTCGATTCTCTATGTTTATGAGGAGAGTGACGCGAGAATCGCATGTAGTTAATAAGCTCAACTCTACCAACTATGTCGGTGAAATTCACTTAGTGGGTGTTTGCAAACTCTTAAATTATTCAACTTATAAGCTTAATTTAAAGAAAAGTTGTTTTTGGGTATTTTCAACCGCTTAAATTCGTAAAAAATTCTCTACATTTAAGTTAAATAAGTTGAAGTTGATTAAGTTGGTTTTTACCAACTTCTCCAACTTAATGATATATTTATAATTTCGGATAAGTTATGATTTGACATTTTACTTATAAATCACAAAATAAACTACTACAGTATAAATTTTGCAAACACTATTTTTTCAACTTTTTCTTCTTTTAAGCAGTTTTTGCAAACACACCCCAAATTCTCTAATAAGTCACTTTTACCAACTTCTTCTTAATTTAAGCACTTAAAAAAAGTTTAAGCTATTGTAAACACCCCCTTAACTCTACCCACTATTGACCCAATCCGGATCATCTGTCCCACTTTCTTGTGTCCCACTCGTGTCTCACCCACATTTTAACTATAAGCACCTAGGTGCTTACGAAAAAGTTAAAATTCAAGCTGTAACCAGCTAGATGCTTACAGTTAAAAATGACAGAATGTCACGAGTGGACACAAAAAAATGGGACAGAAGATCCTCTGGGCTATTGACCCACTACCACCTTTTGGTTTCGAAATGGTGCAGTTTACCTCTCTATAGTTTGAAAGGTGGAGTTTACTTCCTTATAGTTATATGCAGTTGCACATAGTCTCCCTCCAAGTCCCGCATGTGGTTTACTCAATTTTCGAGTGTCTTAGAAAAAAAAATTCCCTTATATTATTTGGGAATTAATTCTTTTTAAAATTCGTCATTTTTCATTTGGAAAAGCTTTAGACTAGAGAAAAAAAGTTTGACCAGAAAGAAATCTCCAATTGACCAAAGATCAATTGGTAAAGAAATTGAGATTATATAGAGCGGAAGACCCATAAATCATCACCTCGAACACGGTAGCCACCACTTATCCATGAAGAGGATTGACACAGTGATCTGGCCGATGATAATGATCACAACATATCATAGTCCGATCGTGATAAAGCTCTCAAGCATGATCACTACATAGAAGTGGAGGATATGACACGACATTATCATTAGTGTTATTTATCAATTAATTTAATTTGTCAAAAGTAAGCATACTTTATTTATTTATTTTTTTTTCACCACATTTGTGAAGATGGAAGTGGATTGCACCACTTTGAAAATCATGTGGGATAATTACACCTGATTGTAACCCGGGGGCTTTACACATGCAAGAAACCACGGGGGTATTTACCACTAATCAAAAATTGGATTTCACAACACCACTTGCACGATAAGCGAGTGTACTTCAAACTTGGTACTGAGTGTACTTAAAACTTGGTCAGAGGGAGGCATAGCGCACCTTTTTTGAAACCTTAAGGGTCTCGATGTATCTTTTAAAACCACATGAGGTAATTTACACCTTGCCCAAATCACAGGGGGGTGATGTGCCAAATGCCCATAGTTGGTACTATTCGCACTTCTGTGTAAGTGGTTAATCTAAAATTGATCTAGTGTTCAATACTCGTTATGGTTAATTTAAATTAGTAATATTTATATTAAAAAGAAAATGTTCGACATAACTGGAAAAAAAAGTATGTAAAACTATAAAATACGTTAATCTGTCTTAAAATCCTATGGTGATTGGTGACGGAGATAATAGATAATTCAATTGCATGTTCTTCGAAGTTATTCGACCTGCATATATGTTTCAATTTGGGGATTTGTTGTGTGCTAAAACACTTCAACTAGTAATCGTAGCAGTATACTTCATTGTCTTCCAGTTTAGCAAAATTTGAAAGAAATGAGGGCTTAGTACTAACAGCAACTAAATTTAGTTAAGTTGAAAAAATCTAGTTAGATTAATGTGAAAATTGGATCCTCAACAAGTTATTTACTCGGTCCAGTCTACCGCCGACAAAATACAATTAAATCATGAGTCCGGCGGTGAAATGTCCATCTGGGAAAAGACAAACACATTTATACTCAATTCTTATATTTAACTACACTATATACCCAAGAAGACGAAAATATCCCTACTATGGGATGGTCCGATCACGTGAACAGAGGACCCGATCAGGGTCCGACCGGTCGGACACGCCCGACCAAGGGCCGATCACTACTTGAATAGTGGGCATGATTGGTCATGCCCTATCACAAGGCCATGATCGGTCATGCCCTATCACAAAGGCCGATCACTATCAGGCCATGATCGGGCATGTCCGATCGGTCGGACACATCGACATGGTCCGATCACGGTCCGATCATGGTCTGACACTTTTAGGTGAGAGAAGTAAAAAAGTAGGGATATTTTAGTAAATTTGAGTATATAATAGATAGTTTTTTATAAAATTGAGTAATTTTGTAGTTGTAATAGTCAAATAGGTTAAATCATCCTAATTGCTAGGAAGTTCAGTCCAATACATGTAAGTCCCGGTCAAGTCTACCACCGACATAAGACAATTAAATCATCCTAATTGCTAGGAAGTTCAGTCCTATACACGTAAGTCCTTACCATTCTCTGACATCAATATCATGACGACATAAACCCAGCCAATTTTTGTAGCGTAAGAAAACACAAAGGAAATGGTCGTCTTTTATTAATATTAATGCATAGTCAGATGTCGGAGCAATTCAGAGAACAAAACAATATTCTTCTAACAGAAACCTTAGACCTGGAAATCAACACATCTTATGGAGTGCAGAAAATTCCAATTAATCGTTGTTTCAGCCCACAATCTTCCAAACATCCGGACTTGAGGTCGGATGAAAGTGTATGCCGAAGTTTCACTCAACGAAGAACCCGAAGCCACCGCTAAAACCAACATCGACACCAAAGGAAAAATAGCGCCGAGATGGAACTGCCCCTTCTATTACACGATGAAGGAGTCGTCTGTACGGGAACCAGGATTGGACCTTATCGTAAAACTCTATTGTCAGAGAACTCTTGGAGATAGGGTCATAGGCCATGTGAGAATATCAGTGAGTAGTCTTTTTGAGAAGGGAATTAGGTCTGAATTAAATGGCGTCAGCTACCCTGTGGCGGGGACTAGAGATGGAAGGCTCATTATTACGTACAGCTTCGGAGATATGTTTTTGGTTGCGAAGCCTTCGGTTTGGATGAAAATGATGAAAGCGATGGGGAACGCGCTGACGGTGATCCTGCAAGCAATATGGTTCGTCGTAACTGGATTAGTTATCTATGTACAATGGAGGAGGAGAGCATATAGAATGGAGAGACTGTTTTAGCAACCATTTCATGGAAGATTAGTCTTGTTACTAATGCTTTCGAGTAAGTGAGATCGAATTCATCAAATTTCTTCTTCTATGAGTTGAATTAAGTTCATATCATGTGAAAGATTAATGTTGGTGGCTCAAATTCAATTTGAGTTCTATTCCACACCAAATAATTAATGAACTGTGTCATTATTATTACCTATATATAGATAGCTTTGCCTCATTGTTTGAAGTTTGATTCGTAATTACAATAACCACGTGTTATTGATTAGTCATTGGACTATTTGACTAAATTTTTTGGCCTATGATGAGGTCAATTTTATATTTTTTCTTTATTAGTCGATTGTTCATTTTCCGTCTATGTATGTACATCTATTCACTGAACCATATTAAAATTTGTGACTGTTTAGTTTCTCTTTATGTTATTCTATATTATTGTCTTTGTTGGATTTTTCAGAACCAGCTCATCACAGTTTAAAGGTCCAAAAACCTTAACAAGAATTTCATCAAATTGACCATCAAGATGTGTTGGAATACTATTTTGAAACTCAAATAGTACATTATTTTTTATTTGAAAAGTTTGATAGTCTGAAAAAACATTTATTTTAAAAAATTAAATTGGTTTCAAGTTGAAATAAATTAATATTATATTTAGACTAAATTTCACGTTGGTTAATTCAATATATTGGTTTTCTCAGATCTAATTGAATGGATGCAAAATTAATTTACGATAGAGTAGTTGTGAAGCTGTGGTTCCTTCAAAAGTTGACTAATCATAACCATTAAATTATGATATTGATAAAAAAGATATAATTTTAATGGGTGAGATTTATCTAGAGCAAATAAGTTGCTCTAAGTGTTGTGGTTTTGGTACCAGAATAAATATTCACATTTTCGCAAAGAGACATCAGAACTCTTCAACATATATCTATGAACAGCCTGTCAGCCTCTACGACTACTAGTGTCATTTCAATTCACAAATCATTTCTTTGTGTAATAACTTCCCTCTTTCATTTTATGACGGAATTTTAATTAGATTGTAGTAGAAAGGTTGGAAATATTTTTATATTTTGAGAACAATTGGTAATTTGTTATTGAATATATATATATATATACGTGAGAACAATTTAAGTGCAATATTTGTGTATATAATTATTTATAAGCATCACATAGAACAAGATCTTCGATGGACTCTGTCCATGTGCTTTTTCTTTGTTGTTCGTAATTCTCCTTCGAACAATTTCATTTGTCCAAAAATTCGGACATCGGGAGATTTTGGGCCTAGACGAGAATTACTTCGTAAATCTCGAAAATCTCAAATGTTTAGTGGAGCGTGTCTTAATTTGTTATTTTGAATGGAATATAGGTTTTTTTTTTTTTTCAAGAAATAAAAAAATTGCGCTAGAAGGAGGGTTTGAACCTCCGACCTTGTGGTTAACAGCCACACGCTCTAACCAACTGAGCTATTCCAGCTTCTTGTTATAAATAATAAAGAACTATTAAATAACCAGTAAATTGAAACTGAATTTGAAGGAATTACTAAATAAACAGGTAATTGAGACTGAATTTGACTTGTGAATATTTTCTTTGTTTTTTTAACTTGTGAATATTTTCTTATTTTCTTAAACATGAATACAGTTTAACGCAATCAGAAGCTTTAATTTAACCAGCAACTAGTAAATGTATAAGCGGGAAATAATCAGCCAGATACGAAAAAAGGTTACTGCAAAGCGTCTATTCATTCACGGAGAACAAAGTTAACAAAAATACATAAGTCGAGATCTCTGTTAGGAGTGTTGAGTATCACATTTCGAGTAGAAAAAGAACACAAAAGAGAAGTCTGGAGAAAACAACCTCGAAGTCCAAGTATATAGAATACATTCTGAAATGTAGATTGGGAAAACCATCTACAACTTGAGCTTACATAGAAGCACCAACCCTGTCGCGAGGGATCAAGCGCAGTTCTGACCCATGTTTAAGAAAGACATTTCCTAAGAAAACCATTCAAGAAAGAAGAATTAGAGGGTACCCTCAAGTCTGAGTAGCATTCAACATCTCAGCACACCCAAAAATGAAGTGCCAAAAATAGCATAATTTATTAAGCTCCTATGATGCTAACTAACAAATGTCTGCATATATTACATTCCGGAAGATAGTAGGCATTTGGGTTTTTCTGGCTATATTAAAGATTATGCAATACAATTACAAACAACACAATCATCAGAAACCATAAGCTACAAAGTTTGTCAGCTCTCTTATCCCTGAACAATGACTTGGTAGCTTGACACCTTTTTTGTTGAATTGAGAGGTTAGGTTAAACAATTTGAGATTCGAAATGCAGAGTGGAAGAACTTATATTTACTCGATTGCCTGCTCATACTGCACATACAACAGGTATTGGCAAATGAGAGAGATGGAATAAAGAGACAGATGTTGTTTAGGGTAGAAGCTAAGCAGTGTTGAAAGGTTCTCTATAGATAAATGCTATGAAGACAGAGAAATATTGATGCAAATGTCAAGGAATAACTGCACAAGTTTCATAGGAATAGCATCAAATCACAATAAAATGGTGTCTATAAGTCTTGAACACAGTCTAAAATCAATCTCAGAAAAATGACCTGCCGCACAGAAAATAAATAGATATGATGCAACTATACAAGCTATAGAGTAAAGTCGAATTTAAGTACCTGCACTCTGTTGAGGATTGATTCCCACTCCATCTGCATAAACAACAGCATAGAGCATAGAGCATTCAGAGAAGAAGCAATTTTAGACTTCAACCACACATGATAGGGAAGTACAAACCCAATGAAAGCAAATTTCGCTAAACATCATTTTTTCCCTTATGATCAATGACCTCGAAATAGACACCGGTAACATATGCAATGATGGATTGATAAATCAAACACAAAATTGAAAAAACTAAAGGCAAAACCCGCCCAATTTTGCTACTTGCAGGGCCATCTGCTACAAAAAGTTACTTTACTTTTTACTTAAATCTTCCAAAATACTACCACTTAATCCAGAATAGAAAAAAGGTACAAGGCGTGCAGGGGACTTCAAAACTATCGTACAACATTTTACACCACTAGAAAAGGCTGTAACAATTCAGCCTTTCAAATTCATAAAAAGCACTAGCGCAGCAAGAAGCCTAATTCCAATTGTAATTCGCCAGTCGATAAAATCATGAAATTTAGACAATTAAAAATTCTTATAAAATTCAGAAAAAGAAAAAGAATACCGTTAGTGATTATGGCACTGGTTTGTGGAGGCACTTTGAATTCCTCGGCCGCAAACTTCAGAACCGCAGTAAATGGAGCTGCCTCCGGTACGCTAAATCTATTACGAAAATAAAAAATAAAAAATCAATTTTTATGAAGAAAATAAGATAAATAACTTGATCATGATTTAATTCAAAGAGGATACTAAGATGTTCCTTACACTTTGAATGGGAGTTTCGGATCAGAAGTAAGTGTAACTTTGAAGGACACCTTTCCGCCACCTCCGTCGCCACCGCTCGCCATCTTTCTTCCTTTGTAAATTTCGCTCTTCTTGTTATTCAGTAATTTCAGCAGAATAAATTGCCTACGGAATATCACTGCTTAATACATACGCGGGGCGAGTATCTCCAGCCAATAGATAACAGCCACGTGGCCTTCCCCTTTTTATTATATTCCTACGTGTTTTTTTCCTATAAACACCTATTTTCATAGATACTACGAAATTTAATTGCAAAATTAAAAATAAGCTAATGTTGCATTTCAGAAGTTCTTGGTTTCATACTTATTCTTCTTTTCTGTATCTCTCTCTTTTATGTCGTTGGAAGAAGTGATCTATAGCAATTTCCGCGATGCAAACCACGTAGAAAAAGTAAATCACGCCATAGAAGAAATTGGGTTTATAACTTCTACCCATTGTGTACACTCCCTCATCTCAAATCACATGACATTAGTGACACAAAGACTACAAACATTTGGTATAATGAAATACACTATCCAAAACAAGGAAAATAATTCAAACAAATTTAAATTCAATTCTCTCTCACTATTCTCTCACATTAAGAGATCAAGTCCTAAGGTTAGTATTTGGAGAGGTGTGTGTTCAAGCACCTTTCTGGGGCAAGGTTTCAAACGCCGAGACTGTATTCTCAAACTTGATCCGATGCAACGGCGCCCCACTCTGCTTTATAGCGCAGGCCTGCTTGTCCTCCAACGGGCAACGAGCTTTCAGCATCGAGAACACATGATTATTCAGTCTTCTTGCTTTCTTCATGGCTTCAAGTAGGCCTTCCAAACCCTTTAAAACACGGAAACCAGTAAGAACTCGGACATACAAGTGGATGAAACGAATATGTATAATTCATACCTGGAGGGAGTGGGAATTTCTGTGAGCTGATGCAACTGATGCAACCTCGACCTCTGCAACGTTGAGAACTTGATGGGAGAAGTCAAACAGCTCGAAATGCAATTGCTGGCCAAGCAAGTATATTATGGTGCAGCCAGCCCAAGCGAGTGAATCGCCCAGCATTCCGTGATGACTTGGTTGTACCTGAACAGATTCTTCTAGATATTCCTGCAGTTGCAGAATTCGTAAGCAGGTACAGAGAGAGAAGAATAAGTTAGAATTTTGTAGTGGGCAAGAAGTAGAAGAAGAAGAAGAAGAAGAAGAAGAAGAAGAAGAGCAATCTTACAATTTGGAGGCCACTATATATGCGATAGAAGTCCTTGGATGTTGTAATGTCCACAAATCCCGTCTTGGGAGCCACGCTCCATTTACTACAATATTTATCTAAAACTGCACTTGTAAAAGCAAGTGAATATTCCAGTACACTTCCGGCATTGATGTTGGACTTGTACAACAGGTCTGCAAGCAAAATTGCAAACTAATTTAGAAAGTACTGATACAAGAAAAATAGTGCTGTAAAGATGATCAGAAAATCTTATTAGTCCATCTGATAGATGATATATAGCTGAATTTAATCTATCTGTGCTGGCTAATTCAATAAGGAGATGAGAAGGAAATAAATACCAGCAGCTTCCGCTTGTCTTGACAGGACTCTGAATGACGAATTTGATACGCTAGGATTTGAAACAGTTGTAACTGCAATAGATTTGAATAGACTAATGATAGGGCTATCTTCCCCATCCTGGAATTGTATCGCATGCCCATCCACACCAGGAGTTACACCCAGCCAAGGGGCAGTTTGCATGAATTGGCTAGTGTCCACTTCTCTCTGTGGAGCAAGTGAAAAAAGTTTTAAAAAAAATGCTATCGCCAACACAGGATTTTTAACAACCAACATAACCATGATATAAGTCTTTCATGATCCAAGGGTAATTAAAAAAAAAATATCTAATATTATATGTACAATGCCAGAAGGTCATACAGAAACTGCATTCACCTTTTAAATGTACAAGTTAATTATAAGGAAAAAAAAAAAACCAATATGGTTAGAGTTGGACTAAGTTAAATAATGGCAACATAGATATCTCAATCACACTAACACTTGACTTTAAATGAATACTGGTGGCGTAACAAAAAACAAACCAAATTAACTGATATGTACACAGGTCATGGAGGGAAAAGTGATTCTTAGGTAAAATCTTAAATTGACTTTAAATTTGTGCTAAACAGTTTTGTTAACAAATCCATACGGAATTGCCCAGTAGAGCTTGCACAGCATGTCTTTCTTCGATTGATCTCTGCTTGAACCACATGTTCGTCAGACTAGCACAATACCATCTGACAAAGTTTAATCATAAGTTTCACACTTCCACTGACTACATTACTTGCTAGAATGGTCACTCTGTTTCTCTTTATTCTAGCGCAGATGAAAGGAATAATAATTCAGCATGAGCTAGCACATTAAGTTGCATGTGCTCACAAATGTCAAACTTACTAATTTTAACAGAGCTGAACCAAGAAGTCCATGTTCTAGGATAGTGTAGGTGAGAATCATTTGTAAGATATCTGTAAGATCCTCACAGTTTGTGTAAGATCCTCATAGTTGGTCCATTTATGATTTATTGTTCTTGTAGATGTTTTATCATAATTCTGAAAAATCTCCAGGATCTCATTAGAAAATATGACCATGACAAACTCACCAGAACAATATCAAGCAAGCTCATCCAGTACAAGACGCTTCCTATTTCCTTAATTCCACGAAGAGCCTCAAGTTTCATATCTGATTTTGACTGCCAGCAGTTAAGATGTTCCTGAACAATCCTTATGCAACCTAGATAAAACAAAGAAATGCCTAAAACTAAGAGAGAGAAACTGAACCCAAAAAAATGTATGGAACTACCTATTGAGAAACAATAAAATTCAAATCTTGTTTATACTGAAAAGAAAATGCTGTTTAGATTCGCTGATTAGATAAAGAAAATGTAAAAAGGGATAAATATAATGCAGCATCTCCCAGTAACTCATGATAGGATGATAAAGTAAAGTAAACTATTTAGATGTGGTATTTCGCATCCTTTAAGAGTTAAATGTAGCTCATTGGATTGGAGAAAATTCAGCGGACCAGATCTGCATGCTTTTCTATAAGGACCAAGTATAGAAAACCTTACTGGTTCATAAAATGAGCTATAAGCAAAGTAAGAAGTCAGCCTGATATTTTCTTTTTCTTTTATTTGAAGACTATATTTTGCAATCTGTTTTCATATAAAATCATTATGCAGTAGAACATTCTCCAAAAGTTTTTTATCTGGTGTATTTTTATGTAACAATATTAATTATAAAAGCACAAAAAATTGCTCATGAATGATTGAAAGACACATCATCTACCTGATACACCACCATCGAAAGGAAGCAGTCCAATAGATTTGGGCAAAGCTTCTTGCAGCCCGCTAATCATTGGTTCCAGAATTGTTATCTGCAGAAGAAATTAAATGCCTCCAACTTGTATTAAAAGTTACAGCACATAAGCATGACGGAAGTAAAAGAAATATTACAAAATGGCAAGTCTAATTATTTACATGATTAACTACCCGATAAAAAACTTTTGGACAATGAAATGAATATTCTGCAAATTATCAAACTTATATACAACTGCAAAATTAATTCTACATTTCTACTGGTCTTACTGAGAGCAACATATGTCATCCACGAAATCATTTCATCAAATTATCACCCAAGAAAGCACATAACATATCTCAAAAACCTGTTCATGAAACACCGAATATGATACCACTAAAGATTCATTAAACAACCAAAAAGTTAAATCACGGTCCAAGTGAGTTACACAAGCTCGCAGAACAGCAAGAAAGGTTAAATGACTACCAGAAATTCTACCATCGCAAAGTCGGCCACTTGTTTACAACATATGCTGCATTTATGGACTAAGTAAGAAACAACAGGTCTCCCCAAGTCCATATCACAAAAACGAATAACTGTAGAAGGAATTTACTAAATCAGGTGTGCACACATTTGATGGTGATAGTCAGCATCTAATTATATAGACTCGGTGTACAGACAACAAAAACGTGTAGACAGCAGGCAAATAAAGAAAATATTTCTTATCATCTTCCTGAGAACATTAATAGAGAAATATGTCTTCAAGAACCTAAAATTTTGCAAATTCTTTAAAGGGGAGAAGTCTACGATAGATGATGCACACCTTATTTGAGACATGATCCAATAGTGCTCGGATAAGCCATGGTAATGATCTCGACCCCAGAAGTCTGACAATGGAGTGCATGTGAGGCATACCAAAAAACGCACTGTGTAACCGGGAAAAACTCTGGTATGCAGAATTTAGGTCCTACAATTAGCAAGCAGAGAGAAGTGGATTAAAAAAGCCAGAAAAGGGATAATAACACCAAAAATGAACAGAACAATAATCATTAAGCAAGAAGTTAGAAAGATACCATCTCAGCTAAAATCAATTATTGGTCCATAATCAAGCCAGATTTTGATTGCAGCAAATAGCATATGCTTAACGTATACATACAATTTATATATAAAAATATTTAAAATTGAAGCTCTGAAATTTACAAAAAAAAAGTTCAATTGGAAATGTAAAATAATTTAAAAACATAAGAAATTACGATCATTATGCTTCAGAGAACTAGTTCATCTAGCAACCTGCGTTTTTGGAGAAACAATGAATAATATTATGAAATTACAGGCGAAGAACCCTGAGCATTGTTACGACTAGAAGTTGAAAATACTTACTTGGGTGCCACAATAGAAGTTTGGCTTTGCCTGAGGAACTGATGGCTTTTGAACAGGAACAGGAGGCACTCTCGACGATCTAACAAAGCGTTGAGTTGTATTACACAGGATAAAATTTGGTAAGAAGTCATTTTGCATCTCTGTCCAAATCTGGAAATTCATGCAAACAATTTGTTAGACTTTGTGTATAAGGATGTGCAGGGAAAATGTCAAAACAAGAGCTAATAATGCAGTAGCATTCATCAACTGCAACAACAAACTGTATGTGATGCATGATATACATGTTGCCACAATTATAAATATGACCAATGCAGAGCATCCGTCACCTGTCATTTAAAGGATGCAAATGATTGCAATTTCTATTGGTTACTGTGGAGTCTGCTATGAGTTGCAAGATTGCATAAAGTATAAACACAGGTTTTAGAAACATAGAAGATATAAACTTAATTCAGGTATTTATCTCTTAACCAAAACTCCAGCCCGTAGCATAATACTTATGCATCTAAATGAATTCCTCAGCATATCAGATTGAAAATAAGTCGGTTACTGCTAAACGTAATTCTAACATTTCCAACATTTCAGATTGAGATAAGTTTGTCCATTTTTTTTAAAACATTCAAAATACTGCTCAGTAGGCAATCCATGAATTAAAGCAACCTCTATTTATTTTTGGGAATCTCTAGAGTTCACAGGCTTCAGGGAGTTCTAGCTTGTTCGTGTTCTACGATTTTTAGCACTGTATCAAGGGTATGCCTTCAATAAACACGATTTTCTAGAAGGATGCCCCATGTGAAATATAAGGGTGTGATAATTAGCTTCAAAGAACTCAAGAAGTACATCAGGATACCTGTGTTGCAAGTCTGCTAGAGTAAGAAACAAGAGATACATTTTCTTGCATCTCACTCAACATAAGAGTAAATGAATCAAGAGTCAGATCTTTGGATAGCAATTCATGAGCAAGTTGCAAGACTTCAAGGAGCTTTTCTAGTTCCTGAAATGGATGTGATCAGTTACAAAGAAAAAACTGACATAAGATGTGCACAGCTTGTCAAACAAAAACTCACCACAATAGCACATAGATCCTGAGACTCGAATCGATCAAACAAAAATTCAATGTTCTCTCGGCATATTTTGTTTAACCTTTCAGTGGTCAAATTTCTCAAATTGATAGTCCTCCCAAGCAACTGTACACCATGGGAAATCAGTTTTACCATAAATTAGGTAGAACTCTTGGAAGAAGTGAAAAGTTAATATAAAAGTCAGAAAAACCAATCTAAGAAGATTATACACCAGTGTGACAATAAGAAAGCAAAATCCTGAGGAGAAAGGTTAAACAAACTGCTCTTGCCTTCACTCTTGTCATTTTCAATAGTGCAGTGAATCTCAATGGTTGAACCGAAAACTTCTCACCAATGTCCAAAGCAAAGAGGAATGATGGATCCAGCAGCTCACTTTGAAGTTAGGGGAAAGAAACTTCCATTACAATTCAACAAACTGAATCTGGTCAAAAATCAATGAGGTACATGTGAAAAGTGTGATGCAATTACCTAGCTGCCCAACTCTTGTAGTATGTGAAAATGGTATCACATAATTTCACTATAAATATGTCAAAGCAATTGTCCACCTGAAAAGAAAATAGAAGCTTGCTCCTTAAACTTACATATTCATGCAGAAGAAAGTTATAGAAAAGATGGAAACAAGGGGTTGATGGAAGTCTAATCTCCAAGCTATGTAACATCTCCACCTCAATGCCAAACAGTTTCCAAGTCGATGCTAGAATAGGTATACATGCAAGTAAGCAATGCAGTACAGTAACTAGTCCAACTATATACGAATATGATTTATTCTTAGATTTAGTTACCTCCGCTTCAATTTCATCATAAAGGAAACGTTGCTTGAGAACTACTAGTGCATGTTGAGCAGCATCATTATAGATGTCAAAGGGCATTAATACACTCTCAATTAGACCTGCACTTTGAGACTCTATCACATGGTCCACCAGCATCCAAGGAAGGGAACATTCAATAGGAAACTGCAGGAAAATTATGCATGAATCCTCTTAATATTCAGAAGAGAAAAATACTCCCTCCGTCCCGCTTGACTTGTCTTGCTTTCCTTTTTGGATTGTCCTGTTTGACTTGTCTTGTTTCTTAAAATGGAAAATAATTACTTCACAAACTCCCACTTTTTCTTTGTGGGGCCTACCTCTCTACACACAACCACCCACTCATCTTAATCTCCGTGCCGAAAAGAAACAAGACAAGTCGGGCTGGACGGAGGGAGTACAAAATTGGAGTTAGGTTCAAAAGGATTAGCTGGAGTACAGGGAATAACAGATAATAGGACACTAGAATTTGAAAACCATATACTAGAAAAGGGAAAAAAAAATTAGCACACGCTGGTAAAAAAAATTAGGCATAATTCCACTATAATTTCTGGAGTTACTAATCTATCTCTAACTATAATGCATTGAAACATCTATCGAACCCTTTCACCTGGATAACCCGAGAAGATTCCAGATAAAATTCCCTGAACCATAAGAAGCCAATATCTGTTAAATTTGCAATAGTCGCTGCAAAAAGAATTACAGTGAGGTTAGTTCAACAATAACAAAGACGTGCGTGGTTATTAGCAATGCAGTATTATAAAAGAGCAAGATATTTCACGAATGGAGGTGAAGGTTAACTTATTAGGCTTCAACTTTCTTCAGGACAAGATATTCATCATGAATTCATGATAAAAGGGAGTTCATGCAGAAACATAAGATAAATAGTATAAGCACTTCTATACATGAAGACTTAAGATACCATTGTAAAAAAAAGATGCAAAATATAGTTGATCGTCTTATATTAACAATTCTGAAAATAAGCTGTCTGTTATTAATTTTTCACATAGCAAGATAAATTGATATATTTCAGTTGTTCATGGGGACTATAGAAGAAATAATAAGAAACTTCGATGCCATGAAAATATCATGCCCAGAGAAGAGCATTAATGGAATAGGGTGGCATCTTCAACAAACCTCTATAGTCTAATACATGCAAGAAAAATCCAAGCTTGTAGAAGAAAGTTTCCAACTGCTTCAAATCATTGACAGGAATTTCTGAACCAGTGTTGCCAAAAAGGCCACCAGGCTTCCTCATGTTGCCACCTGATACTGCCTCGTATATCAAGAATTGTAAGCAATGGATCTGGCTTGGCAAGTGTCATGAGATTGAGAAAATTATTTGTCAGGTTCAAGGTTGTAATATATTCCAAATATAAAATGACAGGCAAGGATGTTATGTCAAACAACCTCTACCAGGATGCATAGATAGAATAAAAGAATCATTTTCTTACACTTATAGAGAACTTGATTTCTGGTAGTCCAGAAGGTTTTGACTAGATATCATCTTACCCATACTTTCTAGTCAAGTATCAAGCATCTAACATGTCTCTTCATTCTAACTAAAAGGATTTGACTACTAAACAATTGACATCAATGTCTTTGAATATAAAAACAAGGGGGGAGGGGATTGAATTGTCAATGGAAGGATAGAGAACAAATATTTTCAAGAACCAAAATGTAAACAAACAAATGACAAGCTAAATATTAAAGATCTATATTCAGGAGATAATTTGCACGAGGGCCAGAGATGAGGAAAAAGGAAAAATATTTATTAAGTTATTCAGACTACTTCATACATTTTTAAATTCTTACCCAAAAAGCTTGAGGTAGATAAGTAATGCAAGCTGAAGAATTATCTCCTACTAATACAACAAACATATGAATACACAAACCTGTGCAGCTGTAGGTGCTACTGGTCTTGGATAAAAGAAGGTTCCCCTACTTTCTTCACCTCCATGCTGATATGCTTGCATATCAGACTCAGGTTTGCTTGTGTTTGCCATCCAATCAGCTGAAAGTGTACGCATATCAGAAAGAATCCTGCAAATAACCACTGGTTAGCCCAAATACTTGCAAAGCTTTTCATAATAAAGGTCTTCATGAATGGAATATTTTGACGTGAAACATGGAGCCTGAATATGAGGATGTCCACATCTCAGAAATTAACGATATGACCCACTCAGGACAGCATATGATATAATGCAAAATTGTATTATCTTATGACAAGTGGATGATAAGAAGAGAACCACAATGGAACTCGCAATGTGTATAATCTGCTCAGAAGATCCACCGCAGTTTCTAGATAAGTATGATCCAAATTGCAAGCAGAATATCTCAATTTTTTTTCAAATGATTCACCCTGCTTTGAATCAATTAATATAATGAGAAAATAGTGAAATTTTACATGTGAAAGAATAACTCAGAGATTATCATGGGTGAAAATACTAATAACAACTTCTGAGCAAGCAAATGGTTAAGTACTGCAGCCACATGAAGTGCTATTATAACAAAGAGAGGAACATGATTTGGTTTCAGTTGTTTGGTTTATTTTGATGGAGTGGTCTTATGCAGCAGTACTGCTAAATCCTAGCAAACAATATTCTCTCTTATTTCCTCTGATTTTAATGTATTTGAAACAAAGAAAGCTGAGAGTGATATGCAAACTTAGCATGTTCTTAAAAAAAAAAAAAAAAAAAAAGCCAATCAAACAATGAAAGCATAGCAGAGTGATGTAGGCTAACCACAATTTGATCTATGTGTTTCCTGGATCCTCTCATATGCACTAAGCAGCCAGAATTTAGAAAAAATCATAAAACATTGAATCACATAAAGTTCAACATACAGAAAAAAAATTTTGAGATTTTGCACATTAAAAATTTAATAAAGTTGTTGGCAATATGACATTTGCATAACAGACGTACAATTAAGATGATTAGATTTCTACCTCGAAAGATCTTTCTTCTTACGGAAGGAAGTCCGCAGCATAGTGGCAAGTATATTTTGCACAAAATCTTGGACCTCGGCATGAATAGTTTCCCACAAGGCATCTGCCACAAGAGTGTCAGACCTTTGCATCAGTGACCCAATTCCCTTGATGTAGCTCACAAGTTCCACCATGGCTTTTCTCTCCTCGGCACTGTAATTATATCGTACCACCTGCAGCACAATTGAGTACTTGTGATTTAGCAGATTTTTAAACATCAAAGAAGAAAGTTTAGTTCCCTTTCTACAGGTTTCACTTAAAATTAAGCCAAGATAAATTACATCCGGCTGTGAAGCCTGTAGATCTTACTGACGTGAGTGTATAGACTAATGTTGTATTTCTAAGTTATGGATAGAATGAACAAAATAAGGGACTCTGTACTTCTCTCATATGAAAAATGAAAAAAATGTTAAGACCTTCTCATAGTCAGAAAAAGATGATGTCTCATGCAACTCTGTGGAAACAGGCTCTTTGCATGGTCGCGAAAATTTCCATGCGCACTGCTCCCAAATACGTGCAGTCCATCTACTTAGAAGTTGAAAACCTTCAACTACCATATCATAGACAATTCCTTTTACTTCCTTTGCAAACTCCATATCGGCACCATCTACAGATCTTAATAAAGCAAGCTGCAAATAAGAAAAGGACAAAAATTCAGAATAACAGAAAAGGAGAAATGGTCCACAATCACGGTACTGACAAAAGGAGGAGATCAAATGGTCCAAAATCAACTACTGATGGAGGACAGTACGACTTCTTATAATACATATTGATTAAGCATGGTTGTTGAATTTTTTCATATTATCAAGTCAGAATTAAAATGATACACTTGAGTAGCACCTCTTTATGCTGCTCTGGTTTTTCATAATACAAAATTCATGCAATTCACGTGTACAAACAAGGGGGAGATAGCAGTCATAATATTATTTGATTTTGAATGCTGAAGTTTCCAATAGAACTTCTCAATAACCCTATAGGATGTTCTATGCATGTGTAGTGCAGTAGGTTCGTGGGGTGTGAGAGAATGGGATACAGGCATACTGACAGAGAATGTAAAAGCACCTGATTCAAAGCAGAAGCAAAACGAATGGAGAAGTCATCATGTTCAGCACGAATTGCTCCAATGTGATTGATGATTGAAAAGTGACGCTGATAAGTAAATTAAAGTCAAGGAAAGACTACTCATTTCGATAAACCTTGGTTAATTTCTCTGAATTGGGGGAAAATGATTGTTTATCTTCTTAACTCTTTTTGTGTATCCATCTCATATGTTTGTCTGGAATATTAGAATATGATAAGACTCCAGCTAAACAGACAAGAGAAGATAATACATTTAATAAGAAAGTAGTCATATTAAATATATAAAATTTCAAGGATATTCTAGTGCTTCACGAGGTGGAAGCTCATGGGGTGAAAAAAGAGTAAGAAGTCGAGTTTGAGTCGAAAATTTTGGGAAGTATGTTGACAACTCTTTTAGTATCGCCGCCGGAGAAAGATGAAGATCTGGAAATGCAGGGATGACAGGATCATTCTACACAAAAAAGATTAATCCATTACAATATTATTAAGAACAATTGCTAAGTATTAGGTAGAACTTGCAGACAAAAAATACATTCAACCGTTTTGTACCTTAAATATATTAATCAATCTGTTGATTTTCACTCTCTTGTACAGGGACTCGCTATCTTTCTCTGATGAAGCTGCCAAGACAACAAGAACAGGCAAAACACGTAGAAGAATGTAGCGCTCTGGAAAGAGTAGGGCAAAATTTAACTCCAGTGTCTCAACTGCAAAAACGGTGAGAACTTGGAGTATGTCTTCAACACTATCGCAAGTTAAGGCATTAAAAGCCAAAGCATATGTGGAACAAACTATATGATTTCAAGGAAAGAGAAAAAATTATATAATATTTTATAAGATTAAGAATGGTGAAAAAACAAGATAACATATGCTATGCTTACAGAAGCAGATGATGTAATGGAATAAATGAACTATTAAATACTTCAAACTAGAAAAGATGCAAAGCTTTAAATCACTCTGGCCATTTCTTTGTATGTAAATTATCAGGAGAAAACAATCATTTAATTTCACAAAGTTCAAAGGTCCAAGCAGCACCAACGCACTTCAACCGTCATATGACTGAGCACTTTAACCTTAACAGGTTAGTGTAAGTTTTTCAACAGCTATCAGTAATTTCTACTTTATCCAGTCAACTGAACTGGTATTGATATCAAATCCAATGCAATAACTTCAAACGTGAGATGACTTCAATACGGTGCTTCCCAGAGAGTTCAATAAATAAGTCAATCCCGACATTGAAAAATAAGTCAGATTTCTGAAACCAATTTTCAATCTATATGGTACTTACTCACGAGAATGTTTACTTCATTTAGAACCTTCTCACCCGACAGGTAAATGGACCACATCTTCTACAAAATAACATTCTTATTGGAATATGAACGACTAGTAAAAAGGTTTTAACTAGGAAAGGGTTGATAGCAACATTCTAAAGTTTATTATTCAAGAAAGAGATTGTAACATGAAATATTAGACAGTATGTACTAACTAAACATACGCCTTCCTGTTGAGACTATATAAGGAAAAATGTCACAAGAGCTTCCGGGAAAATAATAATTTTCATCTCCAGACCATACACTATCTTCCCTCATAAAGTCCATCTTAAGAATCCTAGGAGGATCTGGTACCAATTTACATCAAGATAGTTTAGAGAAAACTAGTAGCAGAAGGATATTTATCTATACCATGACCATCAATCAGGATTCAGGATAACATAGACCAAACATCACGGCAACATGCTAAGGACCTTAAACCCGTAAAAAGATTTGGAGTATGCATCTTAAGCATATTTGTCAAGTTAAGCTGATGAGTGTGCCAATAAGAACAATAGAATATTGAAATGAAGGATACTTGTTGACCCGGAACATCTCAACATGCAAATTCAACAAAATTGCCCACCTTGTGCTCAGAAAGATCTGTTAAGATACATAAAACCGTATTGAAATATACAATGAAGAAAACGATTTAAAAATAAAATGGAATTATCAAAAAACCCACATTTTTCACAAGTGTTACAGAAAATCAGAGGAAAAGGAAGAGAAGAACTCGCACCTGCAAGTCATCTAGCTCTTCCCTCATTGAATCAGTATCTTGCCACTGCACGCTGACTTGTGTAAATGTCCTGATCATAAAATAAAAACGAATGCATGTTTACCGAAATCTAGTGAAGGCAGAAAAGATACATATAGAAATAGAATGAAAGAAAGAAATGCATTCAAGAATCTAAGGCATAAGTCATCTTATTTGACAAAATGTGATGACAAAAATAAATTAGTAATAAGCTGGACTAACTTAATGTCAATTAATTGCTTATATCTATGAACTAATTTTCCAGTATTATTGCAGAATCACTTTACTCCCATATGAAAACGGGGTCTTGGTAATTTAAACATCTAAATACATTTCGGAATCTATTACATGACAGAACTTGCATTATCATCATTCCCAACTTCAAAGTCTGGAGTTGGAGATAGCAAGAGAATACATACAGATAGATGATCCAGTACCAAAAAATGTAAATACTTCCACATAACATCCAATCAGAAAATGAATAGCACAAAATTTACTAGTTGTCCCAATTAAAAACATTATGTACCTTTTGTACCAAGAGAAGTCATTAGGAATACTAGCCTTTGCATTTTTCAGATGATCAAGTTGGACCAAGACATCTAGTAACTTTAGCATTGACCTGCAATGAATTATGTGGTTAGCAAATTACCTTACGAGATCATAAAACATTGACAAAACTGGGATGAAGGCCGAGATCAGACAAGCTCCAAAAAATGTAAATACTTCCACATAACATCCAATCAGAAAATGAATAGCACAAAATTTACTAGTTGTCCCAATTTAAAAAACGTAAACGGGTTTCGAGGTGTTTTTCCATGGTTTCACGAGGCGTAAGCCTCGAAACGGAACGAGACGTAAAATTGAGGCGTAAAATAATTTCAAATTCAAAATATCAAAGTAGTTTTAAAGTCTAACATCCAAAAATAAAACACATTAAAAATCATTATTCACTCTTAAAACCTGTGATTTCAATTTCAAGTTTTCAACAATGTGATGATGAAGCTATTTTAGAAATAAATATGGAAATAACAATCAATTCAAAATGAACACAACTATTTAGAAGGGAAAAGAAAAAAGAAAATCCAAAATGAACCAAACAAATGAGATGAATCTGAATACAAAAAACCCAGTAATAAAAGCAGCCACAAATCACACCTCAAAAACAGTAAAAACGGAGGATCGGAGAAGAAAACACAGAAAAATCAAATCAAGAAGCCCAATCCAAAATAGCAGGGCGGCGGCGGCCACGATGGGTAAGCCTGGCGGCCAACGTGGGTTGAGCGGCGGTGGCGCGACAGGTGTCAGCGATAGGAGGGAGGAAAATTGCACCGATTTCTTGGTGAGAAAAGGGAAATTGGAGTAGAAAATCTAACCTAGCCCCTAAATTGATGGATTAATTGGACAATTGATGAATTAATTTGATCAATTCATAAAAACCCAATCCAATTTTCTAGCCCAATTGAAGAGCAATTGAAGAGACGGAAGATGGGTCAATGGGATTTAGGGGTTTAATCGTTAATTTTCAATCCAATTTGAAATTGGAGCTCTCACGTTCGCGCGTGAGCCTTGCGCGCCTCGCCGGCGTGAGGCGGAGAAATGGAACGCTCGGCCGGAGGCGTACGCCTCAGAACGGCCTGGAGGAGTTTCGCACAGAGGCGCGCCTCAAAATGCGCCTCTTTTACGTTTTTTTAAACCATGTGGCCAACTAGAAAAATTGATTTATGTTGATTGAAACAGAGATTTTAATTTTGACAAAAATACCTATATTTCAAGAACTATTTTTATTTATTGGATCAACCTGAGGTTTGTTATAATAAAATAAGAATCGTCAAATTTATTGTTGGCAGAACTACCCAAACAACAGCCATCTTAAGGTAACTGGAAAGGATGTAACTTCAGAAAAGAAATATGTCGTATGAAACAGGGAACGACTAACTTGGATTTTCAATTTTTTCATTATTACACACTCACACAGACAGAGCTCTCGAAAATGAATAAAGTAAAAGTGAGCATGTAGGGAAAGATAAGATAAAATAAATGATGCTTCAACAGACCAGAGATGTGTTATGGTAGGACCATTGATGTGTCGCTCCGGCCTAGAAAAACGTTGCATATCAGCTGCTAGCTGTATCAAAATAATCATCTTTATGTTCCAAATAAAAATCTATAATATGAGAAGAAAGCATGTGGTTATCAAATCATACTTTTGATGAAGCTGAAGCTTGCCAACGCTGAATTTCACGCAAACGGCTCATTTCTAGGTCTAGAACTTGGTAAGTTTCCAGATACAAGTCGGCCTGACTTTGCTTCATAGAATCTGGAAGCTGTCATTAGTGCAATTGAATGAGAATATCTCTATTTTTAGTATGATTTGGAGGTGGCATGGAGCAGTTTCTATAAAAGTAAGTTAATTAAGGAACTCAGAGCTTGTTAGACTCAGTTATCCTACTTGAGCCTTCTATCCATCATAGCAAATATACAAACATGAGCTGCAGTAAAAATAAGAATTTAAGGAAAATGTAATCGAATTCATAAGCATAGTATGACACTCGAAAAGCTTGAGCACAATAATAAAATTTAAAACTGCTGATGCGTTTTCCTTGACTTTAATATGTGAGATTTCGTAGGATAAGTCTATATAAATGTAAAGCAAGAGTTAGAACTATGTGGAAGCATGAAATCACAAACTGAATAAATGTCAGAATTATTTAATCGACCTGTGGAAGAGCTTTTACACAACTCCGATATGTATAAAGCACAGAACCCATTTCCTTTCCTTCTCGTATAAGCAAGTTCTGCAACCATCAACAATAGTTGTCAACTGATAATCATGGAAAGCCAACTACAGGGTGGCACTGACAAGATCAAGTGTTTGATACATGAAATAAAGGAAAAGATATTTTTTTTCTGAGAACGACCTAATAATTCTACAAAGAGAATCTATACCAGCTGATTTATTGCTTTAGTATCCTCAGATAAAGATAATCGATAGGCAGAAACATCACTGAATTCTGCAACCAGAACAGAAAAGTAGAAGATAAGCGACACCATATATATTTATAGTATATCTTTTATTGCAAAAACATGTAAAAGGTCAGAAAAGGGATACCAACTGAAGCTTCAGCACCGGACCTAGAAGATAATACATAAAGCCTTTGGCTCCAGTTTTGTGGGGAAAAAACTAATTCTATTTTGAATTTCTTTCAACCAAAACAATGAAAGTGTAGCTGGTATATAACACTGGAGAATTAACTTTCACCACTAAATAAACAATGTAGCTTTCAAATACTTATCCATTTATCAGTAAACTAACTTGATACTAGCTTGAATCTTTTAATTGACAAAATAACTCCCGTATGTCAGATAGAGGTCTGAACCAGTTCAGACATAAGTTAATTTTAGTTAAAACCAACCCCCTGTTACCTGCTAAATGGTAGCCATCTATCCTTCCAAATCAAAGCTGATAGAAAATACTTGACACCATAAACAAAAAGATGCTGCTTTACATTACAGTGTACGATCTCCAACATTTAGTACTTTTTACAATTCATGAAGTGAATTCTGCATGATAATCGGAGTTAAGCAACACTAAATTTTGTAGACATGCTTCTCAGGGGCTTATTGAGCTTCATAACAAGTAATCTTATTTCACTGTATCTTCGCAGCTCCCAGAAATAAAAAATCAAGTACATCATACTTCGAAATTAACATAAGAAACCCATAAAATTATTCTCCTAAAGGCGTAGAAGCTCACCCCAAACATCTCAGAAGACCACGCAAACCTAAGAAGCAATAAAATTCAAGAATCAAAAACTTACCAATTGGACTGATAGTTGCCCCTCTCTCAGTTGACACCCAAAACCCAGGTCCCTGAATTTCTGGTTGATCATCCTAAACCAAATCAAAGTCAGCATTTCTTAAAATTCACAAAAATGAAAAATTAAAGAGATACTGCTACAATTACCTCCAGGGAGAATGTGGATAGTGCAGCAATGGCTTCCTCTATTGGGACAGCCATGGGAGATCTCGCATACAAAGTTCAGAACTTTCCAAGAAAATCAAAATGCTGAGAATCCGAGCAGAAGAAATGCAGCTTCATAAACCAATTGTACAAGTGGTGGGGTGCCATAAATTTGGTGAGCGTACTATTAGTAAAGCGCAGCGTACAAAACAGGCGTTTTATATTTTCTGTTGATTCCGCCTTTGGGCAAAATGGCGTCGGAATGAGACGTGAATACTTTTTTTTTTGGATGCTAAGATAGCAAGTAAAAATGATTGTGGCCACTATTGCTATTTTTGCTTGATTTTAAAGGAAAAAAATAGCAATAGTATAAGAAATTTTGTTTATTTTCTTACTTTCCATAGGTTGGATTTATAGATGATACATTTTATTAGATAATATAATAATTATCTGCTATACATTGATACAACTGCTATTTATATAATTTATCAGGTGTAATGTTTAACTTTCTACATATTTCTCTTAATTTATATTACTCATTTTTAAGCTTGTCATTCATTTTCACTGTAAAATAAAGTGGAATTTCTAAAATAAACTTCTTATAAAAAAATATATTTACCAAATTAATCCTCCTAAAAAAATATCCCTAAAATTGTGTTATGGGGAAATTTTTTTATTCGATTAAAATAAAATCACATCCATCTGTAGTTTTCGTGAAGGTCGATTAATTACATTAGTGCATAAGAATTAAATTAATCTATCTATATATTATATATATTAAGACCCAATGATGTTTTAATTGCAATTGGATTTCAATTCGATTCGATTCCACATGATTTTAAACTTTTATTTACCATTTTACCCTTTTTAATTTAGTTTAATTAATTTTTAATTTTTATTTAGGGCGCGTTTGGTTGGAGGGTTTTCGAATCGGATATTAGTATAATTTCGTTATATGATGTTTAGATAAGAGGTATGAGAATTAAAATTTTGGAATGATCTCTTCAAAATTAGAAATGAAAAAATCCCAAGTAAATGATGGACTTCATTCCAGATCCAAATCTGATTTCTTTAAAAATTCCATATGTCCCATGTCCCACACTTACTTGATATATATAACTATTTTAAAAAATGAAAATTATATTTATAATTTATATTATATTAATAAAATATAAATTATATAATATAATATAATATAATATAATATTATATAATATAATATAATATAATATACATTATAATAATTATATTAATATAATTAAAAAATATGTAACTACAATTTTTATTTAATATTTTATATAATATAACTTATAAATTAATATAGAAATAACTTATATTTATCATATGAATATAATTTACATTTATATAATTTGTATTTATAAAAGATTTTATTCTATATAATTTATATTTATAATTTATGCAAAATAAATTATATTTATTAGAATTAGAATTAATATTGATATTTTTTATATTTTATAAGTTAATAGTAAAATAAAAATTTGTGAAATTTCACTCCTAAAAAACCCACACCAAACATCAAGTATAGTAATGATTTTGAACCTAAAGATTCAAATCAAAGGGTTGTATTGGAATGAATCAGCCATTGCAAACCTAAAGGAATGATCATGAACCTGAACCCGATTCCAGGTTGCAAAACCAAATGCTAGCTAACTCTTTTGCCCTTTTTTATTGCAATTCAATTTCAATCTCAACTTTCAATTTAAATTTTAAGTCAAATCAAATAATTTCATTTATAACTACAATTTTTATTTTATATTTTATGACTTATATTTTGTTGGTCCAGAGACGAGCCTTCAGGTGTAGAGGGGGGTGAATACACCTAAATGCAAATTACAACTCAGACGCGAAAGTCAATATCTACTGAATAGTGTTACTGAACGAGTCAGTTGACCAAGTAAGCTTTCTAGATCGCGTGGCAGAGTAGCTGTCTATTGAGTCCTATCTATTGACGTCAGCCAGTGAACACTAGTCAGTATAAGATGTGGTACGGAAGTGTAGGCCCAAAAGGATTTTCGTCGCAGTTTGAAAACACGTTTTATGCTGAGTGATTTTAAAGTTCAGTTTTATGCACTATGAACAGTTAATCAATGCAACAGTAAATCAACACAAACATTTTTTAAAGTGGTTCAGATACGCTAGATCCTATGTCCACTATCCTGAACAAAGCAGGAGTTCTTGATTACTTATACTGAGCAAGTCTCAGTCGATCTGTACGCTGGATAAATACTCTAGTTATAATCTTAGTGACTTTACAAGTTTCAAATACGAGGTTTGATTTTCTCCAACTAAGAAGGGGTTCTTACAATAAGAATAGTTCAATAAGATGAACTCCTTTGAATTTTCTAAGCTTATGATATTACAATAAGTTGCTTAGAATAGAGAAATGGAACAATGAATCTCTAGAATGAAGAACTAAGTAGATCTCTTTGTGTATGAGTTCTTCGTTGAGTTAAGCTTTGAGATCGCTAGAGCGTTTGAATGCTTGAATGCTTTGGTTCCCTGTTGATGTTATCTTCTCTGCATGAAACCTCTTCTCTATTTATAGTCTCGACTTATGAATAGATCCGTTTGAAGAGGTCTAGACACATGTCGAATACGACAAGAAAAACGACCATCTTCAATTTGAATGTCTTTGTAGGGATTTCCTTTTTTTCAGTCTAGGGAAGTAGATTTATGGTAGAGCAGGTATAGTAGTAGCAGCTCCTCATTGGTCGAGGTTAAGAGAGTTGGTGAGGTTTGTTCAAACTCCAAGAACATACTGAGTTGACTTTCCTCTGATTCCTCGGACCTTTTACTGATTTGTCTTCTACTGACATTGTTCTGAGATATTCAGTACTTGGTTCGATTTTCTTTGTAGATTTAGTGGGTTCTGAAATACTAGCTGAGTTCCATAGCGCTGAGTTCTTCCGGCTGAAAAAGGATGTTCTACTGAACCTATCAACTATTAAACATGTTGAACTCAACTAAGCTATTACATTATAAGGCTCATCATTCAGCTAGGGGTTTTGGGATCTTCAAATCTTATCATATTAAATTTCATACCCAACAATTTCCCCCTATTTGATGATGTCAAAACCTTTACAACACAAATTCCCCCTATGACTAGGGGGAATTTTAGTAACTGCTCTTCAGTTGGTTCTCCTGAACCTTCCCTTTTCGCCTCTTCTCTAGTTGCAGCCGTCTCTTCAGCCTTAATAAGGGTCAGTAGTTGTTTCCTTCTACTTCCTTCCCCCTTTTTGGCATCATCTTGAAGAGTGGACAAGGTTGTGACTTTTTCAGCAAGGCCTGAGACTGAGAGGCTTATTGTCTCAATTTTAGCTTCAACGTCCCTGACGGCATCTGTGTACTCGTCCCAATATTTGTCGTGTTCAGTCTGGGCGACTCTGAGTACTTTAGCTTTTGCTGCCTTATTCTATTTCAGGTACGTATCAACAAGCTCAATGGCTTCATTCTTAATTGCACAGTCGGCGTTAGCTTGTTCCACAAGTGCTCGTGAGACACTTTCAGTGGTTAGTTTGTTTCGCTCTTCGACGACCTTGAGGACATCTGATAGTGCAGTGGCCATTTTATCAAAAAATGTTTGAGCCTAAGACTGCAATATCTGTTGGAATTGAGAATTCAGATCAGTCATCTGTGCTTTGAGTGCCTTGCGGAGGATCTCGTCAGTATCAGGAATAATATGCATATTGATCCTCTGCAATTTAGCAATTAGGTCAGTCAGTTTTTGGGTGTGAGCCTCAATAGACTGGCTCCATTTGAAATTTACGTTTTTGCAAGAAGACGTTTCTTGTGACCCTGACGCTTAAGGCATTTGTTGAGTGTTGCCACTGAAGCGTCTTTTATCTCACCAGCTTAATAGCTCGATTTGCTTGGCTTTTATGTGCGCTGAGATGTAGACGGTGCTGAGATGACGGCACCGGATGATGGAGGTGGAGGTGGTGAATCATCATCTTTGGGAGATTTTCCATCGGCAGATCATCCGTGGTCTGCGTCCTTGGGTGGTGACTTATCATGATCCGAGTCAGGTTGAGTCTGGGGTTGAGCAAAGTTGTTCAGATGTGCCCTTTAGACTTAGGAGCATCAGCATAGCTGAACGAAGATCATCCATCGAGGCGATGTCAACTGGCTCTCCGTAGCCGATCTCCTCCTTAAGAGTTTGCTCCTCTGGCATCAATACTCGGACTATCCTTAGGTCAATGGTTTTGTCCAAGATATCCCATTCCAGGAATCTAAGACACATCTGGACTATCTCTCTTACTGCAATATATACTAGATCAGAGTGATTTAATATTTATGGAATCTGTTCTGCGATTTCTTCAGTAGCTCTGAGCTGAGATGTTTGTACTGAAGTTGGTACTGAAGTGGAGACCTCAGTCTGAGGTAAGTTAGTAGGGATATCTGACTAAGTCTCCTCTGAGTGTATCCTTTTGACTTTGTCAGTCCCATCCTCTTTTCTGGACTCTGATCCTGTATGGATACATGCTCAGGGATAACTGTTGTTTCAGCTTTCTTCAATAGTTTCCTTTTCTTTGGCTGAGTTGGGCGTGGATCCTGAGTGGACGGTGATGAGCGCTTATCGTGAATTCCACGCCCAATAGGCTTTTCAGCTACTACTGCGTTCTAAAATTTAATATTTTTCTTGTCAAATGAAAACGTTTCAGTGAAGGCTACTCTTCCTTGGAAGAAATCCTCAATCATTATGGACACTTTATTGCCATACAGTAGTTTCCCCTTAGGAATTAGTTGTAGTGAAGTCTTGTTCGCATCCACTACGAACTTTTGGAACTGAGCCTTGAACTCAGCCCTGAAGAATTCAGTCAAGTTCACCTGGACTCCATCCATGATAGCCATCATTATCTGGATCCTGACCCGGACAATTGATCAAAAGATCCGGCATAGCTTGTCAGGATATGATTGACGATATACGCCAACCCCCGATATTAAGGGAGCAACCTATTTTTCGAAAAAGCCACTTTTAATATGATATTCTTCTGCTCCGCTGAATTGGCACATATATTTATTGATGGAAGTCTCCTTATAGTCGATCGGAGAAATCCCTTTGTTCGGAAGATCGAAGCTCCTCTGAAGGCAGTCCAGGACGTCAAGATCTGCAATCTTGGCTTCCCAAACATTGTTGGCAACTTCTTGCTGATGGGATAAGCACGAGATATCCTTGAGATCTTCATCCCGACGTAAGTTCATGTAGAACTCAGTCACCTGCCTTGGAAGGCACAAGTGAGGAACCCTAGACAAAAGAGTCTGAAGGCCCGATGATTGAAGAGCATTAAAGATTGGTTCCATGCAATCAATCTCACACAATCTGAATGCTAGGACTGGCTCAAACCAGACCCTCTTGTTGCTTATGATCTCCTCCATATCAGACGGAATCAATACTTCATTGTTGGGAGAGCTCGCCATTGAAAGACTGAATCTGCAAAACAAAGGTTAGCACTTGAAAGTAGAGTAAGTCAGTTACTGCAGATTAAGTTTAAGAAATGTACCAAAGAATTAGTGCGGTAAAGCTAGTAGATTTCAAATGCAGTTATTTTACAAAACACTAATTTAATCAATAATGGCAGAAAGTAAGATATTGGATCATAGATGCAGTATATATATATACATCATGTATGAGTATGAATGATTTATTTAGCATGCATTTCAGATTAATTTGAATTTGAAAGATGGACGGCAGATATTTAATGTTATAAGAGGTTATGATTACTTTGCCGCCTATAATCTCGACCAACGTATCTATCATCTAAAAGGTAAGGTGAGATGACATGCATTTAATGCGCCGCAGTCGCTATATAGAATGTTGTGGTTTTAGTGAAAATGTTTTTATTAATAACATCATATAGAAATTAATGGAGGGAAATAAATGCAATGGATGCTTGAATAAAGATATGTTGAATAAATACTCAAAACATGTCAGCTGAACATTGTAGTCAACTGATACTATTGTGTAGTCACTGAGTAGTTCGACATTATTAAGAGTATGTTCCCCCTTACTCAGTACTTTCGGGATCGTCTTACTGAATTGAGTCAGTAGGATCCAGTAGACCTAATTCTACTTAGAGTTTGTTGAATCTGATCTCAGCTAGAGGTTTGGTCAGTATGTCGGCCCTTTGTTTATCAGTATGGATTTTCTCCATTCTGATGTCCTTCTTTTCAACATGATCTCAGATGAAGTGATGTATGATGTCCACGTGCTTGCATCTCGTATATAGAACTGGATTTTGAGTAATTGCAATAGCACTGGTACTATCGCAGTAGATCGACACTTCATCTTGATAGATATCATAATCACGCAACTATTGTCGAAGCCATATAATCTGGGTGCAACATCTTCCGACAACCATATATTCAGCTTTAGTAGTGAACGTTGCTACTGAGTGTTGTTTCTTTGAAAACCACGATATGAGCTTACTTCCGAGGAATTGGCATGTTCCTGAAGTCGATTTTCTATCGATTCGACATCCTACATAATCATCATCAGAATATCCAGTTATTTCAAAATTATCATCAGTAGGATACCATAACCCAACATCAGGTGTCCCTTTCAGGTATCGGAGAATCTTCTTTGCTGAGTCTACATGACTCTGCTTGGGATTCGCCTGAAATCTTGTACATACATCTACAACATAGGTTATATCAGGTCTGCTGGCAGTTAAGTATAATAAAGAGTGTTGGTATCGAGTCAAACGTTTAGGTGTAGAGGGGGAGGGGGTGAATACACCTGAAAACCTTGTTCTCAAACTCAAAACGCGATCAGTCCGTTTCACGGAAGATGTCTACTGAATAGATTCAGTAGACCAAGCAGGCTGATCTTGATCGTGCGGACAGTGTGACTGAAGATGCTGAGCTTAGCTAGCTGACTGAAGTAAGAAATTCAGAAGCATTCAACAATTGTTCAGTAGCGTGCGGAAATGTGTAGGCCCGATTCAGTTTGTTTCGAAAACATTTGTTTATTAAAGTTATTCAATAGATTAGTGCAATGATTTAGCTTTGTACTGAAATAGCAGTTGTATGATTTTGTAAAGATATTTTTCAGTATGAGCAGTTATATCATGCAACAGTTAAACGACACAACAATTTTTAAAGTGGTTTGGATATGCAAGATCCTACGTCCACTAGTCCCGAACAAAACAGGACACTATTTTATTATACTGAGTTAGTCTCAGTTAGTTTGTTCGCAGGACAAACTTTTACTTGTGATTATACTGAGCAAGTCTCAGTTTACAGGGTCAAACGATATTGTTTGAATGTATCTCCAACGATGAAGGAGTTCTTAATAGTAAGAACAGTTCAATAAATGAACTCCTTCGGTTTAAGCTATAGTTATTACAGTGAGTTTCATGTTAGAGGGTGGAAACGAGAAAGGCTCTAGAGCGAAGAACAAAGAGGAATAATCAACTCTGGGTTCGTGTTCTTTAGCTGAATAAACACTAAGTGTTCTAGAGCTTTGATTCTTTGAATGCTTGAGTTCCCGTATGGTCGCTTGTGTGATCGTGTAGTGCGACTTGAAAGATCACAACCTTCCCTCTATTTATAGCAATGAGCGTGAATAGATCCGTTGGAGATGAAACTAGCCAATGTGTCACTCTATATAGGTAGCAAACAACTTCATTACTTTGAATTCTGTAGAATCCGCTTCTTTGCCAGAAAGTGGTTGACTTGCAACTTTTGTCGGGATTGCGTTCCGTGCTACTCGGTCCAGGTTGTGCAGTTTCTTCTCTTCAGGCGTGAAGACGGCTTTATCTTTGGGAACCTTTGGCCCAATTTGTGCTCCTACACCTCCCACAACAGCAAATTCGACGCTGTCGATCATGTGAATGATTGGTCCTATCTCGAGGACATCAGTCATGCTGTCGTGCAGCGATGTAAGGTGCACCTCCATTCTTATGCGCCATATCATATACTTCTCTACCTAGAACATCGGTACCATCCGAATACCTGACATATCAGACATGTTTAAGCAGATAGTATAAGGATGAATGAAGAAATGCTCGTGCAGTGAAAACGTTTCTCAGGATCTGTTCGAGTTGACCAGTAAGTTCTCAAAACGATGATCAAAAGAACACCGCTCTAATACCAATTGTTGGTCCTAGAGACGAGTATCAGGTGTAGAGGGGGGGGGTGAATACACCTGAGTCCAAGTTTTTGCTCAAACGCGAAGGTTAGTCTATTACTGAGTTTGCTACTGAACGGGTTCAGTTGCCAGTTAAGCCTTCTGATTGCGGGGCAGAGTGATTCAACGAATGAACTCTTTCTACTGACTGATGTCAGTATTGAGAAACTCAGTATATGAATGAGTGCAGAAATGTGTAGGCCCGATTTAAGTTCGTCTCTTTGAAAAACGTTTTATGCAAACCAAATCAGTTTTGGCTAGTGCACTTTTAAAGTTTTTCTAGCCAAATTTTTGATTTTGCAAATGTTTGAGACACAAGCTATAACCAACATTAAATGACACGAGCAATTTTTAACGTGGTTTGGATACGCAAGATCCTACATCCCCGTTAATTTTTTCTTTTTTTTTTTTTTTTTTTTTTTTTTTTTTTTCTTTCTTCCTCCCTTTTTTTTTTTTTTTCTTCATGCCCCCCCCCCCCGGTACCCGTTATGTGGGTACCCGCAAAAATCAAACGGGTCGGGAACGAGAATGGGTTTTATTCTTAGATACCCGTTCCCGCGTACCCGCACTAATATACAATTTTTTTTTACATGAGGTCGGAGCCTCTTAGTCTTAGCCCTTAGGTGTGCCATTTAAGAACTATTTTTAATTTTATACTAATAAGAAGTAGGGTTAAGAAAATAAGACCTAAATCTAAATTACTAGAAATAAAATGGCACTTAGCCCCCCCCCCCCCCCCCCCCCCCCTAGACTTTACTCTAAAATTTAACTATTTCATTTATTGGTATTTTTTTAATTTTTATTTATGAATTGGTAATTTTTCATATCTCCAACTAGGAAGGAGTTCTTGCGAATACAGACGCCCCGCCCACCCCTACTTGCAATAAGAGCGTTTTGCTAAAAGTGAACACCTTCAAGTGTCTAAGCGTATGATTTAACAAGGTTAGCTTAGAAAGAGATCGGGAACAACTCTAGAGTGAAGAACAACTAGGATATATCTAGGATTTCTAGTTCTTCTCTTGATGTAACAGTGAGTTTGCTAGAGTGTTTGAGAATGTGTTCGTGAGCTTCTTGCGTTTTTGTTCCCTTTGGTCTATTTAACTGGTGTTGTGAGCACACTGCTTCAATAAAGATGATCTCTTTATATAGTCGTGACCCATGCATAGATCCACTGGAGGGGACCATGCCACGTGCCACAAGACTCCAAGGAAAATGTCCATATTTGAATGTCGCCGCAGAGAGTTGTTGGCTTTATGTGCATGAGAGCGGCTTTTGTGTCAGAGCAGGTAAGCTTCGCTTGCTTCTCATTGGTCGAGGTATGGCGGTAGGTGAGACTTGTTAGACATCAGTCCTCTAGCTAAGTTGACTTCCTCTGAACCTCGGACACTAAGTGTTCCTTTGCTGACATCCGACTGATAAAGGTCAGGCTGTCGATTTCCCTTGTACGGACTTCAACTAAGTCACAGCTCCATTCAGTAGATCAAGGCTGATCATACTGAGTCTTCTTTCTGAGTCAGTTGAAGAGTGATCTTCTACTGAGTGCTTCCAACTGCTGACTCGAAGACAAACTACTGAGCTCAAACAGAGCTCTACTGAACCTATAACATATATGAGGTTCTGGAACCTTAACTTCTCTACTGAAGTTTAATCCAACAATTTACCCCTTATAGGACTTAGATAAAATAATCTAGAAAGATCAAATCAGGTCTAGCCTATTACATCTTGTCGGTTCATCACATACACAGGGGTTTTGGGATCTTCAATAACAATAATTCAACATCAGAGGTACTGAATCATCTCCCTACAATTTCCCTTTAACCACTGACTCATCAGTACATATCTCTACAACACAAATATCCCTCTAATAAGAACTATGTAGATACATCTACTGACTCATATCCTTAGATAAAATCTAACAATTTCCCCTTAAGGAAGAACTATGAATCATCTCCCGATTCATATCCCTACAGCAGATTATGTCTAATCCTCTCTTGTAGGCATCCCATATAGCCTTCATTTTAGCTTCTTGTTCTTTGGACGACTTTGTAGTGGGAATATTCTGCTGAGCTTCAGTATCTGCTTCAGCTTCACTGGGTTCAGCTGATTTAGACTTTTGAGCATCCTAAGCTTTTCCATCAGACTTAGCCTTTTCAGTTTGAGCTTTTGATTTTCTAGGCACAACAAATCTTGTCTTCTTTGGCACTGGAGTTTTGATTTGAATTCCTTTCTTCTTATTCTTAGCATTGGCTTCCTCCTCTTCTTGGAGTTCTTTTGCCATTTCCTCGTCAAAAGCAACCTGCTCATCAAGCGATCAAAATTTGAGTTTTTGAGCTTTGGGGGGGACTATCAGCAACTTTTGCTTTTCCCTGAGCAGCTGATCGTACGGGCTCATCTCCAGTTAACTCTTCTACGAACTGAGCCACTTCATCGATTGCTGCTTCAGTCACTTCTCCAGACCCTTCCCCCTTAGCTTCTTCCCTTTTACTTTCATCCACAACACTTTCTTCAGCTTTGATGAGGGTCAGTAATTGACTATTGTTACTTCCTTGCCCCTTTTTGGCATCATCGATCAGGGTGGATAGAGCTGTGACCTTCTTAGTAAGGCCTGAGACTGTGCGACCTACAATGTCGATCTTCACTTCGATGTCTCTGAGGGCGTATGTGTACTCGTCCCAATGTTTGTCATGTTCATCTTGGGCAACTTTGAGTATTTCAACTTTAGCTGCCTCATTCCTTTTCAGATAAGCCTCAACGAGTTCAATAGCTTCATTTCTGATTGCGAGGTAGTTTTGAGCTTGTCCCACAAGTGCTTTAGATACACTGTCAGTGGTCAGTCCGTTACACTCCTCGATAGCCTTAAGGACATCAGATAATGCAGTGACCATCTTCTCAGAGAAGATATGGGCCTGAGATTGCATAACTTGTTGAAATTGTTGATTAAGATCTATCCTGTGCCTCGAGTACCTTGTAGAGGATCTCATCAGTATCGAGAATGATTGATGTGCAACTCAGTAGTCAACTCACTAAGCTTTTGCGTCTGAGCTTGAGTAGATTGGCTCCATTTGATATTCACGTCTTTGGCTAGCAGACGGTTCTTGTGACCTTGACGCTTGAGGCTCTTGTTGATGGCTGCTATGGAGGCGTCATATACCTCTTCAGCTTGGTAACTAGATTACTGAGCTTTGCCCCACCAGTTGGTGGGTTCGTGTGCTGAGATGTAGAGGGCGCTGAGATGATTGCACTAGATGAAGGAGGTGGAGGTGGTGATTCATCATCATCATTTCCAGGAGATTTTCCCTTGGCAGATCCTCCCTGGTATGCGTCCTTGGGTGGTAAGTTGTCGTCATGTTCAGTATCAGGTTGAGTTCGAGGCTGAGAAAGCTGTTCAGACTCGCTTGTCAGACTCAGTAGCATGAGCATGGCTGAACGGAGGTAATCCATGGATGCGATGTCAGCTGGCTCTCCATAGAAAATTTCTTCTTTGAGTGTTTGCTCCTCACTCACGAGTATAAAGACTGTCCTAAGTTCGATGGTCTCATGTAAGATAGCCCGATCTAGGAATTTGAGACGCATCTGGATACTAGCCCTTACTGCAATGTCTACAAGATCTGAGTGATCTAGTATCTCAGGGATCTGTGCAGTAATTTCTTCAGTATCTCTGAGCTGAGCTACCAGTACTGAAGTTGGCAAGGAAGTGAAGATCTCTGTCAGAGGTAAATCAGCAGGAAGGTCTGATTGAGTCTCCTCTGAATAGATCCTTTTGACTTTATTAGTCAGAGTGGCATCTTCTTTGCCCGTCTCTGAGTCTTGTATAGATACATGTTCATCAGGAATAACTATTGTCTCAACTTTCTTCAACATTTTCCTCTTCTTGTGTTGAGGTGTACGTGGATCCTGAGTCAAAGGAACTGAACGTTTGTCGTGAATTCCACGCCCAATGGATTTCTCAGCTTTTGCTCCGTTCCGAAATTTGATGGACTTCTTATCGAACGGGAACGAATAAGCAAAGGCTACTCTCCCTTAGGTAGAAGTCTTTGATCATGATGGAGACCTTGCTGCCATATAGTAGCTTCCCCTTAGGGATTAGTTGAAGAGAGACATTGTACTCATCTACTACGAACTTCTTATACTGAGCATTGAACTCAGTAATGAAGAACTCGATCCAGTTTCTTTGGACTCCATCTATGATAGCCATCATGATCTGGATCTTGACTCTTGATAGTTGATCAAACGAATCAGCTGAGCTTGTATAAATGTGATTAACTATGTAAGCCCCCCCCCCCTCCGATATTCAGGAAGCAACCGATTCTTCGGGTAATGTTGGTTTGAATATAATATCTTTCTGCCCACTATAGATATTTGTTGATAGATGTCTCCTTGTAGCCAATAGGAGAGATCCCTTAGTTGGGAAGGTAGAAGCTCTTGCGGAGGCAGTCAACAACGTCAAGATCGGCGATCTTCGCCTCCCATACGTTATCCGAGACTTCTTGCGGATAGGATATGCAAGAGATATCTTTGAACTCATCGTTGTTCTGTCTTAGATTCATATAAAACTCAGCCACTTGCTTTGGAAGGCACAAATATGAACCCCAGTCAAAATCGTCTGAAGTCCTGACAATTGAAGATCATCGAAGATGGGTTCCATGCATTCTATTCCACATAATCTGAAAGCCAGGATTGGCTCAAACCATACACGCTTGTTGTGGATGATCTCCTCCATGTCAGATGAAATAAGAACTTCATTGTTAGGTGAACTCGCCATTGAAAACAGAATCTGCAAAACACATATATTAGCATTTGAAAGTAGAGTAAGTTAATTATTGTAGATTAAGTTAAGAAATATACCGAGAAATTAGTGTTATAAAGGTAGTAGATGTTGAATGCAGTTATTAGAAATGCACAATGTTCATCGATAATGGTGGAAAGTAAGTTATCGGATCATCGAGGCTGATATATATCATATATGAATACGAACGGTTTATTAAGCATGCTGTTCAGATTGATTTGAATTTGAAAGATGGATGATAGAGATTTATTGTTATAAGAGGTTAAGATTACTGAGCCGCCTATAATCTCGACCTACGTATCTAACACTCAAAAGGAAAGGTGAGATGACATGCATTTAATGCACCGCAGTTAGTATATGGAATGTCGTGCTTTTAATAAAAATGTTTTTATTAAAGACATCCTTTAGAAATAAATGGCGGGAAATAAATGCATTGAGTAATAAATAAAGTATGCTGAATAAATACTCAAAAACCTATCAGCTGAATGTAGTAGTCAGTTGATACCACTGTGTCGATGCTTGAGTAGTTCAGCTTTATTGAGAGTGGGTTCCCCCTTACTCAGTACTTCCGGGATCATCTTACTGAACTGAGTCAGTAGGATCTAGTAGACCTAGTTCTACTGAGAGTTCGTTGAACCTGGTCTCAGCTAGAGGTTTGGTCAATATATCGGCCCTCTGTTTATCAGCGTTGATTTTCTCTATTCTGATGTCCTTCTTCTTGGCATGATCTCGGATGAAGTGATGTCTAATATCCACGTGCTTGCATCTCGTATGTAGAATCGGATTCTAAGTAATTGCAATAGCACTGGTATTGTCGCAGTAGATCGGCACTTCATCTTGATAGATATCATAATCACACAATTGTTGTTGAAAGCCAAAGAATCTGGGGGCACAACAGCTTCCGACAGCCATATATTCAGCTTCAGTAGTGTACGTTGCTACTGAATGTTGTTTCTTTGAGAACCACGATACGAGCTTACTGCCAAGGAACTGACAAGTTCCCGAAGTTGATTTTTTGTCGTATCTATATCCTGCATAATCAGCATCAGAATATACAGTTAGTTCAATATTATCATCAACATAGATACCATGACCCAACATCATATGTCCCTTTCAGGTATCGGAGAATCTGCTTTGCTGAGTTTAAACTACTCTACTTAGGATTCGCCTGAAATCTCGCGCATACACCTACATCATAGGTTATATCAGGTCTGCTGGAAGTTAAGTACAATGAAGAACCAATAATAGCACGATAATCAGTAGAATTAATAGATACTCCCTCTTTGTCTAGATCAATCTTTAGATTCGTGTTCATGGGAATCTTGACAGATTTGCTAGATTCGTAGCTAAATTTCTTGATGAGGTATTTGGTATACTTTGCTTGATTTATGAATACTCTTTTCTTAGATTGCTTCACCTGAAAACCAAGGAAATAATTCATTTCACCCACATCGACATCTCAAATTTCTCTTTCATCATTTTCTCAAATTGCTGACACATGATCATATTCTTAGATCCAAAAATGATATCGTCCACGTAGATCTGTACTAGTAAGATATCATCGTCTGACTTGATGCTGAATAGGATGCGATCTACGGTTCTCATACAGAGCTTTCTTGAGTCTGTATACTTGATGTCCCTACTGAAAGTCGGGCGGTTGTTCTACATAGACTTCTTCCTTTAGTACGCCATTCAAGAAAGCTGACTTTACATCAATCTGATAAGCTAGGAATAGGCGAATTGCTTCTAATCTTATAACTGGAGCAAATGTTTCATAAAAATCTATTCCTTCATCTTGACAATATCCTTTGGCAACTAGTCGAGCTTTATTCCAGACGATGATGTTGTTTTCATCTAGCTTGTTCTTGAAGACCCATTTGGTTCTTATTCACCTGTTGATGCTTGGGTCTATCTACAAGCTAACATACGTCGTTTCTAGTGAATTGGTTGAGCTCTTCTTGCATGGCAGTAATCTAGTCAGCATCATTCAACGCATCCTCAATCGACTGAGGCTCTTTAGTAGACAAGAAACAGGAGTATATGGAGCTTTCTCTTTGACAGAATCTTGATCTTGTCTTTACACTTGATGGTGGAACTCTGATAATAAGATCTGAAGTATGAGCATCTAACCATGAATGACATCTTCTTGTTACTTCTTATGAAGTTAATTCTGCATAAATAGTCGGATTATGTGGAATTTCAGTAGTACTATTTTGTGATTGAAGTAGTTAAGTAACAAGATAAGGGTCTACTGAGTCACCAGGTTCATAGGCATTTAGCTCAAGAACGTTAGTAGTTCCCCCTGAGTTGTTATTCTTAGTAGAGGTATCAGTTACCACTGGGGTTTCTTCATTGACATGAGTTACCCGGTATTGATTTTATTCAGGAGAATCAATCGGTTTAGTTACATTGATTGTTGGACGATTCTGAACTTCTTCTTCATCATCTGAATCATCATCCCAACAATCCTGGATCATCTCTACATCATCGTTTCGGTTTAGATCCTGTAGCTTGCAGCTGACTTCTTCAACATCTTGTTGAGGCCTTTGTTTCCTAGTTTTCAGTAGCAAACTCATTAAATACAACATGGGGGCTTTCCTCCATGCAAAGGATCCGGATAGTTAAAGACCCTGAAAGCTTTGCTGACCCTGAAGTATCCTAAGAATACTCCTTTGTCTGACTTGCTATCGAAGACCTTTAACTGATCATTTCCATTATTGTGGATAAAGCATGGACAACCAAAAATATGGAAATGCGAAATAGAAGGAATTCTCCCTTTCCATAGTTCTTAAGGTGTATTCATGTGCAGTTGAGTCAGAAATGAGCAATTTTGAGTGTCATAGGTGGTGTCAGTAGCTTCTGCCCAAAACTTTGATGGTAGGCATAAGTCTGCGAGTAACGTTCTTGCTGCTTCTTTAAGAGCTCTATTCTTTCTTTTAGCAATGCCGTTTTGCTGAGGCGTGCGTACCGCTGAGGTTCCATGCTGGATCCCTTCAGCTTCGCAGTACTCTTTCATCATTGAATTCAAAAATTTTGTTCCTCGATCTGAGCGTATTCTTTGTATCTTGACATCCTTTTCGATGCTCAGTATTTTCAGTAGTTTCGGCAGTTCAGTTTTGACGTTAGACTTATTGGCAATGAAGATCACCCTAATGTATCTCGAGTAGTCATCTATGACTACAAGAGTATATTTCTTGCCTCTGATCGTCATTGGAGAGACTGGCCCGAATAGGTCCATGTGGAGCAACTGAAGTATTCCATTAGTGGAAGGTGACGGAATTGGTGGATTACTGGATCTGGTATGCTTTCCCTTCATGCATGCTTTACAGTTCTTGTGTCTTTTAAAGACTTCATTGGGCAGTCCTCTAACTTTAGCATCTCTTGCTAGTTTGTTCATTATTTGAAGTTCAGATGGTCTCAGTCTTCTATGACATAACCATGTTGTTCTATCATCTAACTTCACTTGTGCTAGCAAACAAGCTTTAGGTTCGGCGGTATTCCAGTCTTCCTGGTAGATGTTTCTTCTTCTCGAGCCTGATAACACAATTTTCCTGTAATTTTATCAAGAACATCACAAAAACCTGCGTCAAAAGTCACTTTATTGGAGTTATCACATAATTGACTGACTGAAATGAGATTATGTTGAAGTCCTTCAACTTATGTTACTCTGGGAACTGGGGCAATTCCAATTTTCAATGTTCCATATCCCCTTGTATATTCTTTGGAGTTGTCACCAAACTCAATTCTGGCTCCTTCCCGCATAACGTAGTCAGTCAATAGATTCTTTTGATGCATCATGTGTCTTGAACATCCACTATCCACGATACAAGGTTCCTCATGCACCTACAAAATAAAAACAAATTCAATTATCCTTTTGGTTCAAGTTGGGTCCTTAGAGGTTAGTAAATTTTGGAACCCAAATCTGTCTGACAACCTTGGTGGTTTCAGATAATTTATTTCCTTTGCTATCAACAAGGCTCACTACTGGACTGAGAGATGTTGACTTCTTGGTTTTCTGATGTTCAGATGTCTTCTTCTTCTGAACCTTGGGATTTCTTCTGACTATGGGCTCAAAGTAATATAACCCATAATGTGCTGGATAAGTCCACTGAAGGATGGCCACTGTTCGGTCCATCTAACCTTCTTGGTTCCCCTTGAGGTTGATCTGGGGCTTGAAACTTCTAGTCATCTTTTGATAGCTAGACTGAGGTGCGTTCATTTTTTGCTTGTTCTTTGTCTGAGGGGTTGTAGGTTCAGCATAATGAATTCCCCCTTGGACAAACCTCGTCACCTAGATTTTTTGAGCTTTTCTGTCTTGAAGTTGATGACAAATATGTGTAACCAAGTCCTTCGTTTGTGGAGGATGGTCTTTGTGATCTCAACATTCCTTCAAGCTTCTCTTTAGCTCCTAAGTATTGCTCAGTCATCAAGGTTCTCAAAACTTCATCACTCTTTCTCAGAGCTTCATACTCAGCTCTGGTCTGTGCGAGATTTTCATTTAGACTGACAATCTCAGTATCTTTCTCAGAGTTGTCCTTGGTCAGAACTGAGAAATGAGATTCTTGTAGTTGAGACTTAATCATTAGAGAATTTATCTCTTCCTTCTATCTCAAAACTAAGTCCTTCTAGCTCAGTAGAGACCTGACTGCTCATTGAAAGTTTCTGATTTTCAGCTTTTAGGAGTTCCAGCTCCTTTAGTGTCTTGCTGAACTAAGTGCACATTTGTATCTATTCCTCTAGAAGATATTCATAGGCTAGAACCACATCTAGAGGTTCTCCTGCAACAGAGCATGTATCGTGTGTGCGGGGTGAAGAGCATATGTTAGGATTGGAATTAACCTCAGCCTCTTCTCCTGCCATGAGACACAATTCAGTTTCTTCTTCTAGTTCGATTGCCACGAATGCGGCCTCATCATCTGATGATTCCATGAATAGTTCCTCATCGCTCGAGCAATCGGAGAGTTCTCCGGCTATATAGGCTTACCTTTTTCTGATGAATTTGTTCCTTCTGGCTTGCATTTTGGCTTTTTCAGTATCCGAGAGCTCTGGACATTCATACTGATAATGTCTTGTTTTTTTGCAGTTGTAACACGTTGAGCTCTTGTCTTCCTTTCTTGGTGTCTCATTGTTTCCAATCGAGGCAGTCTCAGTGTTCCTGCATTCAGGTAGAGAATTAGATTCACTTTTCGGGTAATTATTTTCTCTCTTACCTTGATAATTCTTCAAAGCTCTTTTCATCTTCCTGATCTTGTCCTTCTCGTTTTGATACTTTACTTCAAGGAGAGCATACTTCTCAGCTAGGTTATCATCAGTTGGGATCGGCATTGAGCTTCCTGCTGATTGAATGGTAACTGAGGGACTAGCTCCAGATGTGCTGACCGTTGCTTTATAGGCATGATCCATTGGCATTTCAACGTCAGCACCAGAGTATTTGGAAGATTATACTCAAACTCCTCAGCCTTTAATTCTAAAAATATATAGTCAGGAGTAACATCATTTAAATCTGATCTTCGTAAACACATAGCAAAGGAGTACCACTTAGGCCTAGTTAGAGCCCTCAAAATTTTGGTGTTTATCTCCTTGTTGCCGAAGGTTTTCTCGAGTTCGTTGATGATGTTGATTTGATTGGTGAATCTGACACTAAGATCATCAATTGATTCTCTGGGAATCATTGTAAATGCTTCGAGCTTCTGTAGCTCCAACTCCAACTTGTTCTCCTTAATCTGTGGAGTTCCTTGACTCAGTACGGCGATAGCAACCCAGAGCTCCTTAGCGGTTTTGCAATTGTGCACCCTTTCGAGATATGAGTCACTGAGCATTCTCAATATAGCATTTCGTGCGACCCGGTCAAGGTTGTGCATCTTTCTTTCTTCTATCGTGAAGAGGATATTGTCCTTGGGACCTTTTCTCCATTTCTGGCTCCTACTGCTCCTACAGCTGCAAATTCGATGATGTCGACCATAGGAACTATAGGTCCATTCTCCAGGACTTCCATCATGCTATCATGCAACGACGTCAAATGTGTCTCCATTCTTACGCGCCATACCGCATAGTTTTCTACTAAAAACATGGGTATTGTCGTTATACCTGATATATCGGTCATAGTGAAGATATGGTATAAGATGCTATGAAAGATATGCAAGTGCAATGAAAACGGTTTTCAGGACCTGTTCGAGTAGACCATTGTGTTCAGAAAATGGCGATCAGAAGAACACCGCTCTGATACCAATTATTGGTCCAAAGACGAGCTTTTAGGTGTAAGGGGGTGAATACACCCGAGTACAAATTTCAACTCAAACACGAAAGTTAGTTACTACTGAGAAGTGCTATTAAATGAGTTAGTTAGCCAAATAAGCTTTCTAGATCGCGTGGGCAGAGAGTATCTGTCTACTAAGTCCTATCTACTCACTTCAGTCAGTGAACACTAATTCAGTATATGATAAAGTACGTAAGTGTATGCCTAAACAAATTTTCGTCTCAATTTGAAAACACGTTTTATGTTGAGTGTGATTTTTAAAGATCAGTTTGTATGCAGTATGAACAGTAAATCAACACAGTTAGTTTTTAAAATGGTTCAGATACACTGGATCCTACATCCACTGTCCTGATCAAAGCAAGAGTTCTTGATTACTTATTGAAGGAAAATATTAGGTTAGGAATCGATACCTTCCTCCTTCGTATGTTGTCGCGGCTTTGATTGTTGCTCGTGTGTCAGATCTTCTGATCTGTGTCCCGGCCTTTTTCTTCCTCTGGGTGGTCAGAAAACTGAAGAAAATAAGATTTTGTCTCTCCCACTCTCACGCACGGCGTGTGCAATTTTTTGTGTATGTGTGTGTTCTGTTTATGAATAGAATACTAATATATATAGGGTTCAAAAGCTAATATAATATTAATATATTTGTAGTCTATTAATTTAATTATATTCCTAATGGGCTTCCACATAATTAGCCCATAATATAATTAATTAATCCACTGGGCTACTAATATTTATCAATTAATTGGCCCAACCAATTAATTCCTGATAAATAACATTATTAAATAATGTAAAAATTATATTAATTTATTAATAATGATTTCTGAGAGACAATAAATAACTAGGCAACTAATTGGGCCAGATCAGAGATCTAATACAAGAAATAAAGCAGAGCCTCAAATTAATTAATTATCTATGCTCAGCCCAGAGCAAAATTAATTAATAAACACAGATTCATTCCACTAGAGAATCCGTGCTGACTTACCCCTTTATCCCAAATTGAGCAAGGGCTTGTATTTTAGACTTAATCGATCTCCGTATTTAAGATAGAAATATCCGTTAATTAATTAACACCTTATATTCCTGAGTAGTACCACTCGACCTTATTAACACACCTGAACTTGATCAACAGGCCGGGTTTAGTGTGCTAATCCTTTCGAGTTCCTCAGGGGATATTATCAACCCATTTTACTAGGATACGGTTGCAAGATACAAACAACCAGCCCGAGCCACAAATAACTACTAACACCCAAGATACGTAGATCCGGTCGCGATGACGTTCACCATAGTAGGTCAAAGTGATAGATAGCCAAATGCGCTCGCTGAAGTCTTACCATGTTTAAGACCAGCTAAGTCACCGAGATCTTGGTTCTCCACTAAGGTCAGTTAGGAGAACACATCTCACTGTGATCCATCAATACACCACCTTCAGTGTACCAGTAAAGACAAGCAGCTAAGACAAGCCACTTCTTATCTAAACTACAACTTAAACCGGCAACTTATCTTGAAGTTGTCTCAGCTGTGATAACTGTTTATATCTTGTCAGTTCAACCAATTTGTGTTGTCTTCTCGTGATACCCGACACATTATACAAATCTAACTTTTGTACAAGATAAAGGATTACTTGTCCAAATATATATATTTATCAGATAGGAGAATAAAATAGTGGTAAGGGCAAAAAAAAAATTGTATACAAGCATAAAAAGTGCTTCCAGCATACAAAATCCCAACAATTCTCCCACTTATACTAAAGCAAACTTTTAGTATACAATGTGTCAGTTCTAGATACAAACTAGTATTTAGTTGTATATCCTATCTATCACTCCTCTTCTCCCACTTATACAAAAGTTTCTGCAGTCCTAAATGGGGGGCATCTCTACCAGTCCTAAGCCACGAACATGCTTCTCGTAAGCCGGAATTGGTAAGCTCTTTGTGAATGGATCAGCTAGGTTGTCTTCAGTTCCGATCTTTTCTATGAGTACATCGCCTCAATTTACGAATTCTCGTATAATGTGGTACTTCGTGTCTATGTGTTTAGACGTCTTGTGAGATCTAGGTTCCTTAGAATTTTCCACTGCACCCGCAATATCACAATAAATCGTGATTGCCTTAGGCAAATTCTGAACAATATCAAGATCTTGGAGAAAATTCTTGAGCCAAAATGCCTCTTTCGAAGCTTCTGAAGCAGCCACATACTCTGCTTCCATGGTTGAGTCCGCAATGCATTTCTGCTTTGCACTCCTCCATGAAATGGCTCCACCTCCCAAGGTAAACACATAACCCGAGGTTGACTTCTTCTCGTCTCTGTCAGCCTGGAAATCCGAGTCCGTATAACCCAAAGACACTAGACTGTCTGACTGGTAAACAATTCTATAATCCCTAGTCCGTTTAAGGTACTTGAGAATATTTTTGACCGCAGTCCAGTGCGCTTGTCCAGGATTAGATTGATATCTTGAGACCATGCCTACAACATATGAGATATCTGGTCTCGTACAAAGCATTGCATACATGAGACTACCAACAGCGGAAGCATATGGTACTAGCCTAATACTTTCTATCTCTTCAGGCGTTTTAGGGCATTGATTCTTAGATAGAAAAATGCCATGTTTGAAAGGTACCGAACCTCTCTTGGCATTTTGCATGCTGAAACGAGCAATAACAGTATCAATGTAGGACGCTTGTGACAAACTTAACATCCTTTTCTGGCGATCTCGGATAACCTTGATCCCGAGGATGTAAGCAGCTTCACCTAAGTCCTTCATTTGAAACTGCTCGGATAACCATGTCTTTACATTTGATAACACTTCAACATTGTTGCCAATGAGAAGGATGTCATCTACGTAAAGTGCAAGAAACACCACTGTTCCATTAACACAGATACGATACACGCACACCTCGTTAGGACAGGATACAAAACCATAGGATTTGACTACCTCGTCAAAACGCTGGTGCCATAACCGGGAAGCTTGCTTAAGTCCATAAATAGACTTCTTAAGCTTCCAAACTAGATGCTCTTCGCCCTCCTTCGCATAACCATCTGGTTGTTTCATATAGATGTCTCTACCTTTTTCAAGGTGACCATTTACGAATGCGGTCTTGATATCCATTTGCCAGATCTCTAGGTTCATGTGAGCTGCTATGGCAAGGAGAATCCTAATAGACTTGATCATTGCTACAGGCGAGAAGGTCTCTTCATAATCGATACCTTCTTTCTGGGTAAAACCCTTCGCCACTAGCCTAGCCTTAAATGTCATGATCTCTCCATTCGATCCTCTCTTTCTCTTGTATACCCACTTACTACCAATGACCTTGCAGCCCTCGGGTAGTTCAGTGATCTCGTATACATCCATATCAATTATGGACTTAAATTTCGAGTCCATAGCGATTCTCCATGAATTTGCATCTACATCTCCCACTGCTTCGTTAAAAGTCCAGGGATCCACGGTGTCTTGTTCATCTGCCGGGAGATGGTCAGACGTCTCCCCAGTGAACATATACCGATCAGGTGTAAATATCACCCTCCCACTACATCGAAGAGTGCCAGGAGCTGTGTTAATAGATTGTGTAGTTGCTCGTGGAGCTCTATCTTGCACAATTGGCTCTGTGAGTGGATCTCGATCACCTTGTAATTCCTCAAGGATGATCTCGACTCGAGACTTATGATTACTAATATAATCCTCCTCTAAGAACCGAGCGTTGGTGCTGACCACGATCTTCTGTTCTTTAGGATCATAAAAATAACCACCCTTCGTTTCCTTCGGATATCCTATGAACAACATAACCTCTGAACGTAGATCCAACTTGTCGGCCTGTTTATTCAACACATAAGTAGGACACCCCCAAATCTTTATGTGGTGCATACTGGGCTTGTGCCCGCTCCACAACTCGACTGGAGTCATGTTAACCGACTTGGATGACACACGGTTCAGCAAGTATGCTGCAGTCTCTAGGGCATATCCCCAAAAGGAAACTGGCAAAGTTGCATAACTCATCATGGACCGAACCATCTCTAAGAGAGTTCGGTTCCTTCTCTCTGACACACTTGTTCCTGCCGAGGCGTGCCGTCTTTGTCGGTTGGGATGTAATCCCACATTCTGTCAAGTAGTCCTTGAACTAATTGGATAGGTATTCCCCACCACGATCAGATCGCAGTGTTTTGATTTCTTTACCTAACTTCTTCTCCACTTCTGCCTTGAATTCCTTAAAGGTTTCAAAGCATTCTGACTTGTGGTGAAGAAGGTAAACATATCCATACCTCGAGTAATCGTTAGTAAATGTCACGAAGTACTCATACCCTCCACGAGCTTGTGTAGACATAGGCCCACACAAGTCAGGATGTATCAAACTTAATGCTTATGTGGCTCTATAACCCTTTGCCTTAAAAGGCCTAGTCACCATCTTACCTTCCAAGCAGGATTCGCAAGTTGGAAATGGTTCAACTTGGAGAGACTCCAATGATCCATATTTCACCAACCTTTGGATCCTATTTAGATTGATGTGACCTAGTCTTAAGTGCCATAGATAAGTTTGGTTTACCTTAGAAGATTCTTTCCTCTTCATAGGATTTGATGATGAGGAAGCAACATTAACAGATATACATGGATTAGACGTAATAGTATATAGAGATCCATTTAAAGACCCATTGCAGATAAGATCTTTCCCTTTTGAAATCGAAATTTGATCATCAAAAACAGATCTATAACCATCCACAATAAAAAGTTTTGAAACGGAAATAATGTTTCGCCTAAACTCAGGCACCAATAAAACATCTCTCAATACTAAACTAGAGTCTAAAACAGATAAATGTAAATCTCCTATGGCAACAGCTGGAACTCGCGATCCATTGCCCATGGAAACCACCACCTCGCCATCAGCCATAACCCTTTTCTGTAGAAACCCCTGCAAGGTGTAACAAACATGATCAGTTGCTCCGGAATCTACTACCCATTCATGGGTAGATGCGGAAACAAGAACAGTTTTAGTTACTAAGGCGATGCGTGTACCTTTTTGTTTTGCCTTGAAGTTGGGACATTCAGTCTTCCAATGTCCAACCTTACCACACTTGAAACACTTCCCCTTAGGTTTTTGAACCCCTCTGGTGGGTGCTAACTTCGTACTCCCACTTTTCTTCTTGACGTTCGTAGCCTTCTTGCCCTTATTCTGGAATCCACCTTTCGGAGGGTTCCTTGAGCTGCTAGTAGTGTTCAAGATTTGGGTTCCCTTACCTTTACTCTGACCCATGATTCCTTCTGTGGTAATTAACTCACTCGAAAGTTCATTCAGAGTGTAGTCTTTCCTTGACATCACTACATTTAGGTGGAAATTCTCATATGACTTAGGTAGTGAATGTAGAATGATATCTATCTTGATGCCAAGATCCAAGACACCACCAACATTTGCAAGTCGATCTAGCAGCTCGATCATATATAAAACATGATCCTGCACGGATGCACCTTCAGCCATTTTGCAGGTAGTAACCTGCCTCAGGAGATGAAATCTCTGAGATCTATCGGTCTCACCGAACTTTTCAGCCATGGAATCCCATATCACTCCCGCATGAGGCGTGTTTTCATACTGTGAAGAAAGAAAATCAACCATAGTGGATAGAATGACAAAACGAGTCTTGTCATTATCCTCTACCTACTTTTCGATTCCCTTATCTGCTCCTCAGTCGCCCCTTCTTCGGGGAGTTCAGGCTCAGGGGTACTGAGAACATACAAGATTTTCTCATTTTGGAACATTAGAGTAAGGTTTCTCCTCCACTCTTTATAGTTGACAATACCCTTTAAGGGTCGGCTCATAAGACCGTTAACAACAGCTTGAACAGACTTATCTTAAAAATAATTAAAAATAAAGCATGTAAGGAAAAATAATTTGCACATAATTCGTAATTAACGATCATTGTAACCTTTTGAAAAACAATGATTTTAAAAACCTCGAGCAGCTCTAGGAATTCCACTAGCAAGCCACGCAGGTGGACGTTTACTAGCGTAACCCTAAACCAAACTATTTACTTACCTCTTTAATTCCAATCCACGCCTAGATTCTTAAGACGAATGGAATTAATAGTTCGATATTTGGACCATGTCACTATTAAAACGCGGGAAGGGACTTCGAGGGAAGTGAATTGTACATGCGGTGACATCTAAGTATTGACCATTAATTTGACCAAAATAGAATCAAATTCTCGAAATTGACAAACTTACTCGAACCATGCCGCATTCAATTTGATCTAATTAGCCATCCTATTTAATTATTATCTTCTAGAGCACTCGTGTTTACTAAGCACACAAGCCACGCAGGTGGACGTTTACGACTTCGCTCCCACTACTCAATAATAATCAAATATTGTTTTGGAAAACTCATCTCACAAAACTTGTAGCTCAAAGATGCAAGCAAGCCACGCAGGTGGACGTTTACTCACAAAATCTTACTACTTTTGTGTAGAGTCCAATTAATGGAGGTCCAATTAAGTGTTTAATATCCAAATTAATGGAATCTAATTAAACATTTAATTTAAAGTTGCTTAGTCTTTTTTATTCAAAAGGTTTGTTTTAATCATGCGTTGTTGGTCCCCGAAAGTGTACGGGCCGTGTAGAGGGGGGTGAATACCCCGATTCGATTTCTCAATTTCGAACTCAACAACAATCCCTATTCAGATGGTATGGCCCTGATCAACACCTAACAGCAGCTGCATGACCCGCTCTAATCGAGTTAAAGGCTAAGAAGTACCTTCACTGAGATCGCTAACCGACTACGTCGAATCAAGATCTACGGTAAGAGTTCAAGTGCATGGAATAGTGTAGGCCCAAATCGGTTTTTGTGAGAAAACGTTTTAAGTCTCGTTCGGTAGATTTAAAAGTTCGATATCTAGAGACATTGATTGATTTAAATATGATGTTCGGTATGAATAGTAAAATCAATGCAACAGCTTAAGAAAGAGATAGAGACACAGGATTTTTAAAAGTGGTTCCGGATATCGCTCAAATCCTACGTCCACTCGTCCCGAATGATCGGGAGGCTATTTATTATCCCTGAGTTAGTCTCGATCATCTTGCACACCGGGCAAAGCCGCTCTTGATTTTTATACCGATCCAAGTCTCGATTTACAACACTATCAAACTTAAAGTGTTTGACAAACTTCTCCAAGCGGTGAAGGAGTCCTTATACAATAAGGGATTAGGTTCAAATGTGAACTCCTTCGTCTAAGCTATGGATATAACAAGTGAGCTTAGGGTTAGAGGGATAAGGAACGAGAATGTAGCTATCTAGAGCTACGAACAACTGAGGGTTTAGCTATAGGTTCGTGTCGGCCGCTTGGATACTAGAAGCTTAGTGTCGGTTCAGCTTGGTTCCTTTTGGAGCTGGATGTAGTCTTTCGCCGGAGATAACTCGGTTGTTTCTTGCGGAAGACTTAGTCGTTAATATCGCTCGTTTGAATGCTCTCTCGTGTTCTCGGTGCGCGCATTCTCTTCTTTTAAATCTTGAATGATCCCTCTATTTATAGAGCGAGAGATTGAAATAGATCCGTTGGAGACGATCTTCTTCTCTCTCTCTCTCTCTTTTTGTAGCAAACGGCTCTTTTGGTGTAGGTAAAAAGTGTATTTTCCCACCTTTTTAGGTAAAAGGTTGGCTAACGGCTTTAGCGGTGAGAAGACACGTGCATGCTTGTCATTCGTCGAGGGTGGATGAAGTGGTTGAGGCAAAGCACAAACTTCGAGACGGGCAAGCTGAACCGACTTCTCTCTTCCTCGTACATGACAATGCGATTGTCTTTCAAAAAGATTCTACGGCCATCCCCAAGACTATCTGCCGTTGCTCGAGTCTCGACCTTGTATTCGATAGATAGGCTACTGAGATAAGTCCTGATCGAAGATCGGCTCCGAGTCCAGTGAACTACCCCGCCGAGTTCGGGCCACTGACTCTCTCGATATCCTTGCTCCGCTCGAGTCCGGATGATACTTGAGTCTCTATCCACCGGTGCGAGGCGATGAGCTGCGAGCGCCTTGACCGAGCGCAGTGTCTACTCGACTCCGAAACCTCGAGAGACATACGAATACAAAGGAATGGTTCACCAATCGGATAGGGTTTTGGGATCTTCAAATCTTCTCAGACGGTTCGAGCACGAGGCTACCGAGGCATGATTAAGATAGAAGATAAGAGTCATTTCCCACAAGTATGATCATGGTTGAGGATTGAATCATCACCCAACAATTTCCCCCTATTTGATGATGCCAAAACCTATCATCTATGTCCTATCAACTATGCTAAAACACCAACTTACTCGAAACAGGCTCCTTACAAATATTACAAGTAGGATCGATGGAGTTGTTCGGTAAGTGCTAGACTACCGAGGGAGACGGGCGGAAACAATTTCCCCTTTACAATAATTTCCCCATGCAACAATTTCCCCTTAAGAGAAATAATAACTCCCCGAAAGTCTAGTCTATCAGAGATCTAACCGAGCAAAACCCGACGTGTAAATAAACAACGTGTGTGTGTCGATAATCACTTGTTGATTACGAGTGTTAAAGCATAAAGCAAACACGGCTATTTAGACAACAAGTAGTTGTCGGAGGCAATGTAAGATTTGTATATATATAATAACTAGTTCAAGACATTACAAATCTTGCTAAGCTAGAAGAAGAACTAAGAGGGAGAACCCTTAAACTCGCTGAATCCTATTCATGAAACCTTGGGATTTATCTTGCGAGCAATGGGACTCCATACATTCCGAACGTGTTCTTCTCTACTTCGGTATTCGGCGAAGTCTGTCTCGATCATCTTGTTCTAGTCCTCCGTTAACACAAAGATTCTTCACTTCTGTTCAATCATTCGAGATGTCTTGAGTGGCGTGCTTGTCTTCCGGTGGAGGAATGATCCTTGCTTCGAAGAACGCCGACTACTACCCCTTCGATTCTTGCTCGCGTGCATATATGGGTAAAGATCAAGGTTCGTGTGGAATGGTCATCCACTGACATAGCATCACCCTTAGACATTTCAGCGTAATCGCGGAAATAATTTCTCTTGATAAATTCTATCTTGGCCGATTCCCATCTCGATTGAACCGAATAGGCATCCATTCGTCCGATCTCGGCCATCTATGTGTTTTCGGATCGTTTGGCTTCCACAACCTTCGTATCGATAAGGAATGTCACCTTTCGAAGGAACTCTCGACTGGCCTCTTGTTCAAGACGCGCTTCCGAGTGCCTCAGGTCTCGCAAATGTATTCTCGTAATGGCCAATCTCTATCTGCCTCAGCTTCCTCTCTTCGTAGAGAGGACAATATCCATCTCGAGCAAAGATTTCTTCAATTTCCCGCATCTTGGTCTCTTGAGGCTTCGAGGAGCTTGTTCGAATCAGGCGGTACGTAGATCTAGATTTGGATGTACCTCGCCTTTCAGGGATATTCTTTCCGCTGCTGGCTTCCTTGTCTTTTTCTCTGTCCTCTTCATCTCGTTATGATGAGCTTTCTCGGAGGCGCCTAGCGCTTCTCTTTCCTCCTCCGGACGGGGCTTTAGTCTTTCCTTTGGCAAGGCTTTAGACTTTGGCTTTGTTAGCTTGCTTTGGCTCCCTGCATTTCACCGGCGTCTCTCATCCGCAGCCTATTTGGGCTTCCTCCTCAGACGCAAGATATGTATCCTGAATCTCTTTCTCTTGGAGGGGTTGGAATTTTCCTAAGCTTCTTGTTTGCCCTTGCCTTCTTGAACTGGTGGTGGAATAGGAGCCTCTTCTTCTTCTCGAGTCCTCCACCGCCTTGCTCAACGTACTCGCAAACCTCCTTATAAAATCTTTGGGAGTCCGGGTTGTCTTGTAGTAGTCTGCTTCGGTCTGGAAGCCAACATGGGCGGGTTTGCCAGTGTGCTTTCAGGTGCAACCAAACACACCGGGCCTCACCCTCCTCGAGGACCGAGTTTGAGGTAGCTTCTCGGCACTCTTCTTTCCTTCCCTTTTTCTTCACTTTCCCCGTTTTTGGCATCATCATGAGCACCGGGTAGGGGACCAGGGACCGACTTCTTCGGGCTTTTGCGTAGGAGGTTGGCAGACTCACAAGACGATCGTGGAGCTTAGTCGAGCCTCATGCAACTCGTTCCTCTCCATGGTAATGTTTTCCTTGTACTTGCTTGTGAGAGAGATCAGGTGCTTCCTTGAAGTCTTCCCAAATTCTCGGTGATCTTGTCTTCCAAGGCCGAGTTGGATAATCTCAAGTCTTTGTTCAAATGGCCTCGGATTGTTCAGACGATAGCGCCACATATGAGCCGCTTTAGAAGCCAAAATTCATCTAGTAGCTTGGCTTGGCTCTCCGAAAGATCTTGGAGCGGAGCTTCGAATTTGACTTGCTTGCCGAGCCAACGCTTACCCGGGAAATAAGCGCGGAAACATCGGGGACGGCCGATGAAGAGGCGAAGACTTCAGCCACAAGTTCTTTAAATCGTGGCTTGAGCGCTCCGCTTCCATGTCCTATGGATAGCCTTCGCAAGATCTTGATTTTGGATCCCTTGGGCGGTTAAGGCTTTTGCCGACGCGACGAGATCTCTTTGCGGTACGGGTCAGGCGGCCCTTGAAAGTCGACTACAGCAGAGCCGAGCGGGCTCGGAGAGGACGAAGCAACGCCTGGGACTTCCCGAGACCAAGATACCGAGAGGTGGAGCTGAAGTGAAGCATGGGTATCCTTGTCCTGTGGATGTCCTAAATCGAGCTTTCGGGGCCAGTGGCTTCAATCACCGGGTGGGTCGTCGTGGTCGACCCCATCCGAGGGTGTTGGGCCGAGGCGGCTTGCCGATCATGAATCATGGGCGGCACTGCGGCCCTCGGATTGTCCATTGAGCGAGGTCTTCGGGCTCGGACAGCCTACCTTCTCTCTCGGTCTCAATTCCTCTTCATGCATTCGCGACGGGAGTAGTGGAGGACAAGGCGCGCCAGACGAGGCCACTCCTGATGTCGCGAGCAACATGTGGAGCCTTGCAGCTTCTTGGCGATGAGCAACGAAGTCCGGTAGTCAAAAAGCTCGAAACTAGTTGCGAATTTCTCGGGATGCTCCGGATATAATCACCGAAGCTTCCATCCGGACTGATTCACCTTCGATGCGCCTCGGACCTCAAGTCCATGTGTGAAGTCCGCTTCTTCCGTTGGAGGGACTGAGGCCGAGTGGAGGTACGAAGGGGGTACTGTTTCAGGCGGCTGAATATCTGCCTTTCTGAGCTTGAAGCATCCCTTGGTCCCTTCAGTGGAAACAATCTTTTCCATTGACCGAGTCTTCTGTAAGACTCGGACTCATCAACACTGCACTTAGGGTGAGTAGTCTTCTCGGGAGCTTGTTCGGCCAGGCGCTTGTGGAACCTCCTCGGTAAGCCGGCACCCTCGCGGCTTTCTTCGTTTCTTTCTTCGGTGCCTTGGGAGTTTTAGCGGGAGGGGTTCTTTTCTTTGTAGGCGTAGCCTAGCCGAGACTTTTGATTTCGTGAGAGACCGCCGAGGGGCCTCGACCTATCTGCTTGAAGCGCGCTGTCTTGTGTGTGAAATCGACCTTCTTCGCATTGAAGTACTCCTTGTCACTGTAGGTGATAGGCTCGATCCACATAAATCTTCGATATGATGGACAGTTTGAGTCCATACAACAATTTTCCCTTTGCGCTCGCGATGATCGATGCTTTGTCGAACTTAACTAACTGAGCCATGAATTCTCCGGAGAAAGAACTCCGTCCAATTTATCTGGGGCTCGGTCCGTATATGTCATCATTATCGAATCTTAGGCCCCGACACTTGGTCAAACGACCCCGCTTGGGCCCGTCGCTGGCGTGTCACTATATAAGCAAGTGCCTCCAAATGGCGGCAACATCGTCGTTCTTCGGAAAAGCGCTTCCCGAATGTAGTGGGCTTTCCACGTAAGACGGTAAGGTATTCATCAATTCGGCCGTCCTCTTGTATCCGATCGCATCGTTCCTTCTGAGGGGCAGATCTAAAACTGCGCTGCAAGGCATTCCTTGGATGGACATCCCGGCTCCATAGTGGCGTTTTGGATAGAATGGGCAACGAATCTCGCCACTATATCTCCGGGATCATTTGCGTCCGAATTCAAATACTGCTCTGCAACCCGTTCCTCGGGAGGAAGAACGAAGGCCTCCTAGCCGTAAATTTCTCCGGCCCCGACTCTCGCATAGCGGGAAAATCTCATGCCATATACTCCGGATCGCATGAATAGAAATCCATGGTGGGTTCAAACCAGACGCGATCCTTCTCCGTAATGTTCTGCCCAGACATCCGCCGAGATATCAAGATGCAATATTGGTT